>CM066586.1:17200457-17537957 GCA_033816785.1 Picus viridis | reverse complement strand
ATTTTCTTTTATTTCTTGTTGTCTCATAGGATGTCCTTCATTTTGTCTTATTTCCCTCTCTTATGTAAATATTGGCTTAGTGCAGCAAAGCCAAATCTGAATTTCACCAAATGTGGGGAGTCAACCACCATGAGCACAGGGGAGCCTGATTTTTGCTTTTTAAAGAAAAATGTCTGTGGTTTACATGTTAAATCCTACCTCCACAAGGAAGTCAGTGATAAAATTACTAATGTCTCACCTCCCTGGGAGCAGGATTTGGCCTGGCAGCAATGGACAGTAGCTTAGCCTGCCACCTCCCATCCCTGGAGATCTTCCCAGGGCAGCAGTAATCAAAATAATTCATTTGCTGTTCTAAGCCTTTGATGCATGACTGCTGAGAAAGAAGATTTGTGAAAGCTGTGACAAACTTACACCTCAGCTTTCAGAAAAGGAGGGGGAAAAAACTGTTACTGGAAAATTTGCCAATTTTTTTCCCTCTAGCCCTTAATGAACAGCAATCCATTTGGCCATATCATTATTACTTGAAGAAAAGGAGTTGGTAGAGGAAGTGTGATTTATGGGGATGAACAAGGAAACAGATGAGAAATACAGAGGAAACGTTAGAAGAAAAACACAAAAATAAGATAGAACCATTGCTGTGCACTGCTGTCAAACCCAAATCAAAGTCCTAAAGGAAAAATGAGATATTTGTGCACACAGATTATGCCACCACTGTTTTTTCCTGTTGTTGTTGTTGGAGCAAGGAGAATCTTGGCAATCAAGATTATCTGATAATTACCTTTCTTAATGCATTAAATTCACTCAGCTTCACATTCAGGCATTTAGCTGCAGAAAATAATGACATACATCCTCCTCTTTAATGGTTAAAGTCTATTACCAAGAAATCTATTACATGTGGTGTCAGCTAGAAACCCACACGATAAAGCATCTTTAAAAGATGTGATGACAGAAAAGTATGGTCTTTGGAAACAGAGAGAGCAGTTGTTTGCATCAAAATATTCTAACGTGCAGGCTTATTAATACTAATGAAAGTTTGATTGTCTTTGCTAATTACCTCCCCACTCTCCTCAGCTGCAGAACAACCCTTCTCCTGCCAGCATCTCAGGATACATTAGACCTCATTAAACAAATTTTTAAGTCAACATTTCATTTAAAAGAGATTATTTTTTAAGGTATGCTAGTGCTTGAAAGGAAACCTATAAAGTTGCACAGCTACTGAGGAACACATTCACCTCCTGCTTCACCAATAACTGCATACAGATAAGTCCAACTGATGTCACTAACGAGGCTTTGAGCCTATTTGATAGTGCACAGGCTCACAAAGGACTTTCCAAAGTGGCCAACACTTTTCCCTTAAGATGTGCAAACTAGCCCCGGGCCAGTGGAAAGCAGAACATACACCATCTTTACAGTTAGTTTGGGGGCCCTCACTCTAAGAAAGACATTGAGGTGCTGGAACAGGTCCAGAGAAGGGCAACAAAGCTGGTAAAAGGTCTGGAGAACAGGTCTGGTGAGGAGCAACTGAGGAAAGTGGGGTTGTTCAGTGTGGAGAAAAGAAGGCTGAGGGGAGACCTTTTCCCTCCCTCCAACTCCCTGAAAGGAGGTTGGAGTAAGGTGGAGGGTTGATCTCTTCTCTCTCATGTGAGAGGCTAAGAGGAAATGGAGTCGAAATGCACCAGGGGAGGTTAATACTGTATATTAGAAGAAACGTCTTCACCGAAAGGGTTCTCAAATATTGCAACAGGCTCTCCAGGGAAGTAGTTGAACCCCCATCTCTGGAAGTGTTTAAAAGAGGCAAAGACGTGCTGAGGGGCATGGTTTCGAACCAGCCTTGATAGGAGTTAGATAACTGTTGGACTGCATGATCTGTCACTGGCTTTGATTTAAGTCAACTCTTCAGGAGTTGCTGAATTCTTGTTGATGAGATTTGGGCAATATCTTTGTGCAGAACAAGTCCTCAAATGTACACTGGATTGGGTTTCACTCATCATTTGAGAGTGTTCTTATTTGTTGTTCTGTGTTTTTTTCCATGTGGAAATGCTTCATTAGAAACACAGGTGCATTCACTGGGCTATATTTTGCTTCTCAATTTAAAAAGCCAATTTGAAAGCACTGATACAAAGTAAAACAATTACTTGCTGTTTAATTGGTTTTACCAAGAGTAATTTTCAATTAATACATGGGTTTTGGGAATCCATTAATTTATTTTAGTTACACAATACAAATATTTATATGCTAAGAAAGCACCCACAGAATGAATATAGGAAAGGAATAAAGCTATTGGTTTCTGAACATCACTGTCTTGTTATTTGTGGAATGGATAGCTTCTGTCACTGTCATAATTGTGTCTGTCCTGGTTTGAGCTAGAATACAACTAATTCTGTTCAGTGATTTGACTTCTCAGAATCATGGAATCATGGAATCATTTTGATGGGAAAAGACCATAAAGATCATCGGGTCCAACCGTTAACCCAGCACTGCCAGGTCACCACTAAGCCATGCCCCTCAGTACCACATATATATTACTCAGAAACCCCTCCAGGCATGGGGACTCCACCCACCACTTCCCTGGGAAGCCTGTTCCAGGGCTTGACAGCCTTTGGGGGGAAGAAATGGTTCCTCATGCCCAAATTAAATATCAGCTCAGTCTCTGCTCAGTGATGGCACTCTGAAGATCAGGGCATGTTTGTGCAGCCAGTGGCTGTTTGTAGCACTGAGAACACCTATGGTCAAAGTTACTGCCGAGTGTTGAGGTGCAGACCAAGGGCACTGCTAAATCTTGTGTGACGTGTCCGAGTGCAGCAAGTAAGAGGTGGCACCTGCAGGGAGGAGCAGACAGGCCAGGTGGCCCTAAACTGTCCAACAAGGGATTTCCTCCCACAGATTTCATTTTCAGGATAAAACTCAGGTCAAGCCTCTTTTTCAATGGCTGGTATCCCATGAGAACTCTCTCTCTTCTGTGTCCAATTAAAATCCATAAGCTCCAGAATCCTGCTCCTGAATTCATTTCCAGTCTGCCACTGACTCCAGTCTGGGACATCCTCAGTGCCTGCCCACAGCATTAGTGGCAATAATGGTGACATCATTGTCATTAGTGGTTGGGTTCCATATTGGTTTGTATCTCTTCCCCTCTATTTAATTGAATTGCTCTTATTTCCATTCCAGCTGGTTTAGTTTCTTTGCCAGCTCATCAGTCTCTCTCTCTTCTTCCCTTTCTCTTCCCTTTGGGAAGGCAGAGGGGTTCATGGGAGAGCATCCGTCACTTGTCCAGTGGCCAGCCCAGCCCTAACCTTGGACAGCGTCAGTCACTAATGACTGGCCTTTAAAAATAAGATTTTCTCTTCACTTTTATGATATTATTTTGAATATTTGCTGTACAGACTAACACTGACCTGTGACTCAAAGTGTAACTCTAGCACAGTCAGTTCTTCAATGTATGTTTCCATGGTCAACACCTACAGTTACAAATTATCCCTGAGGTGGAGGTGGGCAGACCTGACAAGCACGTGCCAGAAACATTTTGTTGCTCCACTTGAAAAAGGAAAGCTTGGCCCCAGAGAGGCTGCTTATCAGCAAGGCTAGTGCAGACCTTTGGCTACAGAAACACCCCAGTAACCTTCCTTGAGCTCAGGGATTATGCTGGCAACCAGAAGCCATTTTTATCACACAGTTACTTGAAGTTTATGATCACGTATTATCTGCATACGTAGCAGAATTATCCCTCTCTTGTGCAGGATTCATTGAGAATGCCATTAAATCAGTCCTTCAGTACTCTCAGGTAGAACGACCACATTTAAAGCCTGATTCTGTGCACATTAGTTACTTAAGCAGTCTCCCTTGAGTTTACTGCAAGAGAAAGGCAACTCAGATTTGGTCATTAAATTTAGATCCTTTTCACTCATCTTATTCACACAGTCAAAAAAAGGTACTTGTATCATTTTTCTTTTCAATGGATGGAATAAAATTAGCTGCATAACAAGTGCCCTCGATCACAAGCTACATAAAGCACAGTGTTTATTTTCCATTCCAAATACACAAAGAGGTACGATGGTGAATGGGAAAATAAACTTGCATCCAAAGCAGTGTGGGCAGCAGGTTGAGGGAGGGGATTGTTTCCCTCTGCTCCACTCTTATAAGACCCTCACCTGCAGTGCTGTGTCCTGGTCTGGAGTCCCCAACACAAGGACTTGGAGTGGGTCCAGAGGAGGACATGAAGATAATCGGAGGGCTGGAGTGTCTCTTATGAAGATGGGCTGAGAGAGTTGGGGTTGTTCAGCTTGGAGAAGAGAGGGCTCCAGGGAGACCTCAGAGCAATCTTCCAGTATTTGAAGGGAGTTACAGAAGAGCTGGAGAGGGACTTTTTACAAGGGCTTGTTGTGACAGGATGAGGGGTAATGACTTCAAACTGGAAGGACCCAGATTTAAATTAGCTATTAGGAGGATTTTCTCCACCATGAGGGTGGTGAGGCACTGGAACATGTCACCCAGAGAAGTCATGGAGGCTCCAAGCCTGGAAATGTTCAAAGCCAGGTTGGATGGGGTCTTGTGCAATCTGGTCTAGTAGTAGGTGTCCCTGCCCATGGCAAGGAGATGATCTTTAAGGTCCCTTCCAACCAAAGTAATTCTGTGATTCTATGATATTGCTAAAATGTCTGGAGTAGTATGAAGGTATTATTCCATGGGGGTATCCTGACAGTCCTTCTGATGTACCTGTCTTACCTGCTGACTGAGGTTTTGTGTACCTTCACTGAGGGCCGGTGAGTTGGGGCAGGTGGGTTCACATCACACAACTGCTTAATCTTTCATGTAGTTATTGTGAAAGGTGAAGAGCCAGCAAGAACAATTCAGCCTGATGTGTGCATTTGCTTCTTTCAACAGCTATATATAAAATTTAAGCACTTCCAGCTATATAGAAATTTAAGTGCCTCCAGACAGCAATCCAATCCATGAAAATTAAACATCATACTTGAGATGAGACTACAGGCCCACCCAGGGCAGATTCCTGTCTTCTGGAGTGGCCAAACCACTACTCCCACTCACTAACTTTTTGCAAACAAAGGACTTTTTGAGCAAGTGGTGGTTTAAACAGATTTATTAATCCCTCAGTAGGTTTCCTTTCTATGAGATGAATGTCTACTTCTTCAAGGCTATAGGGACACAAAAGGAAACATCAGATGCCATTCTCCAACATGGATTTAGGTCTTCTTGGTCTCTTCTCTCCAAGCATGTTCATCAATCAGATTAGCAGCAGTGGGGCTCTGCTTGTGCATTTCATCCAGAGGATGAAAGAGGGTAGCCCTATGTTCTAGCCACTGAGGGGAATTGAATCGACCTCACATGAAAATTCTCTCTCCAGGAGATAATCAGATTGTGAGGACTCTGTTTTTCTTCCCTGCACTTGCAGACAAGGCAGCCAGAGAAGAGCTCAGACAGTATCTCGCTCCCACTGGGCATGTGGAAACCCTTGCATTGCAGGTGGAGTGTCCTAGAGCATGTGCCCATTTTATCTGACACCATCAATGGCTACCAAAAAATCCAAATGCAAAACAAAGGACACCAACCTGACTATAAGGTTAAGGGTCCAGATACATTCCAAACAAATTGATGTGCTGACCAGGTCAGACTGGTGACTGGACAGGACCTGAAGTCTGAGAATGAATTTCAGTCAATATTTGCTGTATACTAATGGTTAATTGAGGTTCTTTGTTTAGTATCTAGAAATTATACTGTAGGTTCTGTCATCTTCCTTTCACAGGAAATTCAAGCACATGGATGACACCATTGCTGTTTTCCAGCTCTTTTGGAAAAACAGGTGACAACCTGGTTCTCTGGGTGACAACCTTTCACCAGGGGAAATCACTCACCAGTGATGAAATTGATTTTGTTTAGGAGAATATGGATGCTACACAGCCACTTTTCCACTTTATTCAGGCAATACCAACTCAAAATTATGTGAAATACTGGGACACGAAATGAGACATGATCACATTCTGATTTCTCTGATCTCTAACACCCCAAGTCAAAACAGGTGAGTTATGAAATAACTGCCATCGTTATCACATAAAATACACTTCACATGGGTTTAGAGTGGGTTTGGGCTAAGTCTAACATTAGCTTAGCTCCATAATATAATGTCCCATTTACACTAATAGCACCAAACCCCAGCTGAGGGGAATGCATCAGAAAGATGGATGAAAGTCAGAACTAGGGGCATGGCTGGAGTATTTTGCTCCTATGATACAGGAGAAACTCCTCTCCATATAAAATATTAGATATTATTTTGTTGATGCTAACTCTGGCTGAGTCTTACAGAAGGCAGTGGTAAATAATTACCATGTGGGCCCTACTTTGCTGAATTATATAGAATCATAGAATCAGTTTGCTTGGAAAAGAAATTTAAGATCATCGAGTCCAACCATTATCTAACTACCAAGACTGGTGCTAAACTATGTCCCTCAGCATCACATCCTCTCAAACACCTCCAGGAATGGAGATTCAACCACCTCTCTGGGAAGCCTATTCCAGTGTTTGAGAACCCTTTCAGTAATGAAGTTTCTTCTAATATCCAACCTAAACCTCCCCTGGTGCACCTTGACTCCATTTCCTCTTGTCCTATCACTTGTTACAAGGGAGAAAAGACCAACTCCCATCTCACTTACAACCTCTTTACAGGGAGTTGTAGAGAGCCAGGTCTCCTCTCAGCATCCTTTTCTCCAGACTAAATAACCCAGATTTCCTCAGCTGCTCCTTACAAGACCGTCACCAGCTTCACTGCCCTTCTCTGGACCCACTCCAGTATCTCAATGTCTTTCTTGTATTGAGGGGCCTGAAACTGAACCCCTATTTAAGGTGTCTCCTCACCAGTGCAGAGTACAGAGGAACAATCACTTCCTTGGTCCTGCTGGTCACACAATTGCTGATACACAATTTTAATGATTACCCATCAAAATAAGAGCACTTATTTTGAACTCCTTATACCTGTGCAATATTTTGTGAGATCTACTATAAGCCTTTAGTTCAACCAATCTGGTTTCAAAATCAGCTTCTTAAATCTTTTGCCACCATCACCACCGCCCCCTCAGCTCAGCTGTACTCTGTCATCATTTATTTATGCTTTGTTTAGAATTACGAGAGTGGATCAAACCGCGCGTGGTCGCTTTGCACCTTCCAGAAGATGTGCGACAACTAAACATACTGGCAATATTTATTTGTTCTGCCATCTGTCCCACTCTCCCCACATTTTCAACAGTTTGGCCTAGAGAGGGCCAAAAATCACCTGAGCATCATAAAATGAATCCCGGGCTGTTAACGGAACACATTGAGACCACAGCTGTTGTCCCGCTGCCTGATTTAATGAGGTTCCCAAAGTATGTGGACAAGTATTCTGGCTCTGGGTTGCCATGGCAATGGGAGCGGGAGCTTTGAGCGGGTGTCAGCAGCATCCCGATCAATATGAATCAGCTCACAGCCCATCAGCCGTGGTGCTGTGGTGGCCTGGGCGATGGAGACGCGGTGCAGCATGTCGTATCTGCCTGCACCAGCAGGCTGGTGTGTGAGAAGAGGGCGAGCAGCTTACTGCCAGCTCTGCCCAGCCAAAGCTGTCTGTGGCTCAGGATGAGGCACCTACCAAGGAAGCAAAACTGCAGAGAGAGATGTGTTGTATTTTGCTCTGATTGCTTAGTGTCTCATCATTTTGCAAGCACAGTGTTTCATATTCTCTCTCTGAACTCAGGTGCCAAGAGAAACTTGGTCAATACCATGTTCCCCAAAGTAAAAGGATTCTTCCATGGTTGACTCAAACATAGAATCATGGAATTATTTAGGCTGGAAAAAACCTTTAAGATCACCGAGTCCAGCCATTAACCCAACATTAGCATGTCCCTCAGCAACCAGCACCAGAACAAGAGGACACAGTCTCAAGCTGCACCAGGGGAGCTTTAGGCTGGATGTTAGGAAGAAGCTCTTCACAGAAAGAGTGATTGGCCATTGGAATGAGCTGCCCAGGGAGGTGGTGGAGTCACCATCACTGGAGGTGTTTAGGAAGAGACTGGATGGGGTGCTTGGTGCCATGGTTTAGTTGATTAGATAGTGGTGTTGGGTGATAGGTTGGACTCGATGATCTTGAAGGTATTTTCCAACCTGGTTAATTCTATTCTATTCTTCTATTCTATTCTATTCTATTCTATTCTATTCTATTCTATTCTATTCTATTCTATGCTATGCTATGCTATGCTATGCTATGCTATTCTATTCTATTCTATTCTATTCTATTCTATTCTATTCTATTCTATTCTATTCACCACATCTACAGGGATGGTGACTCCCCAACACAGCACTGGGCAAAACGTTCCAGGGCCAGTGAGGGGCTCAAAACTGAACTCAATATTTGAGGTGTGGCCTCACCAGTGCTGAGTGCAGGGTGACAACCACTGCCTAGTCCTGCTGACCACGTTATCACTGTTCAGTCTTTGAATTTCCTGTCACTTTTTGCACCATGTTATTATCGAATCACAGAATGGTTTGGGTTGGAATGGGCCTTAGGGTCCAACCTTCCTGGCATGGGCAAGGTAACCTTCCACTAGACCAGGTTGCTCAAAGCCCAATTCAACCTCAATTCCAGGGATGAGGCATCCACCACCTCACTGGGTACTACTATACTAGTAATATTTATCATCTATGTTTTTGAGGTCAAATGCTTTCTACTGAGTTAATACACCTGTTTTCACAAGACACACATTAATGTGCAATCTGTGATTCACATAGATGTTTCCTCACCTAGAAAAAAATGAAAACCAGAGTAGCAATCTAGTGACAGGGAGCAAACATGTCATGACAGATAATTCAGGTAGGATTTCCTCATTTCCACCACAGCAGACAGGGACAGATTGTTTTTCTCATGTTTTAAGAGATAAAATTTAAATGTAGAAGTGTTCTCCTGTGCAGAAACACAAAAGGGGTAATTTAGCTGTTTAAGTGTACCCAGAGCCCTCAAACCTGAATGAAAGATTGACTCAACCACTCTTCCCCCAAACCCCCGAGAAGTTAAATATATTTTAATGATTGGTTCAAATCTCAGTTTACCCCCTGGCAGCCTTTCAAGATTAATTTTCAGATCCAAAGGAAGCTGCTTCTTGCTCCATTCCCCTCTTCTGATAGGAGCATTCAGACATTATCTTCCAGCCCAGAATATTAAAGACCAAACCGAACCATATCAGATGGATTAGTCACACGTGTTTACACTGCACTGGCCATTCAACCTAGCTTGTCCTCAGATGGATCTTAACAATAAAGCAAACAGCTACACTATGTAACAACCAAAGTGGGTAATCAAGAGCTGTGAACAAAGACAGAGAGGAAATTAAAGGGCTTGGTGTTTAAGTAGCACGAAAAGTAGCATAAGATGCTGTCAAACTTGGCACCAACTGACATTGCAGAGAGTATCACATTAAGTCTCAAACATTTTGTATGGGGTAGGTGAAAAAGCACAACACCATAATGTCAACATTTTAATCCCTCTGGGAATCTCTTTAGAAAATAAGACCCACATTTCAAGCAGGGAAATTCCTCAAATGACCTACTCCTCTCCATATGGAAAAGCATCAATTATCAGACCTGTTCTTGACATGGTATTTTGTCACTCATTAAATCCTCTGTATCCAGAGAGGGAAAGCAAATTCCAAAGGAATGCACATGGGGAGCAGGAATTTCCTTCTGTAAGAACTAATAACATCAATTTTGCTACAGTTCTGAGCAGATGTTACAGCTTAAGATGCTCACCAAAATGAATCTCTCAGTGCTGAGCCCTTAGGAACTATGCTGCGGAAGCTATGCACTCTGGCCAGCATGGTACATGTCACTTTGTGGTATGTCACTCATTGAAGTTGGGTAATGGTGCAATCACGGCAAACAAAGCCGAGACACTCTCATTTACAGCTAGCAATCTATTTCGTGTAGTATGACACAGGGACAGGTATCCTCAGGGACTTCTTACAGCCTGGGTTTCCTCATCAAAATGTTAACAGAGTCAAAGATGGGGCATTGTTCTGTAAACTTTCATGTCCAGTTTCCCTGTGGCAGCTTGGGTGGTCAACCAACTTGTAGTATTGTTTCAGTTCAAGGAATCTGTGCCTTGAAGCCAACTCAAACATGCTGATCTACACAACAAAATGAACTGTTCTGCTGGTGCTAACTGTCAGTCCTGGTTAGTCCTACCAGTCATAGCACAAGGAGATAAAAGGTGAAGGCACATCTAAAGTCCCTCCAGTGAGGAGTGGAGCATTTAAGCAGTGTGCCACAGTGACGCATCTCATATTGGCACAACTGTTCTCTGGCAACAACCTACTTCTGGCGTAGTATTTCATCTAGTACTTTTCAATCAAATTTGGCTTCATGGCATCTTTGTGACATCTTTGGCTTCCTTGAAGTCATTGGCATGGATTACGTTACAAAAAAGAACCTACAATTCACTTGAAACAGTACTGAGGGCTGGTAACATCTCACCCTGGAATCACACAGGCTTCAGTGGGTGGTCATGAAACACTACACTCCATACAAAACATCACACCACTGTGCCCCCATGGACAAGGAGCAATGGGCACAAACTGAAACTCTGATTGCCTAACCTATCAAACCTGTGCTCGTTTTACCTGACAGCTTGGGTAGCAGTTTTGTAGTGGCAAATCCTCATTTAAACAAGAAGTAAAACTAAGGGAGTTGATCTTCTTCCACTCCAAAGGCAAAAAAAAGAGTCTGTTTAATTGAATTTAGGAGCCTTGGTCTGAGGTTCAGAATAGGCCAAGACCCAGCTGCCCAAGGGCTGCCAAATGAAGAAATAATAATCATAGAATCATAGAATCATAGAATCAGTCAGGGTTGGAAGGGACCACAAGGATCATCTAGTTCCAACCCCTGCCATGGGCAGGGACACCTCACACTAGATCAGGCTGGCCAGAGCCTCGTCCAGCCTGGTCTTAAACACCTCCAGGGACGGGGCCTCAACCACCTCCCTGGATAACCCATTCCAGGGCTTCACCACTCTCATGGTGAAGAACTTCTTCCTCACATCTAGCCTGAATCTCCCTATTTCCAGCTTCATTCCGTTCCCCCTAGTCCTATCACTACCTGATATTCTGAGAAGTCCCTCCCCAGCCTTCCTGTAGGCCCCCTTCAGATACTGGAAGGCCACAATGAGGTCACCTGGGAGCCTTCTCTTCTCCAGACTGAATAGCCCCAACTCCTTCAGTCTGTCCTCATAGGAGAGGTGCTCCAGCCCTCTGATCATCCTCGTGGCCCTTCTCTGGACACGCTCCAGCACGTCCACATCCCTCCTGTAATAGGGACTCCAGAACTGGACGCAGTACTCCAGGTGGGGTCTCACCAGAGCTGAGTAGAGGGGGAGAAGCACCTCCCTTGACCTGCTGGTCACACTTCTCCTGATGCAGCCCAGGATCTGATTGGCTTTCCGGGCTGCAAGTGCACATTGAGAGCTCATGTTGAGCTTCTCGTCCACCAGCACCCCCAAGTCTCTCTCCTCAGGGCTGCTCTCCAGCCAGTCCCTGCCCAGCCTGTATTTGTGCCTGGGATTGCCTCGACCCAGATGCAGGACCCTGCACTTGGTCTTGTTGAAGCTCATGAGGTTGGCTTGTGCCCACCTCTCCAGCCTGTCCAGGTCCCTCTGGATGGCATCCCTTCCCTCCAGCGTGTCCACTGCACCACACAGCTTGGTGTCATCAGCAAACTTGCTGAGGGTGCACTCGATGCCACTGTCCATGTCACCCACAAAGATGTTGAACAAGACAGGTCCCAGGACTGATCCCTGAGGGACTCCGCTTGTCACTGGCCTCCATTGGGACATGGACCCACTGACAGCCACTCTTTGGGTGCGGCCATCAAGCCAGTTCTTTATCCATCTAGTGGTCCATCCATCAAACCCATGTGTCACCAGCTTGGAGACCAGGAGGTGGTGCGGGACAGTGTCGAAGGCTTTGCTCAAGTCCAGGTAAACGACATCAGTTGCTCGCCCCTCATCTATTAATGCTGTCACCTGCTCATAGAAGGCCACCAGGTTTGTCAGGCAGGATTTGCCCTTGGCAAAGCCATGCTGACTATTCCCAATCACCTCTTCACTATTCTTCTGAGTCATTAGTGCCTCCAGGAGGATCTGCTTAATAATAATAATAATAATAATAATAATAATAATAATAATAATAATAATAATAATAATAATAAAAACCAACCAGGTTGGAAGAGACCTTCAAGATCATCGTGCGACATTCTCTGAGACACTCAGCATACAGGAGCAGACAGACAAGAAGAAAATCATCATCAACCGGTCTGCTCATTGTATTTCACATGCACTATAAGTCTTTCCTTCCTCTGAGGAACTTCTCCCCTGGTTTATACCTTTCAAATTGACCAGATATGAGCATCCACTGCAATGGCAGCAGAAACCTCCTGTCATAGCACACTAAGATGAATGAATCAAAGTCACTTCTGAAAACCTAATGCTGTTATCTTTACTGACACTACCAGATAACTGTCTTCAACTTGATAGTATAATCCTATTCAGTTATTTTCACTGTGTTCACTTCTACCCAAAGCATTTCTCTAAAGCCGAGTGGTCCAGAAAACTCTGGTTTGAAATTATTTTTCATTTCTATTTCATAGAATATGCAGAAACTTCTGAAGTTCTTCAATGGCTGTTCTTACAAACTACAGACTCCAGTAAATGACAGCTCTGTTGCATCTTCTGCACAAAGACAAAATTCTGACTTCTCTCCCAGCTTGGGTATTAAAATTTAACTTTTAATCCCTTCATGAAATGGGTGTTTATTCTTGGTTGTGGTTTTTTTATTCTCAATTTCTGGTGTAGCGTGACTCATTTTACATTTACTTTCCCCCACCATAGCCATAACCTCCTCTTTCAGGATAGTGAAGTGTGCGCTCATATGCTTTTATTTTGCTTCATACACTCACTGCTTCTCATAACAGAGCTTCAAAGAGCTCCCATTCTGCCCAAAAAATTCCTGTGGAGGCTGTAGTTGCTATAAAATATGATGAAATTAGTTAAGTGAAACAATTCCCCAGACACAAATCATTGGCATCCGTCTCCATGACTCCATATCATGGGGAAGCATCAGTCCATAGTAAGACCATAATACAAATGGGAGTGATGTGATCAGAGCACATACTACTGAAATGCTCGTTCTTATGAAGTCCATGAATATTGCCTTTAAGTGCAAAAAAAGTAATCTATTCAAGAAAGAGACTAAGAATAGGAAAGGGGAAAGAAAACTCTGATCTCTTGAGCTGAGCTCTCAAGACATCAATGACTTTGCACTTGTTTATAATCTCTGCTAATTTACTGGCTGCCCTAGAGACACACTTTGATCTTTTGGGAAGATCTACTCTATCTCTCTGCTTTGCAACAGGCACTAAAAATCATAACCCCTTAGAATGAAGTGGTCTAAATAATGTAGTCATAGCATTTAGCCCCCAGTTCGCAAAGGAGGATGCCTCCTTCTACTCTACATTCATTGCATAAATATTCATCACCATCATGGGAAGGTTTGGCAACCTGCAACAAGTTTTGCAGTAGATGTCCTTTTCCTGCAAGCACATGGGCTGTGTGACAGTCCAGATGTTTAGTGTCCAGGATTATGGCCACACTTTGAAGTCATGATGGGAAGTAAAAGCAGTTTGCTGCACCAAGCTGGCTCCTTGGCAATCAAGCTGCTGATATTAGAGGAGACTTCTGGTAGTCAGATTTATTAACTTAGAGCATTAGTGAAGAAACCATGCAATTTCCATGACATTCTTCTGTGTGGAGGTGTATTTAAACTTCTTCACATTGACTCCAATGTTTTCTACATTGTAACACAGGCTTTGAGGTATTTATGTGAGGAAAGATGAATCATTTTTACTTCATAGAAATTCAGAAGGGTAGTAAAACATCCATCCTGCTTCAGCTTGTCTTGACAGCAGATCTCCTTCTTGGCTACAAAATGAGGCCAAGACCACACTTGACTCCACACCTAGAGTACTGTGTTCAGTTTTTGGGCCCCTCATTTTAACAAAGACACTGAGGTGCTGGAGTTGGTCCAGAAAAGGGCAACGAAACTGGTGAAGGGTCTGGAGAACAGGTCTTGTGAGGGGTGGCCGTATCCTTTCATCCTATCACTTGTTACTTGGTAGAAGAGACCAACTCCCACCTTGCTCCAGCCTTCTTTCAGGTAGTTGTAGACAGTGAAGCCTCCCCTGAGCTTCCTTTTCTCCAGACTGAACAACCACAGTTCCCTCAGATGTTCCTCATAAGACTTGTGCTCTTGACCCTGACCTTACCAGAGATCACTTCATATCTCCTATAGAAATGACCTGTCATGCACCTGGCAGTCAGCACAGAGTGGAGGCTCCTCCACTGCTCAGGATGCCAATATTCTGCAGTTTCTCTCAGCAGTGTAAGCAGGATGCTCTGCACTGCTGCAAAAACAAGTCCAGAAAATCCAAATGAAACTCAC
Source organism: Picus viridis (assembly GCA_033816785.1). Lineage (NCBI taxonomy): Eukaryota > Metazoa > Chordata > Aves > Piciformes > Picidae > Picus > Picus viridis. Next base: position 17,523,441 of record CM066586.1, on the reverse strand, counting down.
AGGGCCCCAGAAGTGACAGACATTTTAAAATATTTTGGCCTAAATAACGAGTAAGGCTCCCAAACAAACACTCTCAGGATTAGCCAAGATTCTGAATGTTACAAGACTAAAACAATAAAAATCAAATCCAAATTCAACAGCATTATTTAGCATCTGGTACAGATAGAGGAAAACTAATAAAGTAATTCAATCAGAGAAAAATCCCTCATTATAGCTTCTGAATCTACAAATCCCTTGCACAATTTCAGCATACCATGTGTGGAGAACAGCAGCAGGAAAGGAATCCAGCTGTTAGGGCAGCAGGAAATCCCTTGGGAAGCATTTTTCTTGTGCATGTAAATTTCTTTTTGGAATAAAATGCATTAAATGTTTTCTGCACTTACAGGAATGAGGTATAAAGCACGACCAAGAGTCACAGATCTCTGCATTTACTTTCTGTAAGCCGAGGCCACTCTGGAAGAGCAATCTAACACAGAGCGGGATTAATGACAGCACATCGGTGTAAGCTTGGCTTTGTCACGTCAGGATTGCCTTCTTAAACCAGCCTACCTGTCTAGGAATCATTTGCTTAACAAACAGCACAGTGCCTACACACAACCTCCTGGTGGGAAGCTTTCAGCCATATCCCTGGCTGCAAGGACAGCAAATTGCCTACTTGCAAGCCAGTCAATCCTGAAGCAAAGAACAGAGCTGTCACTGACTTTGAGGAGGTCTCCTTTGTGATGCTGCCGGTGTAGCAGAGTTGGTTTGTTTCTTATGAAACAGCAGCTCTCCAGAGCCAGCAATGAAATAACAGCACCATGTTGTCCACACTTGGTGCATGAGTGTGAGGGACAGCACATTCACAGCATGAGAAACAAAAGGACATGCACGTGGGTGCCAAGGAGCATTTATGGCAGCAGTTGCTCTGGGAACTCTTTCCCAGTGAGCAGCCAGATACACAAGGTTGGAAATATGACCACAGGGCAGGCAGTTCCAACAGAAGAGTAAAAGTTAGTGCAAAAAGTGGAAATATGGTGGTAGATGGATAAAGAGAACCAGAACAGACACATGTCCTTCAGGGAGTGAAATAGAAGGAACTGAATTTTCACACGTTACCAAAGTCCAGAAGAGACAGCACAGACAGAGGGATGGGCATGAAGCACTTTGGAGCTCTGCTGGGGAGAAACAGAGGGGCTGTTGTACAAGTGAGGCCAGACACAGGTGGCCTGCAGCAACACCTTTGTTCCCCAGAAATTAATTGGGTTTGAGAGGCCTGAGTATTGCAGAGATGGAGCAAAAGGCAGAGATGTGTCACCTACAAAAAGGCAGCTAATTGCAGCAAGAGAGGCAAGCTCTACAGATCCTGGAGCACATGCAGCACCTCCTGAAGACTGAGCAACAGGACCTGGAGGAAAGGCTGATGCAGGATCCATCAAATCATAGAACCGTTTTGGCTGGAAGGGACTTTTAAGGTTTTTGAGTCCAACAATTAACTCAGCACTGCCAAGTCACCATTAAACCTCAGCACCACATCTTCCTATCTTTTAAACCCCTCCAGGGATGAGGATTCCACCACTTCTCTGGGCAGCCTGTTCAAGGCCTTGACAACCCTTTTGGTGAAGAAATTTTTCCTGTTGTCCATCCTAAACCTCCCTGGTGCAACTTGGCACTGTTTTCTCTTATGCAGTTTCTGGATGTTCCACATCAACAGTCATTGAAAGACCATGGACCTTAGTCTGGGTGGACCAAATGTTTCCTACCCAGACTTCTTTCAGGGTCTGTCTCATGCTTATCACATTGAGGCTTCCACACTTCATTGACTCTGCTACAGGCAATTATTCCTCTTTGCAATAGCCTCTCCCTGGTCACAACTGTAAAGGTTTTACAGGAGAAATCTTGAACAGTTTGCAAAGCCCATAGGTGTAAGAAGCTTCCTCTCCCAAGAAGCACATGATATGGATATCACGGAAGTGTCTCCACTTGGCCCATCAGACTTATAGTCCCATGGACTCCCCATTCTCCATCTGTGTCAGTACTGAGCTATTTAGCAGCAGCAGAGGAAGCTGCTCAGATCTACACATGCTTTGCACACACATACACAACTAATAACTGTATAGGGTCACATAACTACAATCTACTCATATGGAAATTCATTCCACGTATGGAATAGCTCTTGTAGTCACAAAGGAGAGGAAGCAGGAACATCTTTTCTGATGGAAAGGGCAGATGGAAAAGCCTGGCATGATTTCCCTGCAGGCTTTCTGCTTTCTTGTAAGTGCCTGTGACCAAAATGAATGACCAAGCAGCTGAAGCTAATCACTCTCACTGTTTTCAATAAGTGAGCTATTCATACCCATTACAGATTACACCTCATGTTCATTCTGAACCTTTCATCCTAAGAATGTAAGCACTCTGTACAAAACTGCAACACAGAAATGGGACCCAAACCACTAACTTTGTTAGAACTAATGATTAATATTACCCAGAAGCTAGCCCAAGTACAAACACAAATGCACACAGTCATTTGCTCAGACAGAAATAGAGATGCTCTGTAATGTCTCTTCACAGCCACAGGCTGGAGGGAGGAAGAAACCCAGCATTATCAACTAATAAGGAAGGGTATTTCAGTAGGTAACATATAGCTTTAGCTACAGGAGGTATGCTTATAAGCTCCAGGAAAGGCACTGGAGATATTATTCTTACAGGTCAGCTTATTTTATTGCTGTCACAAAATGATAGCCATTTTGCAGGCATTCTGATCATCGCAGGATCTGTCACAGGTTCCCCAGCAGCACCGGCAATATTGAATGTTCTTATCCTAGAGATTTGAGTACAGGATCTGGCCAGAGCTGCAGCTGGTCCATGCTCACACATGAGAATAGAATAGAATAGAATAGAATAGAATAGAATAGAATAGAATAGAATAGAATAGAATAGAATAGAATAGAATAGAATAGAATAGAATAGACCAGGTTGGAAGAGAGCTTCAAGATCACCGTGTCCAACCCATCACAGGTCCCTTCCAATTCCTATAATTTTATGACTCTATGATTCTGTGCCTGTGAGGAGCAAGATAGAAGGAAAAAATGCAGAGAGCATATTTGGAGTAGAAAACTGGGGTATAGGAAGGGGAGCAGGGACCCTGGGAAGTCTGTTGGGCTCTCTCCTGGCCATGGGATGGAAAAGAAAGATATTTACTGTTGTTTTTGGTGGACTCCATTACATTCTACTCTTTTGGCCATACTTGCTATGCTTTCTCCCCAGGATCATGCTCTGTTTAGCAGCAGAAGCTGCTCTGGCTATCAGGAGCTTTGCTGTAGCAAAAGCAAGCAGTGGCTAAGGGCCATGGACATATCCCTTCCCACACAGTCTCCTGCTCCAGGCAACTGCCTCATTTGCCTGAGCCTGGAGGGGACCCTAGCTCGGTATTATTTTCAAGATGTCATAACAATAATTTATTCAATACCAAAATACTCCTCAGCCTGATCAGCCTGACAGACATCAGAGCATGGTATATTCCATTGCTCAAGCTGCCTTGCCAGAAAGCCAAGGAAATGATGCTCAAATAACCAAAGTATTATGGATTGCAGTAATGAAACAGAGAACTTGATCCTGTAATTTTCCATGGATAAATGAGCTATTTTTTCCATTCAGACCACATCTTTGTCAGCCGTCCATTTTGGGAGGGCTGAATCTCCAAGGTTATGGGTGGAAGACTTGAATTTAACTCATTATATCTATAAATTTATATATATGTATAACACTGTGGTTATTCAGTGAGATATGTGCTGGTATTTTCATTATTCTAAATTACCATTTTGGGGGCAGAAAAAATAGAAACATAGAGCAAAAGCAACCTTGTTTGTGTTCTGGAGTAAGCATACACATGGGAGAGCACAGTACATTTCTTTCTGTGGCTCCAGGGCCACCCTATCCTTACTTTTCTGCCCAAAGCCCTTTTCCCCTCCAAAGTACTTCAATATTTTCATCATCTCTTTCTCAACTTTGCAACAACTATCTATGTATCTATGTATCTATGTATCTATGTATCTTCTATCTATCTATCTATCTATCTATCTATCTATCTATCTATCTATCTATCTATCTATCTTTATCTTTCTATCTTCTATCTATCTATCTATCTATCTATCTATCTATCTATCTATCTATATCTATCTATCTATCTATCTATCTATCTATCTATCTATCTATCTATCTATCTATGTAATTTTTCTTTTCTTTAAATGAAAACTAGAACTCCTCCTGTCCATTAGAAATCTTTCTTTCCATGCTTTGGTCAGAGTATTTGCAGTGAGTAGGAGGTAGAAAAAATTCTGCCATGGCCTCTCCATCACTAAGACAGGAGCTGTTGTCTCTAAAACTTCAAGACAACCTCAAATCTCACTGCAGCCACGTTCAGTGGGAAACCAAACACTCTTCAGACTGTTTTTCTAAGAGTTTCCATTTTCTGGTTTTCATTGTATTAAATATTAATGTTTCCTATGTTAACAAGTTTTCTATTTCTGTCTCCCATCACTATGCCCCTATTTTGGAATTTCACACACCTTTGGGTGTGAAAATTAAATCCCCACTTTAAAGCTGGGAGAGAGGAATTATATGACATTTGCTGGAACAGGTTTCACACCAAAATGGGAGTGTGGAACACGCTTCCTCCTCATAATTACCAAGGAATTTGTGCAGAAGGAATCTGACACAATCAACACAAATATGAACAAGAAGAAACGTGTGTTAATGAAATACCATGTACTTGGAATCGATACAACTCATGGGAAGAACACACATTTCTGGGAGTAGGAAACTCCAGCTGCAATCATGCTGGAAGTTGAGCAGAAATGGCCCAATCAGTGAGCAAAATGTCATGGTATAAAGTGATAATATACTGAATTAAGAAAACTTTTGGAAAGCGACACTAGGCATTCTTTTCTTAAATGGATAGTCATGTTTAATTAGGTTTAAGTGAAAAAATGGCAAGAGTTCTTCACACAACAGAGCACAGTGCTGTTAACTTTGGCTGCATCCTGAATTTTCAATGAGACTTCTACTATAAAAGCCATTTTGCTGTTGAGAACATTGAGGAGAAATTGCCTCGTTGATCAAAGAATGCCCCCTTTTGGAACATCCCAGCTGAGTAGACTATAGGTACCACATCACAGCAGCTCAAGCCACCACTTTCAGGGATGAAGCTTTTCTTTCCTGCTTGAAAGACCATGCTGGATGGATTAAAAAGAGTTTATTTTATGGCCCCAACTCATGAATGTAACTAATGTCAACTAGTACTATTTAGCATCTGTCAGCTTGTCAGTTGTTTGTGTCATTGGCTTTTCCTGATCAGTTTTATAATTCGTTTCAACTGTATTGACTCTTCAGCATGGCATCGATCCTCGCGGCAAAAGCAGCAGATAGCAAAAGTTAATGATCCAAAAAAGTTACTATTTTAAGCTGATGATGGATCAACTAATCTTTTCTAACCACAGAGCTAAGGGTTTTGCTTCACAGACCTGCAAGAACACAAAGGAAACATCTGCAGCAGTCACATATCCCCAACCTTTCCAGTCTATTCCATGCCCTGATTGGACAGTACCACCTAGAAGTACTGGATACTTGACAAGTTACTCCTCACGTGTGAAATACAAGGTCATTCCAACCCCAGCTCAGTAATTCCTGCTCTTCTGCAAGGGTTATCACAAGGAATTCTCCCCCTATCTGTATATAAAATCCAACTGCTTTTTCAGCCCAATGCTTGAAGACAAATCATAGAATCATAGCATTGTTTCAGCTGGAAAAAGACCTCTAAGATCATTGAGTCCAACTGTCAACCTAAGACCACCATGGCCATTAAACCATGTCCTGAAGTGCCATGTGTACTACATGCAATACATGCATTTCATAAATGAATGAAAATACAAGAAAGTTTCCAAGCACCCGCACATCCCAAGCCCTCTAAACAGTTCTACAATCACTCTAACAGTCTTTGATTCCATCACCACAACCACTGCAGGAGAAGCAGAGCAGAATGAGTAGGTCTTCCCCATTAAGGACCTTCAGGAGCTAGTGGTTGTCCCATTTTTTCTTCTCTATCTTCAGTTTCCCTTACAGAAGATATGGGAGCTTTGGCCTTACAGTCTAGGAAATTATATTTATCAGTGGAGTAAGTGCTCAACAAGAGGGGAGTACAGCAAGGAGGGGGCACTGGTAATCACCTCTGGCCTTTATGAAGGAGAGAATGACTGACAGATGAGCCAGGACTAAATCTCAGAAGACAAATCCTGGGGCTTTGACCTTTAAACAATATAAAATCCCTCAGAAAAACTTAAATTCAGGGCTTAAACTTCTGAGGAGCTCCATAGGTCATTTCAGATCCTGGGGTCCAATTTTATAGCATTCCTCTTCAGCCCTATTTTTCTTCTGCTGGGAAGAAAATCCAGATACCACTTTTAGACAAGAGAGTTAAGGATAGGAAGCAATATGGGCACGTTCTAGCAGCTGGAAAAATTATGCACGGAATTAAACAATACAAGCAGACAACATAAAGCAGGGCTGTTCTTTCTCATTTGCCTTCCTTCTTGGTTGTTTTCTCTCTCCTTTATTTCTTTTTTCTTTTTGAAATGCCACAGCTAGAGCCTTTATTGCAGCAGCACATTCCACCTCGAGCAACGGCTGTCCAATCGCATCTCTGCAGAAATATTGCAGAGCCACATTAACACTTGAATTAAGTAACTGGAACTATGCCTTGCCCTCGGTTTTTGAATTCTCATTGGCTTTTAGCATTTTCCCTCCCACCCCTTGATGGAACAAGATAATTAGACAGAAGCAAATAAGATGTACAGAGCTAGAAAACAGAAGAGCCTGACATGTGTAGTACATGCTGTCAGCCATATGGCATTCTATATATATTGTTACAGATGAAAATGGTGCCACACACTGCGCTGTACATTAACACTGGAACGGTATACAGTAATTCATGTGCACAAACCGATAGTATCCGCCGTGTTGGCTAATAGATTTGTGAAGTTTTCTCCACAGCATTTTATTTTAAATGACAGTGTTTTCTATTAATGGGTGGGCACTGTCAGTTTGCTGACCCCGGTCGGGAAGGATGTCTTTTTGTTCAAATGGCAGCCATCATTTCTGTGAAGTGATGCATGTAAAAAAGCCAGTAAATGCAATTCACCTCACACGCGGCTGTCACTCAATTTGACATCTACATGTTGGAGTATTTTCTCAAAGTTTTCTCCATGTGACCTGCAAGTTAAAGATCAGGGAGGTTACCTTCATCCAGCCCATCCATGTGTCAATCATCCCCACCTAAAAATGAAAGTTACAAATAAACTGCAGCTACTATTTATACTCTGCTGCCTGTCCCATCTCTTTCATGTCAATCTTGCCGTTTCTCATTATAGCTACATCATGCCCCCCCCCCTCTTCTTCTTTGTCTGTCCCAGATTAAGTTTCTTTGTTTTTCTACTGCTGTCCTTCTGAGCATGTAAAGTCCTTAATGCCTCAGCTCTCTCTTTTTCCCTGTGGTAACTCTGAAAGCAAGCTTAGAAAGGTATTAGTGGTCTGTTTACAGCAATGCATGGTCTGTTTACAAACACAAACTGATCCTCCATGGGGATACACAAGATGACAGGGAAGTAAACATAGCTCAGAAGTCACCTGAAGAGGAAAGATCCTTTCTGTGAGAAGGATGCAAAGCCTGTTGTTAGAGCAAGCTGGGAGATCTGCCAAAATCAGAGAGTCACAGCATGATGGGGATTGGAAGGGACCTTTGGAGGGCAACTAGTCCAACCCCCCTGCCAAAGCAGAGTCACCCAGAGCAAATTGCCTGGGATCACAATAGCCAGGTGGGTTTGGAATCTCTCCAGAGGAGGAGACTCCACAACCTCCCTGGGCAGCCTGCTTCAGGGCTCGAGCACCCTCACAGGAAAGAAGTTTTTCCTCACATTTAGATGAAACCTCCTGGGTTCTAATATGTGCCCCTGGTCCCATCACTGGGCACTGAAAAGATTCTGGACCCCTTCTCTTGACATCTACCTTTTAGGTATTGATCAGCATTGAGAAGATCCCCTCAGTTCTATCCAGGCTAAACAGTCCCAGGTCTTTTCAACCTTCCCTCCTCAGACAGATGTTCCAGTCAGTGGTGTATTATCTTTACTGCCCATTAGAGATGAAGCATTTTATATATGCTGAAAGTTGACTTGAATGGAATTGCACCAATAAAATATTACTAAAAAAGGAAAATATTACTGAAAAACATCTCTTCCAGTATTCAAACTCTTTCCTGTACTTTAAAATAATGTTTCATATAATCACAACCTCTTCCTAATTAACACAGTTGACTGTTCCCCAACCTCTGAGTGCTGAAATGAAGAATAACCTGGAAATTTTAAAGAAAATCTCAAATAATTTCAGATAGAATACAGCATGATAGGAAGATAAGAGGACACTCCTTCACACTTAACATCTTGGGATCAAATTCCTTGTACTACCCAAGGAGATCTACAATTATCCCAGAAACCACAATCTATATGAGAAAGAAGGAAGAGCTAGGGAACAGCTTCTTCTCAATTATAATTTATTTTACTTATGCGACACCTAGCTCAAGTTTCAAAATTTTGTTTCATGGTAAAATCTAAGTTTAAGTCATGAGACAAGGTGAATTGGGGTGAGGTAGACAAGTGCACACACAGGCAGCAAACTGACTCACAACCCTGCTCAGATATGGTACACAAGGTTTTCCAGCCTTGGACGTGTGCAGGAAATCTGGAGGGGTGAGAATATTTCCTGCCTGTCTCCAAAGGAGTGTATTCCAAGCACCATCTTGTGGGAAGTGACACAGATAAGGATCTAGCAGACAAAACCAAGTTATTACAATGCAAAGAGTAGAAAATGCTTCTTTTGTTTAAAAACATTATGCCAGGGAGTCACTCTGACAGTCTTTCTCTTCTGATCCATCAATATTCTGTACCTCTTACACAGAAGAACTGGCTTAGCAATAAAGACACTCAGCAAATACATTAAAATATCTCCACATACCTAAATCCATCTCCAAATATCTCAGTAGTTGGGTTATTTTCCCAAAGACAGGCAAAAAGAGGAGGTTGAACCTAGGTCTGCTTCATTCTTGAGTGTAAGCAACTTGGGACAATCACTTCCCTAGTTTCTTCTTTAGTTTCAAAGATTTCATGTTAAAATGGGGGGAAAATCCAACAAAACAAGAATGGTCTGATCAAACCTAGCATTTCCCTCCACTCTTTAATTTGGCTGCCAAATTTGGGGTGGGGAGGAGGTTACCCAGCCAGAAGCACAATATGTTCACTCTGCCGAGTGGCTCTGTTGTGGGTTCCCAGTAGATATGCTTCTTGGGGCCTGCCAGATGGAGCTCTGCACCCTCCACTAAAGACCCTCAGCCCATATGCCAGGACTTAAGCTGTAGCTGTACATGGCCCCACTTCTGCTCTTAATAATCAACAATGGAAATACTTTGATCCTTTGTCTCAGAGCACCCATGTAGATGTGTCATGTTTTGCATAAAGTTGAAAATGTCACTTGCTGACTCTGAAGGAGCTTAGCCAGACTTCATCATGCCACTGTTGTGTCATGGTTACCTCACTAGTTTACAGGCATACCCTCCAGCCATGCCAGAAGATAGACAGTCTTTCATATACCACATTCACATGGCCAGGACCACGTGCATTGATCTAGTCAGCAATAAACTGACAAGATCAAGTTGTTGTTTGTTCTTTTGCCATCTCCACCTAGTTCAATGGCCCACTGCTTGCAAAACAGCCCCAAGAAACAGCTGTCCCAAAAAGCTTCCAGCTACTCAACAACAACCTGAAAGGAAGTTGGAATTAGGTAAGGGTCAGTCTCTTCTCCCTGCTAATAAGTGATAGGACAAGAGGAAATGGCCTCAAAATGCACCAGGAAAGGTTTAGGCTGGATATTAGAAGAAAAATTTTCACTGAAAGAGTTCTCAAATACTGAAACAGGCTCCCCATGGAGGTGGTTAAATCCCTATCCCTGGCAGTCTTTCAAAGAGGCAGAGATGGTGCTGAGGGACATGGTTTAGCATCAGACTTGATAGGAGTTAGATAATGGTTGGCCACGATGATCTTAAAGGTATTTTCAACCAAAAGTACAATTCTGTGATTACAACACCTCTAGAAAGAGAATCCAGAAGGAGTAAGAGCATATAATGGACTGCTAATGCCTGCTGAACTGTCTTGGTGAGCCCCAGCTCCACACCAGTTTAGCCCTCTCCTAGAAATTGGGAAGGGAGTAAAATGTCTGCCCTGCTTCATCTTTTCTCTCTTGGGGACAGATTTCCTTCTTGGCTACAAAATGTGAGCAATTCCTTGCTGCTTTCTGACACACGTAACCACCAGGGATGGTGGGGATGGTTTGTAGGAGTTGTCTCTGTATTAAATGACATATTTTACAGCTATTCTGACTGCATTGCTGTTTACATTTCAGACTTTCAAACCTGCATGAAATGGTCTAAGTTTACCATTTAATTAAAGAATGCCCCCTGGAAATCCTGATTTAGGAGACCCAGCATTTGAGCTCATATTTGCTAGCCCACTCTGAATGACCAACAGGTCTGGGCTCCCCTGTGTTCACAGGAGGGCTTGGACAAAAAACATCTGACATGTTGACTACCCTCATTGTTTTCTTGTGCCTCAGCTGGAGCACAGAGGAATGGACTGAGAAACAGGAGGAGTAAAATATTGTGGTGAACTTTTAAACCAAAATAGTGATAGAGAGATAATTAAATGGGAAACCAGACCCAAATGTCAAATAAGGAGGGAGACATCAAAGAGAAACAGCAATCTCTGATAAAGATCAAGAGAGAAAACTAAAATTTTTATGGCATATGCTGACAAATGGCTGAAGTAAAATATAACAAAGTAACTTGGTTTAGCAATATTTCTACAGATTGTCTGAACTACACTGCTGCATAGATCAAAGGATGGAGCTGGAAACAAAATACCAAAAGAAATGACACACTCCCCTTCTGCCTCCGCTCCCCCCACCCCCTTTTAAATTCATATTTCAAACCTAAGACTCAGAGGCTGGAAGTCTGTAAGAGTTTTCGGAAAGGTCACTCCATTCGCTGAATAAGTGAGAACGTTTTATCTGAAGTTTCTTTTTAGTATATTTTTTCTTTCTTTTTCTTTTCTTTGTTTCCTTTAGAAAGGTGTTCAGATGGCAGGTCCAGCCTGTCTCTAGCTGAGGTCTTCTCTCAGCTGAGGACCAGATAGCTCTCCAGTATGCATAGCTCTCTTCTGCATTTCTGTGTGTGACCCAGTCACATGTCTTCAACAGATGGGGGTCTCTGCATCTTCCCTAACAATGCTCCCATTGTTATTACTGAAAGTTTTCCTCATGCTTTGAGACTAGTCCTTGTTAAGTGCAGATTGATCCACTGATTCTGATGACTGCTTCTTTATCAACAGCTGCAATTTGTGTGCATCCTCTAAACCCAGAATAATCTCTTAATTTTGGTTTGCTTTGTTGAATTGCTCATCACTTTATTTCACGCTCCAGCTAAATGTATTTGTGAGTCGAGGTATTATAAACATTTTGTTGATAAAAGAGCCATATGAAATCTATTTAATGTTTATTTGAAGTGATCACAAATGCATGAACTTATATTGATTTTTTGTGTTTTCATATTTTCCAATTTCTTAAAAATTATAAATGCAATTTTGTGAGGAAACCCCCTGATTTTTCCGTCCCACCTGAAAGCCAGTTTTCAGGATAGACGCTCTTCTGTAACATCAAGTAAGCGGGAGAGAAAGACTATCTCTATTTTCTCCTGCTGTAGGAGAACAAAGACTTTTTTTAATAAATAGAACTTTGATTATTCCTCCACAGTAAGAAACAATTACACTCAAAAATAAGATAGGCAAGTGAAATCCTGGAGTATAGGTCAGATGCAGGACTGAACTCAGTTCAGTGACCCTTTCTGGCTTAAATGAAGCAACAGATTTGCAGGAAGCAGCATATGGGCCATCCATGTCCTGTAAACTGAGTTAAAAAGAAATTGCAAATATATCGAGGGCAAGGTTTAGCCTTTGACAGAAAGCACAAATGTTGACAGATAAAGTAGTTTAAGCCAGTTTAAAATTTCAACTTGGTTTAAATAGAAAATTATTCTTAGAATCTGGAATAGAGAAAAACTCTAGTCTGAGCCATTAAACATGTCCAAAATGCTGCAAGTCTCTGGTGGAGCTTTTGTAATTTTCTACCGGTTACCAGTGTTTCACCTTGTCTGCATAATCTGAGCCTAGAGAATGGCAATGAAACTGGTGAAGGGTCTGGAGAGCAGGTGTTGTGTGGAATGGCTGAGGGAACTGGGATGGCTCAGCCTGGAGAAGAGGAGGCTGAGGCGAGACGTTCTGGCTCTCTAAAATTACCTGAAAGGAGGTTTGAGTCAGGTGGAGGTCTGTCTGTTTTCTGTAGTAACAAGTGGTAGGACAAGAAGAAATAGCTACAAGTTGCACCAGGTTGGATATTAGGAATGATTTCTTCCCTGAAAGGGCTGTCAAGCCCTGGCGCAGGCTGCCCAGGGCAGTGGTAGAATCATCACCCCTGGGGGATTTGAAAGCTGTGTAAATGTGATGCTGAGGGATACGGTGTAGTGGTGACCTGGCAGTGCTGTGTTAATGGTTTGACTCCATGATCTTAAAGGTCTTCTCCAGCCTAAACAATTCTGTGATTCCAAATACCAGTTCCCACCGCCAGTGACACAAGAGTGAGACAACTCCAAACTGAAGACAGATCAGAGAGCCAAAGTCTTGGTAGCAGGAAGAGGATGTTTATTGCTGCCCAAAGCACCTCCGTGTGCAAAAGAGATGTATTATATGCAACTCAGAGTAAGATTTTTACCAAAATAAATCTACTCACACTAAAGGGTACCAGAACCACAAGTGTTAACTGCTATGGTTTAGAAAATGTATGGAGGGGAAGGAAGATGCAAAGAAGTGAACTGGTGGAAACTCAACATAATATTCACCAATTCAGTCTTTACTATCAGATGCTAACAGAGAGGAAGCACATTCTAACTGCTTTATGCTTGCATGTTCGCAGTGAGCAAGTTCAGCAAAATAAATTGTTGACTTTAAAAAGCTGTGTATCTCCTATGTGTGATATATGCTGACATTTCCTTCCTAATGAATCATCTTTTGCCATGCATTATACTCATCTGGTGTGTCTTCCCTCTGCTGTCTTTATATTTATAGGTCTCTGTATTCTGGGTATTTTTTATTGTCTCTTAAAGCTGTGGATGAAAAAACAAACGAGGTGCCAGTAGAGATAACTGCTATTGGATATGGGAGGAGTAGTGGGATTGTGAGTTCTAGGTGAGCGGTTGGACTTGATCTTAGAGGTCTCTTCCAACCTCAACAGTTCTACGATTCTAAAATATTTCCAGGGCTTCCTAATTTGCTTCTGAAATATCTTGGTATAAATCTGTATCATGGTATGAGCCTGGGATGATATATGACATGCATGAGAGCAAATTTTGGTAAATTTCCAGTTTTGAGGGGCTTTTTGAGGTCATTTGGTTCATCCCAAGCCACAAACAGCATCCTGATTCCTAATGACTTTCAGGGCCAGCCAGCTTCCACAGATGAAGACTCTCTAAGATCTATTCCAATGCTTCATGTACCTTTCATCCTGTAAAGCCCCTCTAGATTTAAAATTATTTAAAATTGAGCTTACAGTGAAGTCCTGCATTCCAAAATAGAGAAAAAGTCTTACTAATTAAAAAAAAAAAAAAAAAAAAGAAGAAGAGAGAGAATTAAGAGAATTTATTCTGTTTTAAGACTCTTTGTTCATGGTTATGTGCTGGCAGAGATTGTCAAATTATTGTTTATCTGTTGCTGATGACAAGCAATCAGCATTCTTAGTTAGACAATGAAGCTTTTATTTTAATTCCTTGTGACATCAAGACAGAGTGTATCAAGTGGTTTTGGTTTCACACTTCACTACCATAGTTTATTTGGAAACAGAAGAGGCAGCATGTAACAATAGGCAGTGCTACAGGATATTTCTGATGAAGAGACAAAGCCAAAGTACCTGGCTGAAGCTCCAGGGACTTCATTTTACACCGAACATGGAGTTTAGTACATGTATTGTGTTAGAGAAGGAGAAGTGGTGGGAAATTGAGGCTCAGTGATAGCAATTAATGGTAATAATTAAGTTTCCAGGTTATAAGGCAAGTGCAACCTGCTCTACGTAAACCTGCTCTGAGAGGGGGATTAGACTAAATGATTTCCAGAGGTCCTTTCCAACTGCTATCACTCTGTGATAATGAAGTGTTGATTGTCGCAGGCAAAAGAATGAACATGGCACTGTATCCAGCTGGGAATTTGTTGCCTGAAGCTCTAACAAGTTCAGAACTTCATAAATAAAACAACCCAAAACAATGAAAAGTAAACAAACAAACCTGAAAGAGATGATGATCACAGTTCCACCAGCAGTACATAACCTTAATATAAAATTCAATAGTTTTAATACAGTTTAAACCCATGTGAGTGCATTGCCGACTGATCATAACTCTTGTTTTCTGACCAAACTAATCATCAATGCATGTCTCATCTACAAACTTCCTCTTTCATCACTGATAACACTGGAGACTCAGTTTTAACTGAGTTTTAATGCTGTACTCCGACAATTTTAACTATTTTGGCTTTTAAGTTTAGGCAGAAAAATATCCTTTAAAGCAGCTTTGTTTCACATGCTGGCTGTTCTTTGACAATAAGGGATTTGTGATTCCTTTTACAGTTCTTCAATCTGCAAGATTGTATTTATGCAAGAATTATATGAAGTTCCAGAAAGGCAAAATACCTGAAACTGAGCAACTCTAAGTAGTTAATGGGAAAGAAAAATCAGAGAAGGGAAAAAAGAAGAGAAGAGAAAACTAATGAATTGACTTCTCGTGATCAGAAGGCTTGATCTAGACCTGGGAATTTCCAATATGATGGGCTGACCCTGCCTGTATGTTACGCCAAATGGCACTGCTGGTCTGCTTCCTTCCCATAGAACAAGTTACAACAAGCCCAAGCCTCTTAATGATAATGGCAAAGGCAGGAACTGTGACTCCCACACAGAGGTTCCCTTTCAGGTATCTCCTCCCTAGCTTGAAAGAGTGCTGGACACAGAGCAGAGCAGAAAACAGAAGCTTGGCAGCATTGGATTTCTCCTGTTACCTGGGTCAGACATGTGCAGATGGAGAAAGGGAGAAGGAAAAACTGCATGGGAAGTATTCCATTTCAGCTTAGGCAAGGCTTTTTCTGGTTATTTCTCCTACTTACCACCACCAGCTATGATACAGGCATCATCCATTCACAGCAGAGTGTAGTGAGACCTGCCTGGGCTGGCTTGCTGTGTTCTCCACTGTTTCCTGGCATCTTGTTACCCAAAGAGAGGCTGACTGCCTCTGCAGAGAGCCCCCCTACTCCATCCCCAGGTCAGCCACACAAGCAAGGGAGGGGGACTCCTCTACCTTTTATAGAGCTTGTGTCCATTCAAATCAAGATAATAAGAAGTTATTCACTCTCATGCTCCAGGCTGTAAGATGATCGCCGAAAGGTCTTGGAGAAGAATTTTCCCACAGAGCCATGCACAAAGCTGGTGAATACTCTGTGAAGCTGTGGTTTGCTTGCCGTCTGTTTTCTCCAGTTTGAGATGTTAACTGCTCGTAGGGACTGGTGAGTACACTGGATGGATCTACAGCCCATTCCAGTACAGGCAGCAAAGCCATACATGAGTGATCCCAACTGACAAAACCTATTCTAAAGCAAAAAGACTGTAAAGGAAGCCACAGAATATCTGCTACCTATTCACTACTGATTTGATAAACTCAGTCTGTCAAAGACCTATAGTCAATCTTCAGCAACTGTTATCACTAACCAGTGAACAGCTTAGTGAAAAGGACTTTGATGAACTTCTTCAGCAATGACAAAAAGGAAAACCCTTTGAAAACATCTCTGAGTGCTACATCTCACTATAAAAAGGATGTTGAGGTGCTGGAACAGGTCCAGAGAAGGACAACAAAGATGATACAGGGTCTGGAGAACAGGTGAGGAGTCACTGAGGCAACTGGGGTTGTTTGGCCTGGAGAAAAGGAGGCTGAGGGAAGACCTGGTTCTCCAGAGCTCCCTGAAAGAGGTTGGAGCAAGATGGGGGTTGGTCTCTTCTCCCATAGAAGAAGTGATGAGATGAGAGGAAACAGCCTCAAGTTGTACCAGAGGACATTAGGAATAATTTCTTCCCCAAAAGCCCTGGAATGGACTCCCCACAGATGTGGTGGAATCAGCATCCATGGACGGATTGAAAAGACGTGTGGATGGGATGCTGAGGGATATGGCTTAGCAGCGGGACTTGGTAGTGTTGGGTTAATGGTTGGACTCGATGATCTTAAAAGTCTTTTCCAGCCTAAACAATTCTATGATTCTATGTGCACAATGTCCCCTTTCACAACACTCCATTGTAAATCAAATGTTAAGATACTAAGCTGGAAGTATTCAAAGCTTCTGAATCAGGTCTGAAAAAACACAGGACTGAAATTGAAGGTCTTTTATTTTTCTGTCTTTTATAGTGCTTTATGGTAGACCTTTCTCCACAGCCACAAAGACTTTATTTCCTTTTACTTTATTAAATAAAAGCTGAGAGTCTCAGAAAGAAGGCAGGAATCTAAAAATCTGGAATGTGAGCAATGCAGCAAATAGATTAAGGCTTGCAATGAAACGTGTAAGTGCTGCCAGGACTGTGATTGTCTTTGAAGATGTACTGGCAGGCTGCTATGCAATGAAGAGGGCACTGAGGCAAACTCAAAGAACACATTCCCCATGGAAAAAAAACCTGAAAAAATAACAATACAAATTTTAGGTCAAGAATTTAATCTAAAAATATAGAAAATAATTCACAAGGAGGAAAAAGCAAGAGATATTAAGAGGAAACCTACAGAGGAATGCAGCCTACAGTAGGATTATAGGCTTTTGACTCTAATTCTTACCATGAGTAAGGATTAGTTTTGATTACACAACAGCTCGGTTACTATTAGTGACTTGCTCACTTGCCAGTGGCAAGAAAAGCAATGCAAAATATATTTAGTTAATTCTGACACCAGAAATGCATCCACAGGGCAGTTATTTAACCACAATTATGGGGAAAGAGTTCCATTTTTTGTTATCTTCCAGAAGGAGATGCAGAGTTCAGTTAGTACTAAAATCAACACCATTGGTTCCTTCAAAAATATCCCCTATTGTCACCCCACATAAATAAACCAACCAACCCTCTAACCTCAATCTCTCAATCAATGTTTCCAAAGAACATCTGGTATTAAAAAAAAAAAAAGTCACTCTTCAGATTCAGCCAAATAATCTTTCAGCAGAATCAACCAAAACCATTTCTCTACATACACTTCTCACAAGAGATTGCCTGCAACTTGAGATTTCCAGCTGTCTACTGTCCTGGTAGGTTGTGAATTCAGATACAATGCAAACACACAACAACAGAAAGTTAACCCAAGGGCTTGCTATTCTTACTCCGATGATACCACCACAGAGCTGTATTTCAAATGCTATGACAAGTACAAGCTGTGATTCCTCAATAAATCATGTTATGGACAGATTTTAAAATAATCAGTATTTTATAACTTTCCAGAGACATGAAAGCTCAATGTAGAATAGGTTTTAGGCTGCCTTTAGAGCATCTCCACTCTGTATGTCAAGCCAAACAGGCATTAGATTTAAGACAGATCCCATTCACCCTTTTTCCTTTCAAACTCAGTGCCCTATGTACCGGGTTGTAGACTCCTGTTCCTGCTAGTGTTCACTGGACTAATTAATCTTGAACAGAAAAAATTAGTAATGCTCCAGTCCCATCAATCTACAGCTCAAAGAAATCACTTGAGAGGTGAGATCTGAATTTCCTTATTCAAAGGAGGAAATCAAACATCCAACTCGATTTGTGCAACACATTACTTGTATAAGTACTCTGATCACAGCAAGGCATTTTAGTATTCAGATTACCTCCTCCTTCTGGTGCCCCTCCACACTTCCCCTGCTACACCTCTGCATGTTTAGAAGGATCAGGTTTGAATTATGCTTGGAGGTCTTCAGTTGGTCTTGTCAAAGATGACAGATAAAGAAGGATTCGCAGGCAATTGGCAAACACAAATAAGAAACAGAAGTATTCAAAGTCTTGGGTAACTTCAGGTCTATACAATCAGGAAGTTAAAGTTTTTGGGAACCCCATTTTGGAGTTAGCCAGTATACCTTACTTAATATTTAGGTGTCTATGGGCACAGTCTTGCAGCCCAGCACGTTTAAGACCATGCTAGCTCTGAAAGGGGTGATCCTGACCTTTTCATCTTAAGCATACATCTCCAATGCTTTTTCTGTTACAGCTTTAGTAGTCCATGCAAGAAACAAAACTTTCCTTTTCCTTTCTCAGATAAGCATGCTTTCTTCTCCAGTTTGCTGTTCTGAGCATCTGCATAATTAGTTAAGTATCACTGTCATTGCTGGACAGACCAGGACCATGAGCCTGAGAACCAGGAGACAACCAGGACCCTCCTTTTGGCAGCATCATGGGCTTAAAATATTTTAATTCCACTGCAAAATACAATCTGAACTACTGTATGATATTGTCCCTGTTCCCATCAAAGATAACCAGGAAGACAAACACACACACAAAAGTCTCTCTTTGGGGGATTGACATTGCCCACTTCCATGTGTTACTCCATGTGGACAGATCTTGGTGCCATTCTACACAAATGCTTCCACTCCCACAGGAATGAAGCCAGAGCTCTGCATCGGGAAGACAGAGGAGAAAACAGTATTGTGGCTTTTGTTTTTACTTAATTGCCCTCATTGCAATGGGTATTTCAGATGAGAGGTGAAAGTCCACCTGCTCTGATAGGAGGTATGTTCCAGCTGAGGCCTGAAGGGACTTCAGTTGTATTCATTTAAAAGTAGCATATCATGTTAACTTTATCTACAATAACAGTGGAAGTTGATGCAGGTGACACTTTAACCTACTGCTAATCTTCTACCTGATAAATACTTCCTTGTTTCAAATCCAGCTTCTCTGAGGTCTTTGGAAGGAACAAGATCCTGCTGATTAAGAACAGTGTTAACACCTCCATTGATTATCCTAGGTTTTAAGAAAAAGCTTCAGATTCTGAACCAAAAGCTTAACTCTTTAAAGAGTTCTTTCTTTCCTTATAACTCTTGTGGCCGAGATGGAAATGTGCTGTTAATGTATTCAGAGAAAAAGCATTTGGAAAGAGAGCTTGAAATACTTTCATTAACCTTACCTGATACAGCCTGGCATCACAGAATTGTAACTAATCACCTTTACAGAAAGCAGACAAAAGGACTGTAGAGCCCTTCAAGCCCTCTATAAAGATCTACTGATATCACCACCAACTGAAAGAGAACAAGCATAGTGTCTTCTTTTTTTTTTGTTGGATACACTACCACAGATTTATTAGTAGTTTGTCCATATTGATTTAATTCCTTTTTTTTGTGGCCTGTAGAGGAAGTCTTTCCTTGAAGGCACCAAGACTAATGTCTTTCTGATCTTAAATGATGGAGCTGGTATATTGCTGAGTAACTTTTTGCAGCATTTTACTTATTAATTGGCATATGTAGGTATAATTATGGTAATCAAATATATGCTGTGCTATGTTAAATAAGGGCAGATAATTGTTCTGAAGGCTTTTCAGGTGGAAAAGCCTTTGGGAAATGTGTGATAAACACCCATGCCCTAAGACAGTGTGTATAGATGCACAAACTGCCCTCTTGTACCTCTGGAAGGATGAGTTGTATGGTCACTATGCAAAAGTTTACAGCAGCACCATCTACTGGAATCACAGAATCATAGAATCGTTTTGCTTGGAAAAGACTTCTGAGTCCGTCAACCTAAGACCACCATGGCCATTAAGCCATGTCCACACATTTCTTGAACTGCTTTGTTCTGTACCACACTACATATTCTTTCCACATAACAAAACCAAACCAAAACAAATGAACAAAAAAACAACACAAAACCCAACCAAACCAAAACCCACAAAAAACCAAGAAGGGAAAAGTTGTGACATACAGATTGTCCACTGTTGTATGTGATGCTCAGAGGGGCCCTTGTGAAGCAGTGCAACATAAAGATCTCCCTTCTTAGGCTGCTGCACATCACTGGACTCACTTGGTCCCTCAGGTCCTTCAGGACTAGAAAGGAAGAGAGAGGCAATGGTTGCATTGCCCTGCACTCAGGGTATGACAGAATCCTTGCTTTAACTCCACACTTATGTGGGGGAGGTAGAGGTGGCATCCGTATGTTCATGGGAGAAAGGAAGAAAGAACAGCTGCATCAGATGATTTGGGGACATCCAGTCCAGCTCTTGGAATTAGTACTTTGCTTGTGCTACAGCTTCCCCTTTGTTAAACACAGTACCCCCTTTGCTCCAAAGTAATACTTGTAAAACACTGTGAAATCATAGACCTAAAAACCACAAAAAAACCCCAAACTGTGGAGAGATCTTAGGAATGAGCAGCAGACTTGGCATCTGCACTGGCTCCCCTAAACACACTTTTTTTTTTTGAATCTCAGAACAGCCACTGAAATTATGTGCCTAAACAACTGTCTTATGTAAAGCAGCAAAGGCAGTAGGCTGCAGATCCCCAAACATTGATCCTCACAGCTTCACCAGATAAGGCAGGCTACTAACAGTCTCTATTCCACAGGATCAGTCTAAGAATTAAGATTGACTAAGGAAATGTGGGTTGGAGATGTATTACAAAAATTATATCTATCTATCTATCTATCTATCTATCTATCTATCTATCTATCTCATATACTTTTTTATTTTTATTTATAAACTTTTACATGTATTACTATCATCTAATTTAAGGGCTCTAGTTTTGCTGAAAAGAACTTGCATTCTTCTAGGACAAACTGTCCTCCACTTTGTCTAAAGCTGCACCATTTAATTAAAAGGCAGGAAGGCTGCTCTTTAATGACATTCATCTATTTGTATCTTGGTTCTTAAATAACTGGATAAATCTCTTTTCTGCTTGAAAAGGAGCAGCCTACAGAATATTTGTAAATACCTGCAAGCAGCACAATGCATGACTCTGTTCCATGTTTCCTAGAAGTGCCATCCTCTCAGGTGGAATTACTAGGATTAATTTCAGGACCATTAAAGGACAAAGCCCTTCACAAGAATGGAACCAGACCAATTTGTCTCTGGCTTGCCAAGAAATGCATTTAGGAAAAATCAGCTACTTTGCATTAAAAACATGAGATAATTTAGTAATGTCAACACCCAGCAAAATGGACTGAAGTGCCAAAGCGACTGATGCCACTGTGTAATTAAGACCCGGGTCTCACAGGTTATAAAGCAGATATACCAAAATTCCACTGGGGTTGACTCCACTGCACTGTCTAATTATTTTTGTAAGGACAATGGCAAACCATGTCAGACATCTTGCTATTGATTTAATGACAGTAAGCTTCTAGGAGACAACCTGTGTCTTTCACTTAAATCTGAAATAGCAAGCAGGGCATTTAAAGAAAGGAAAATAATCCAGCTATTCATCTCTTCTCACACAAATACCTTGAAGCAAATCACACAATCTATAAATCATCAAAGAATCAATCTGAAGAAGTTTAAATACACACTTACACAGGAAAATGTCATGAAGGTTGCATGGTTCTTTCACTAAACTCACCAGATTTTATTTGAATTCATAGAATCACAGAATAGTTTGGGTGGGAAGGGACCTACAAGGGTCATCTAGTCCTACTCCCCTGCTGTCAAAACGGACATCTGCAACCAGAGCAGGTTGCTCAGAGCCCCAAACAACCTGACCTGGAATGGTTCCTACGGATATATTATCTCTCTGGGGCAACCTGGGTCAATGTCTCACCACTCACTGAAAAAAATATCTTCTATCTAGTATAAATCTCCCTCTTTTAGTTTAAAACCATCACCTCTTCTCCTGTCACAATAGGCCTTGCTAAAATGTCTGTCCCCAGCTTTCTTATCAGCCCCTTTTAATACTGAAAGGCCACAGGAAGGTCTCTCTGGAGCCTTTTCTTCTCAGGCTAAACAACCCCAACTCTCAGCCTGTCCTTACAGCAGAGGGCTTCCAGCCCTCCCATCATTGCCGTGGCCTCTTTTGGCCCCATTCCAACAGGTCCATCTCTTTCCTGTGCTGAGGACTCTAGAGTTGGCCCCAGCACGGCAGGTGGGGTCTTAGCAATGCAGAGTAGACAGGCAGAATCCCTTCCCTCCAACTGCTGCCCATGCTGCTGGGGATGCAGTCCAGGACATGGTTGGGTCTGGGCTGTGAGTGCACACTGCTGGGGAATGTCCAGCTTTTCATCTGCCAACACCCCCAAGTCCTCATCAGGGCTGTTCAATCCTTCCATCCGTCAGCCTATAGTGATACCAAGGGTTGCTTTGACCCAGGTGCAGGACCTTGCACTTAGCATTGTTCCATCTCTTGAGTTTCACACAGACCCACTTTGTCCAAGTCCCTCTGGATGAGGGAGTTGAATTTATTACTCATTATTGAAATTCTTTGGGCAAGCTTTTCCCCACAGCTGTAGCAATATATGTTAGCCTTTCCATTTTCCCTACACTTTTTCTAACACAGGTTCATCAGAATCAAGTGAAGCAAACCAGGTAACACCGCACAAAGAATCAAAGCAAGACATGATAATAATTCAGTTTATCACACTAGAAGTTGACTGTTGATCTGATGGGTTTCAATGTTTATTTTCCACATGAAAAAGTAGTCACAGAATTGAAGAAAAATCAGCTCTATCCCTGACAATTCAGTTCTTCTACCAGTTTATCACAGACATCTGAAAGTCCAAATTTGCTTTCTTAACTAATGTAATGGTTTGAGATAGACCAGAACTGATTTTGTTCAGTGTTTTGACTTCTCAGCTCAGTCTCTGCTCAGTGGGGTTCAGACCAAGGGCACTGCTAAATCTTGTGTGCCACATTGGGGTGCAGTAAGTCAGAGGTGACACCTGATGGGAGGAGTGGACACAAGTAGTGACCCTAAACTGACCAACTGGGGATTCCATCCCATGGACATCATCTTCAGAATAAAACTGAAGGATCATCAGGGTCAAACCTCTTCTTCAATAGTGAGTTTCTAGAGAGGATTCTGTTCATTGTGCCTTTGATTCTGATGTGTGTGTTCCTGAATCCAGCTCCCATCTACTGCTGAGTCAAATTTGGGACTTTCTCAGTGCCCACCCACAGGATCAGCAGTGACAATGGTAATGTCACTGCCATCAGGGGTTAGATTTGATGTTGTTTTTTATCTATTTGTGTCTATTTCATGTTATTGTTCGTCTTTCCAACCCAACTGGTTTAGTTCCTTTCCAAACCCATCAGTCTCCCTCCCTTATGCCCTTTTTCTTTCTTTTGGGAAGGCAGAGGGATTCACAGAGAGCATCTGTCACTCATCTAGTGGCCAGCCCAGCCCTAACCCTTGATGACTGCTTAACCTTAACAAAGAAATTCTACTAGACCAGAAAGGCACAGTTTTCACAGAAGCTGTATTTTCCCTTTATGTCACACAGTGCAGTTATGATTATATCTGGTTGCAAACAGGAATTTTCCCCAAATATTTCTTTAATTTTTTGGAAGACAGAAATATGAACTTTTCATCCAAATCCCAAACATTTACTTCTCAATGGAGAGGACCTTGATGATGCTGTTGGGAAGACCAGCAAGATCTGGTATTTTCCAATGGAAAACAAACTGCTGCTGCACACTCACAGACAAAAATTAGTCAAAACTCCATAAAATAGGGGGCAAATCTTCATTAGCAGAAAATTTCACAGAATTTTTACTAATTTTTACATAACATTCATAAAGCTGGTGAAAAGTCTAGAGAACAAGCCGTGTGAGGAGCAGCTTAAGGAACTGAGATTGTTTAGCCTGGAGAAAAGGAGGGTGAGAGGAGACCTCATTGCTCTCTATAGCTACCCAAAAAGAGGTTGGAGCCAGGTGGGTGTCAGTCTCTTCTCCCCAGTGTGAAATGATAGAAAGAGAGGAAATGGCCTGAAATTGTGCCAGGGCACGTTTAGGTTGGATATTGGGAAAAAATATTGACTGGAAGTGTGGTCAGGCATTGGAACAGGTTGCCCAGGAAGGGGGTGGAGGTGTTCAAAAAACATGTGGACATGGCACTTCAGGACATGGTTTAATGGCCATGGTGGTCTTAGGTTGAAGGTTGGATTTGATGATCTTAAAAGTCTTTTCCAACATAAATAATTCTATGATTGATGAAAGTGGCATTGTCCCCTTAAGGTAGGAAGCCCTCCTTGTTTTACTGAATAGTTCAAACATCTACATTTTGAAGTCCATCTAGTTTAGCTTATCTATTGTTTTTCAGGTTTTTGTTTTGTTTCAGCTCTGTCACTTTTGACATATCAACACCCAGCACTGCATCTGCCCCTTACTCACTGCCTCCCTTGCTTTCAGTGTATTTGAAATAATTTCTTCTTTATCTTTCTATCTTCAATTGTTTGCTCTTCAATTTCCATCTTAGTCTTGCTTGACTTTTTCCTGTAATAATTTGTTCTTTCTGTTACACCTGTTTGGACAGGATTTCCATTTTCCTTTTTGGCTTCAATAACCTCTTACACTTTACCAGTAGAAGCAAAATCTGCTATTCTGATTGAGCAATTAAGATTCTTTAGGCACGTTAATGAAAGGACACTGACAAGTGACTGAGCTATATATATTCATGGCCTTTTAGAAACTGTCACCAGAAAACCAGCAAAATAAATTCCCTAATACCAGGTCTTTTAAACCCCATCAGAGAGCAAAGTCTCTGAGATAGCCTGAACATCTCATTGGGTCACCCAGGTTCTTTCCTGGTTTTATCTTCATGATGAGCTTCTCATTGCCACATGTGAACTTTCAGATGAGATTCACTCATCTGATTATTTCCCTGGGGAATAGGAAGAGTACAGCCTTAATTAGCAATCTACTTTGATATGAAATAAATATTAATTGCCTTTTTTAATCTGAAGGTGTCTACAACCCTTGCCTCATAATATTAGTAAGAACCACATTCTTTTCTATTTTTCTTCTTTTTAAATCTGAGATGTTTGTTTTCCTGTTACTATTAAAGAGGCCTTAAACCTTCCCAGGCAACATCTCAGTGTTACAGGTTTGTATTGTACTGTGTACTGTTATTGACAAAGCACCGGGGTTTTTCAGCTCCTTTCAAGGCAGTTTCAATGTAGCAATGCAATACTATGCCTCAACCTATAAAACAGGCTTTGTGTTGTGGTTTTATGTCTTTCTTACCCATTAAGGAGTCCATGTTTCCATTAAGGAGAGAGCTTATTTAGCAATGATAAAAGCTCGGGTGAAAAACAGATGCAAAGCTATCAATCTCCTTTTTTGATCAGCAATTCAGCATCCAAAAACTCATCATATACTTCACAGTCTGCTTTCAGTACGCTGTATGTGGTTCATTTCCCTGGTACATTTTGGCAGGGGTGGGGAAGAGGAAAAGTATCTAATCAAGACTGTATCAATCCAAAGTATGACGTGCATAAACAAAGCTCCATAAGAAGAGATAGGAAAACTATGACAGATGTCAAAAGACATGAAAACTATGACAGATGTCAGTTATGTCACTTACAGGGTGACTCAAAAATGTTCAGACACTGTGGTAATGAGGATTAACCAATAAACAAAAATGAAATTGTATCCTCCATTTTGTGAAAGTAATATTTAAACTCACACTTTGTGGTGAATGTGTTACTACTGAACAGGAAAAGAAACCTACTATCTCTTAACAGAGGAAGCTTTTTCTTCTTCTTCTTTCTGGTTTGAAACAACCGTAACATGGAATTGTATTTATTCCATATTTTTCAGTTTTCTGATTGCTATAAAAATCTGTAGGATTATAGAATCATAGAAATACAGATATATTTTTTTTAGGTTGGAAAAGACCTTTAAGATCATTGAATCTAATGATTAACCCAATACTGCCAAGTCACCACTAAACCGTGTCCCTCAGCATCACATCTGTATGGCTTTTAAATACCTCCACAGATGGAGACTCCACCACTTCCCTGGGCAGCCTGCTCCAGGGATTGACAACCTTTTCAGTAAAGACATTTTTCTTAATGTCTAACTTAAACCTCCCCTGGCACAACCTGAGGCTCTTTCCTCTTCTCCTATTACTTGTTATGAGGAAGAAGAGACCAACACCCACCTGGCTCCAACCTCCTTTCACGGAGTTGTAGAGAGCAATGAGGTCTGCCCTCAGTCTCTTTTTCTCCAGACTGAACAACCCCACTTGCCTCAGCTGCTCCTCACAAGATCTGTTCTCCAGACCCTTCACCAGCTTTGTTACCCTTCTCTGGACACATTCCTGCACCACAATGCCCTTCTTGTAAGAAACTCTATTCCTACAAAAATAATCAAATGTAAACACTCACTGAAATACCTTAAAAGTAGACAGGAGTAGATAGTAGAAACAATATATATTTTTCTGGCATTTAAAAAAAATATTTAAATGTTTATGAAATACTGACTTAGCTCTGTGAAATATGTATCTGGAATTAATCTATCAAGTGGCTGTCACTCCTGCTCAGTATTTCAGGGATAAAGTACCACATGTCAGGAAGTCAGAGATATGGCTTTCTAAGAAAGCAATTAGAAGTTATCAGTGTCGGGGAATGATTAATACTAAGGATGGGAAAAGTGCCACGGGAGTCCTTGGCCCGAGGAGCCGGGGCAGGAGAAAGAAAACATACTGCAAAGAGAAAATGAAAGTTGCCATTTCCAGTCCTGTGCTGGTTTTCCTCATTTGGACCTTTTTTATTTTCTGCGTCATGTTTGCCTTTTAAAAACAGCAAAGATGTTTCCTTACAAAACATTCACAGAAATCATCTTCTCCAAAGAACATCTGGAATCTGCACTAACTTTTCATTTTTCCCTCTTTAGTAAAACAGCAATGGCAACCTGGCAGAAATGAAGCAGGCATGAAAGTGTAGGGAGGATTCTTTTTCTTATTATCACACCATCACATCTGAAACAATTCCAGGATTCAAGCCAAGATCTTTGACACACGTATTTTGTACTGTTGAGCTAAAATACCAAACCAAAATGCAGTCAGGCTATGTTTGTTCAGTCAGAAATCCTCCTGCAGGGATTCTAGATTTATCTGTTTTCAGAATATGAAAGAAAAAAAAAAAAATCCAGAAGTTTTTCTGAACAGATAATGCTTCAGGATTGAGGGTGATCTGTAGACAGAACATTTTGCAAGGCTTTGTATCCCTGACATGGTGGTCATTTCACTTGAACATTCTATTTCTGTAGCCATCGGGGATTTTTCAGTATGCTACAACAACTGAACACATTCTTCAAAACAATACTGTGGGTCGCTCTTGTGAAAGCAAAGCTAATCAAATACAGCATCCTGTGCTGTTGATGTCAGCCAGCAAGCCACTCATGGCACTGCTAGAGTCTTTGCTTTTAGGCCAACAGTCGTATTACGGACTGTTTTCTCCATCTGTTCTCAAAGTGAATGCCAAGATGGTCAAGTTGTCAGAGCATCCCACTGAAAATGGGAAAGAAGTGACCTGAACTGCAGTGCCAGGACTGGAGTCTATGCAGAAACAAAATCTGTAGAAATAAAACACTTTAACAAATCTAGAGCACATTTATAAGATAATTCAGTAGGAACAATCCTGGATGGACTTTGAGACTTTCAAGCAGTTTGCAACCCAAATGAAATAAATGAAAGTTAAACAGTGAAAAGAACTGATTCTTTTCCAAAGCAGAGTTAAAAGCTGAAATTGTGTGCTTATCAATGTTGATAAGTAAACCTGTGACCTTAAAGGAGCTGGTGTTGGTCTACTGCAGAGATATCCCACTGCTCCCATGAAGACAGAAGCTGAATAATGTACTGAAAAACAGCACCAGAGGACCACCTGTAACACAGTCTCCTCTAGATGCCTAAACAGCCCCAAAAGCCCTATCCCAGAATTCCCAAACATGTGGTTAAGGAAACATGTAATGGGATGAGAGAGAACTGGCTATTTCTTTGGAAAGTGTGTTAGCCTCCCACATGACTACAGTTGCCTCCTTCTAACATGGCATTAAAGATTTTCTAACTACAGAAAGAAAAGAAGAAAGTTGAAAGGAAAGGTATAAATAGGATGGCTAAAAGAGGTGACTCAGACCTTGAGAAGCTGAAGACAAGGAGAGGAATGGCAAAGACGGGGGTGACTGGCCTGGACACAGTGCACAAAAGAGAATGTTGGCAAAGAACATCTTTGTTGGCAACATGGACAGTTGCATTGAGTGCACTCTCAGCAAGTTTGCCAATGACAGCAAGCTGTGTGGTGCAGCAGACACTCAGGAGGGAAGGGATGCCATCCAGAGGGACCTTGACAGGCTGTAGAGGTGGGTCCAAGCCAATCTCATGACCAAGTTCAACAAGACAAGTCCTGCATCTGGGCTGGGGCAATCCCAAGCACTGATACAGGCTGGGCAGTGACTGTCTTGAGAGCAGCCCTATAGAAAAGGACCTGGGGGTGCTGATGGATGAGATGCTCAACATGAGCCAGCAGTGTGCACTTGCAGCCCAGAAAGCCAAACAGCGCCTGGGCTGCATCAAGAGAAGCATAACCAGCAGGTTGAGGGAGGTGATTCTCCCCCTTTACTGTGCTCTGGTGAGACCCCACCTGGAGTACTGCGTCCAGTTCTGGAGCCCCTATTACAAGAGGGATATGGATGTGCTTGAACACAGAACGGCCATGAGGATGATCAGAGGGCTGGAGCACCTTTCCTATGGAGACAGACTGTTTGGGCTATTCAGTCTGTAGAAGAGAAGGCTCTGAGAAGGCCTTACTGTGGCCTTCCAATGTCTGAATGGGGTCTAAAAAAAAAGTTGGTGAGGGACTTTTTAGGGTGTCAGATAGCAATACGACTGGGGGGAATGGAGCAAAAGTAAAGATGGGTAGATTCAGATTGGATGTTAGGAAGAAATTCTGACATCCAGAGAGTTAGAAGAGGGTGGTGAGATGCTGGAACAGGTTGCCCAGGGAGGTGGTAGAAGCCTTATCCCTGGAGGTTTTTAAGGCCAGGATGGACATGACTCTGAGCAACCTGATCTAGTGTGAAATGTCCCTGCCTATAGCAGGGGGTGGAACTAGATGATCCTTGAGGTCCCTTCCAAGCCTAACAATTCTATGATTCTGTGATTCTATCAACTCCCTTTGGTAGAAGTAAAAATCACTTCTCACAAAACTAAGCATGGGCTTTGTTTAAGATCTCTTCTACCAGCAGCAAGATTTCTTAGAGGCTCAAGGAAATGATGCTTAAATAAGCATCTGGAAAATAGAATCCAGGGAATAATGATGAGATGGGCACCTATGTGGATGTGCATACATATCTTTGGTCTCTCCGTGTACTTATGTTGCAGAGGTTCCTTCTAAACTTTGGGATGTGCTACCCTCTTCACCTGACCCAAAGAACATCATAGATTAAGCTCAGAGGGAAATGCAGAGAGAACAAAGTTCTAATGTGCTACATTTAAGAGATTTGGAACTGAGCATGTCCTGGCTACGTTTTGCCTTCCTGGGGGGCCCAGCTACAGCTGTCAGAACAGGTCTCATCTTCCTTTGAATCCAACTGTCTAGTGCAGCTGCCTGCTAGAATGTCCATGACCAATCCAGCCTTACTGACCGTGAGAAGAAGCACATGAACAGGAGAGGTAGGAGCTACAAGAGGAGAGGAGGACCTTCCTTTTGGGAAAAGGAGAGACCACTACATCACTCCCACTTCACTGAAGATGGCAAGTCAGCAAATCCAAATTTGTAGGGCTGTCCATCTCTCCCTCCCTCCATTGCCTCTTCCCATAGCAGGAGGGGCCAGTGTCTCTGAAAAAAATCCAATTTTACTAGTGTCATTGAAAGTCCTGGAAAAGTATTGGACTACTGTGCCCAGAAAAAAGTTTCAATTGGTTGCAAAGATCTTTCAGGCAAGCACTGACATTTTCAGTCAGCATTCTTCTCTAGTGATAGTCAAAAAAGGGCTGAGGATTCAGAGCTTCCATTTAATGTAAAGCACTACAACTCCCTGGCTGACCAGAACAAGCTGTTATGATTTGTGTATTAAAGCCTTATGTTTTCCACCTATTGAGTGCATAAACAACAATTTAACCTTTATCCTAAGGCATGTACACCCTTCTGCTCCTAGAAAAATGAGTTCATGTTTAGCAGTCAAATCAGTATCAACCTGACCTTTAAACACATCAGTGTTTCTTGGAAAAATATTATGGCTGAGATGCCTACTGTGGTAAACAATATTAGCTGCTCCAAGCCATTGTTGAGCCATGCTGTGTGGAGCCTTATCAAAATAAGAGGGTGGAAATCAGCAGGGACCACAGATCTTCTGACAAACTCCACAGGATATGAAGAACAATGTAAATGTAACAGTACTGGCAGATATATTTCTATATTACTGTTCCAGAGATAAGAGCTAAGGTGAATCATTTCCCACCACCTACAGCACTGAATTATTTCAAATTCTGAAGGGACCATATTTATTTCATTGGTAGGTAGCAATTTACTTAGCTGAAGATCATTATATTTATGTGTCTATGAAATCCTCACAATAATTATATATTTGAGCTGTCTCAGAAGTGCTATATATATTCTCATTAGTCATGTACTTCCAAGGATATTATCATTTTTTTTTTCCCTTCAACAACCTTCACAATCTGAGTGTGAAGTGCTGCACTGCACATGAACCTCCAGTCTTAGAATTTTCTTAAACTCCAGTTTAATCAAACAGCAGGGTGGCCTATATTTAAATGCAAATGCTAAGCGTGCTATGAAATATCTTCATTTCCTTAAATGACTGCACTGTGCAGCTTATTTAAAACAGACCACACTGTGCAACAAAACGGGGAGGACATGGGAAAAAGTCCTCTGTTTGATATTACTTGGGCAAAACTTTTCCAAACAAGGTCATGAAAGTGTTTAGAGAAGGGTAAGGAGATAAAAAGGCGGGGGGGGGGGGTGGGCGTGTTTCCTTTGGTTCCAATCCCATCTTTGCCAAGTAGTTAATTATACCTCTCCAGGGTGGAGCAAGGTCCATTTATTCTCTTCAGTGCATTTCAGAAATCTCATGGGAAAAAAATATTTTCAAAACACAAAACACTGTGTGAGTCTAAATGAAAATGGCAGTCCCTGTAGCTAGAGATTAATAAATCCAGCGAGTATCATCCCTTTGAGGAGTAGTACACACTGATGTTAAAACTTACAGTCCTGGATGAGAAGATCATGCATGAGAAGATGATGTTTTCCTTTACTCCACAGCTTGTTTCCTTCTGCAAGATTCCTGCAAGATTATCAGGCAATTTATGGCTTATTCCCTCCTTTTGAAATGCAGCAATGACAGGAGGTGCCAGGTTGGCAGTCCTGGAGACTGAAGCTCCATGCTTGTGATTCATGTTAATACTGCACCCTCGTGCAGAAAGTCTGAGCCAGAGAAACCCAAGACTTTAAAAATATTAATCACTACTCTCACTCTGTCAAGTTCCTCATTTATTTGAACATATTCCATGAGCAATAAAGAAATGGCCTCAGTTGTATTTCCCCTACCATCCTTGCTAAAAACAGATAGACCAGGAGATAAATTCTTCTGGTTTGGCTGATGGACTTTACTTTTTCCTTTTCAAAAACAACCCAGTGCAACAAGATGTGATGTAGAGTTTGTGCACAAGGCACATCAGGTCACAACAATTCCTGCTTACCCTCAGACCTACCAAAATGAGAAATTTCAGTTAAAATACAGAATGAGTGTGTGTAGAAGACTCAACATTATATCTCATGCATGCAACACAGCAAGAAGAGAGACACACAGAGTTCTACTGGTAGAGCTCACTGCTGCCAGAAACCACCACACTCTGATGAGCGGTGTGGTTAAGGAATAGAGAGGTGGGAAAACACATATCAAGCATTGTGCAGCAGCAGTAAAGCAATTTAAGTGAAGAAGAGCATCATGTGATGTTCTGGCTTGAAATGTCAGTTCTTCTTCACCTTCTTCACTTCAACACCTTCACCTTCTTCACCTCAACATCAGGAAAAACTTCTTTATTGTAAGGGTTATGGAGTCCTGAAACAGGCTGCCCAGAGGTAATGGAATCTCCTTCTCCAGAGATTTAAAAACCCACCTGTGGACATGTTCCTGTGTGGCCTGCCCTAGGTGATGCTGCTTTGTTGGAGGGAGGTGGACTAGATGATCTTCAGAGGGGCCTTCCAACCCCCACCATTCTGTGATTCTATGAACACCTCCAGAGAGGAGGCATCCACAACCTCCCTGGGCAACTTGTTCCAGTGTTTTACCACCCTCACTGTAAAGAATTTCTTTCTAATATCCAGTCTAAATGCAACCTCCTCAAGTTTAAATCCATTCCCTCTTGCCCTATCACTACAAGCCATTGCAAAATGTACCCCCTCTAACCTACTTTTAGGTTTCCTTCATGTACTGAAGGGCATCTACCATTCTTCTCCAGGTGTGCAGCTATTTCCACCAAAGGCATTTAAAATGTTATTTTATGCTTTTACACATTGTTGTGAAAACAAGCATTGAGCGCACGTACTGAAGCATGACTTGGCAAACAGAAATCCATCCACAGCAAATTAATAAGCCTCAAAGTCTCTCACAGTTTGAAACTGTGCTTCCCAATCTGTGATTGCTGAATCCTTTATTTCATTAGGATATAAAATAAACATCACACCTTTAAACTCTTCACATTTCTAATAAATCAGCTCAGAGGGGATGACTCTCACGAGAGGATCATGCCTGCGGTTAGCAGAGTCCCACAGATACACAAGAGATGCAATTACGCTGCAATAGCCAATTCTACAGCTCTGACATGGCTTATTATTTGACTAGCAAACAAGGAACTTTTTCAACTTAATTGCAGCCTGGCTTTTCTCCCACTGATCTTCTTCATCCTTCTTTTCCTCTAACTTTGGCCTTGGTAGAGTTTTGTCTTAGTTTAATTCTTTTGTTGTCGATATGCCTGTGGCTTGGGTCTGTGCTTTGTATTGGCTATGGACACACCCAGCTTTAGAATGAGGTAAAAAGTGGTTGGTGCTAAGATCTACCCCATCACAGCTCATTTGTTAGAAATACATGATTCAGATTAAAGGAATTTGCAGCATTTATTTGAGCCATGCAGCAAGAAAGGTTCTTAACAGTAGCAGTGTAAGATTCTGAAACCTGAATGCGGCTTCAGATGCTAATGTTCCTTGTATCATAATGTAGGTGTGTTTGGTAAGGAATTTGAAACAGGACAGCACCAAGAATGCATCAGTAATGATGTGCATGGTCTGCCGGCATGTGAGCTGAGTTTTGACTAAGGTTAGAAGCAGGGTTCAAGTCTCCCAAACAGTGCCCTTGCTCCATGCAACTGCAGGTACCCAGTATCTCAGCCCCAGCAAGGACACAGACGTGTACTGGCTGAACATAAATTCTGTGCCCCTGTAAGGTAACCCTTTGATCTCCCTGCACATCAGGAACAACTGATTTTCACTAATTAACAAATGGCCCTGGCACACAGCCCAGAGACTGGCTGCCCGTGCTCTGGTACCAGCTGTAAAGCACATGGCAGAACAACTGCTCTTGCAGGATTGGGCCTGAAAAGGTCAAGTAATTGCCAGCCTTTCAGATGCATAAACTGCCTTTAAAGTCAACAAAGTAAACAAAAACTATTAAGAGACTCATCCAACATTTATCTTTTAACTTGTTATCTCTAATACAGGAACTCTTTTCACTGCAATGCATAAAATATTAAAATAAAAAGGCTCAGGGACTTCTGAGAGGGAAAAAAAAAAAGGTAGAACTATTTTAGATTCCAAAGCATTTCCTCCATATGAGGTGGATTTGCATAGTGGAATCAGAGGCTGCTGATTATGCATGTTTATTGATTTTGGCTTTGTTTTGATTAATGATAAAACTATGATATGTCTTGTGAGGTAGCGAGGCTGGAGGGAGCTTAACACAATACAAATGTTTTGTATGCTCAGAAATCCCATTTATGCAAACCAGAGGACATTCACATGCATTTTGCTCAACCATGGTTGTAACAGAGCTTGGAAAACATTCTCTTTATACTCTGGGTAATTTGGGGAGGCATGTTTAATACCAAAATGCTGCATAACAATTACTTTTTGCCTTCATTATGAATGACTTCCATTGTATCACCTTGGACAAAAAAACAAGCTGAAATTCCCACTGTGTCTAATTTATTATTAGTGCTGAAGGTATTGGTTTGTGTCAGAGCACATGCAGTATTTCCAGACGTGCAGTGCCCAAATCCTATTGGGGGGGGGGGGAAGTTAAATGGGAGCAGACAGAAGTAGGGAAGAAACAGCGAAACATAGCTGGCTACAAAAGTTTTTGCATCTTTCTTACAGAGCAATGTTGGCTTAGAATCACAAAGTCAAAGAATGCTTTGGGTTGGAAGAGGCTTTCAAAGGTCATTTAGTCCAACCCCACTGCAATCAGCAGGGACATCTGCAACTAGAGCAGGGTGCTCAGAGCCCCAAACAACCTGATCTGGAATGTTTCCAGAGATGGGGTATCTACCACCTTTCTGGGCAATGTAGGCCATTGTTTCACCACCCTCAGTGCAAAAATTCTTTCATTCTCTCTAGTCTGAATATCCTTCTTTGAGTTTAAAACCATCACCCTTTGTCCTGTCATCTCAAGCTCTGCTAAAAAGATTGTCCTAATCTTTCTTAGAGACCCTTCAAGTACTGAAAGGCCACCATAAGGTGTCCCTAAAGTCTTCTCTTCTCTAGGCTGAACAACTCCAATTCTATCAGCCTGAAATCACAGGAGAGGTGCTACAACCCTCTTAGCCTATAGTCAAGAAGATGGGAGAGAGGTTTTCATGATACAAAGAAAGCTGCAGATTCTCGTTATTAGAGAGAAAAGAAACGTGAACACAAACTTCCCATGTGTAGCATGCTACAGACATCAACAGTTGGGACAGGCTCTATTCCTGTATGAGATGCCAGCATTTAGATCCTACACAGGGCAGTGGGCTCAGACAATTTTGAATTTATCCAAGAAGACACCTGCACATCAAGATAAATAAAATGATCAGCTGGCCTGCGTTCTGACACATGAATTAGTATTATAGATCTCAGCAGGATTTTTGCCTGTATGACAGCTACTATACTGGCTTCTGATTACCTACTTTGGCAGTAAGATCAGAATCTGGATAGTTTAAATGAAAGAGTAACCAGAGAATAAGGGAGAGGATGGAGATGATGAGGATCTTTCTCTGTAAGTTTTGGGACAACCGGATAGTTCTAAATTGTGCTATAAAAGAAGGATATTGAATGAAAGTGTCCACTTCTGTGAGAAAGGGCTGACCCATCAGCTAACAGATCCGCTGACAACTTCTTTTTAGAGTACAGCAAAGATTGCCTTCTGTGGGCTGTTTGGGCTGGGGACAACAGAATACTACTCTTTCACATCACCTTCCCTGTAATCTACGGATATTTGCTTCCACAGCAGTTTAGAGCTGCCTCATGCTGCAGAAAATGTGGCTGAATCCCTTCTGCAGGTGCTACTGTGTATTTGGAGAGAGATTTAGCCAGTCTCAGGGGGAAGAAGTCAGGTCAGCTGAACAGCAAGAGAAGGTCAGACTGCTACACGGTCATTCCTGTATCTGAAGGACGGGATTTGTCTTAGAAATTGTGCCTCTTAATGTCTTCACTGCTTTAACAAGCCCTCTTCCACTTCAGGGACTTCGTTATATGAGATAGATGAAACGTTCATCTTCTTCTTTGAGCTCAGGATGCTGGATATTTTTCTCCACTCACTGAGGAAATAGTACTGCCCATCAAAAGCCTTTGTCCTACAATCCTGACAGGAAAGCAGAATTCCCAGGTTGCAGGACAGCCTCTGCTTAGCAACTCAGCAGGTATCCCCCTTTTGTGATGCTCAGAGGTCAGGAACAACAGAGCCAAAGGGACAGACTGGGGAGATCACAACTATTTTCTGAGTTGGTGTTTCTGAATCTAACAGTCTATCAGTGAGGACCTCAGCACAAGCTCAGCATGTAGAAACTCATCCCTGTATCAGAGAACCTCCCAATTACTCTACAAGAAGGGATCATCTATGCCATGAAAAAAAGTACAGACACACATTACTTCTACTACCAAGTTTCATTCATCTCTCCATCCACTTGAAAAGGCAAATAGGGACTGAATGGAATTTCAGATTTCACAAGGAATTATTTAACCCAGAGGCTAAAGCTCTTTTATATGTAAGCTTGAATTTAACTTGAAGGTTAAAGAAAACTGTAGCATAATCAGCATGTATTGAAAAACTGGTGCTAGAAAGAGTTGACTTAAATCTAAGTAGTAAACTAAAGAATACATTTTGTTAATTTGCTGGCTATTGTCTGTGATTAAATACATAACTGTAGCCAGATTGTGGGCTCTCGAAGGCAAAACAAAATAACTGTGGACTGAAAAATCTTTGAACTTTGTAAGCATCAAAAATGAATGACTGGGAAAAGATATTTAAATCTATAAACCCTATGAGACTTATTTCCATTTGTGTTCAGATCAAGCTGTTGTTGCTCTCCGGCATGACTGAGAGCTCACAGATGCCAGTATAAATCTGATAATTCAGATCACTACAGTGGATCTTACACTAATGTAGCATTCACACATCAAAATAAAGCCATTCAGCACATCTGCCCTCCTATGGCATCTGGCTGTACTGCAGATTCCCAAATATTTAGAAGATTAAATGTTCTTTTTATTCCAAATGATTGTGAGCTTCATTTAAAATAGAATTGTTTTGCCGGAAAACACCTCTGTGAGCATCGAGTCCAACTGTTGACCTAACACCACCATGGCCGTTAAACCATGTCCTGAAGTGCCATGTCCACATGTTCCATGAACACCTCCAGGGACAGTAACTCCAACACCTCCCTGGAAAACCTATTCCAGTGCCTGACCAAGTGAAAACTGCCACCATACTTGCACAGGAAACCTTCACAGTAATGCTTAAAAGCTGACAATGCAGAGTTTAACACCAGTAACAAAACCAGAATTAGGTATTTTTATGGGAAACATTCTGCTTCTGTATTAAGTCTTCCCCCCATCAGTCCTCTTCTACATTTTTTTTCCTTGAAGTCTTTAAACCTGGTACTCAACTCCATCCATGAAATATTATGCAATATGTTGATCATGCTGCTTTTTTAATTTCAACTCAACTGAAGAAGCATTGTTAAAAAGAATCTCTGTATCCTAGGGGAATCAGGAAATTAAACTTTATTTATTGGGGTTTGACTTTCCCATAAGTAGATAGAGCCATATACCATCTGATTGCCATCTGAGGGGAGGCACAGCTTGAAAAAGAGCCCTGCCAATGTGCCACTGGGCCACTGATTAATTAAGCAATAAGATGAGAAGGTCTGTCCCTCGGGGTCATTAATGCATGCCTAAAATGCCATTTGAGACATGAGTGTCTGCTTAGTATTATAGAACCTGATCTCACAAGAATTTACATCTGAGCACAGTACTTGATACTTCTGTTGGTCTATGTGCATAGCACACACTCTCCATTTGTAGTATTAGAATATACTGGACAATCTAACCAGGGCCTTCATTTTTGGGGGTGGAAGGGATGAGGGAGGGATAGAGGATGTTCATTTTAAATCTAAAAAGTCACCTTCTATTTCAGAAATTCCATGCTTTGAGTCCTTTATCTCTCCTTTCATAGGAAAGGGATCATAAAAACATACACACCACCATTAGCTTAAACAGAAAGAAAAATTTCTTTGCTATGAGGGTTCCAGGGCAGTGGAGCAGACTGCCCAGGGGGTGTGGAGTCTCTCTGGAGAGATTCCAAACCTGCCTCCTTATTGTGATCCTGGGCAACCAGCCCTGGGTGACTCTGCTTAAGCAGGGGGGTTGAACTAGATGACCTCCAGAGGTCCCTTCCAACCCCCACCATGCTGGGATTCTGTGATTAATTTCTTAAAATGATACACTTGTAGGCAACTAGTTCTCTAGTGAAACTCTAAATACTCTATAGCTAATCTGTGTGTAGGGAAAGAAGTGCTCGTTACAGCAGAAGTTGAGGAACCAGGACTCCTTCTATTCATGGCTTGGTTGCTCACAGCAATCACCCTCAGTACAGCATGCCATCATTAAAGTAATCTGCAGAATGAGTACTAAAACTTAAATACTTCATGTGGCTTCTGTAAGGATTAGTTATTTGCAAATAAAAACAGTTACTCTAAGATTCTCCTGATTTTCTGAATTGGGCTCACATAATCTGAAGACACAATCACTGTATACTCCTTCTGCCAGAGCTGATACATATTCTATGAAACAGCTAAATGCTGGGCTTTAAAGCAAACAAAGGGTTTTCTCCTGATCTCTGGTGGTCTGGGCACTCACCAGTGAGCTGGCAGGCCTGAGTTTCAGTCCTTGCTTCCATTATTTGTAGAATCATAAAACTGTAGAATGGCTTGAGTTGGAAGGGACCTTAAAGATCACCTACTTCCAACCTTCCTGGCATTGGCAGGGACACATTCCACTAGACCAGGTTGTTCAACCTGGCCTTGAACACCTTGGAGGGGTTGCAGCATGCATGACCTCCCTGGGCAACCTGTTCCAGTGACTCACCACTGTCACAGCTCAAAACCATTCCCCCTCATCCTATCACAAGAAACCCTCCCCAGCTTTCTTGCAGGTCCTCTTCAGGTACTGGAAGGCTGCTTTAAGGTCTCCCCAGAGCCTTCTCCACGCTGAGCAGCCCCAGTTATTGCACCCCATCGTCACAGGAGAGGTGCTGCAGCCCTCTGATCTTCATGGCCTCCTCTGGACTCACTCCAAGAGTTTGATGTCCTTCTTGTGCTGGGGGCACCAGAATTGTTTGCTTTAAATTTGAAAGACATATAAAGAGCCTGACCAGGTAACCCCATTTCTTTTGTGGGTGTCCTAACTCCTGGGCTAGACCATCATGAATACAGGTAAGTGTTCTCTTGACGATTTAATGAACATGAAAATATTCCAGGCACATGAGAAAGCTTCAGGAAGAGAAAAGAGAAAACTTGCACCACCACTGTATAATAAGCCATAACCCTATCCCTGAAACAATGCAAGAAGAGAGGAAAGAATGGAACCTATTTCACATGGGTGTTGTAATAATTAAGCTTTTACATGCAGACATTATAATAGCTGTTCTTCATGTACCCACTGAAGAACTTGATGTGTTTGAGCATCCTCCCAATTGAAAGCAGAGTGGTGACATGAAAATACTTAATTTGTGGACCTTTTAAGCACCCATGGAAGACTTTTGAGACTTGGGTGTACCCAGCATCTGCCACCAGATTAACAGGGGTTCTAGAAATCATAGAATCATGGAAATGTTTTGATTGGAAAGCCATCAACCTATGACTACCACGACCATTCAACCACCTCCCAAAGTGCCACGTCCATGTGTTTCTTGAACACCTCCAGGGATGGTAGTTCCACCACCTCCTTGGGCAGACTTTTCCATTGCCTGACCACTCCTTGAGTATAGAAATTTCTCCTAATGTCCAGTCATGCTTATGTGTAAACTCTAGTTACTCCTCCACAGCAACAAAATGCCTCCCTTTGCTGGCAGGGGTTACCATCATGCTACTGCTCAGGAAAAAAAGCATAAATAGCATGCACAGATGAAATGTGTCTCCTCTGAGGCATCCAGGAGAGTTTTCTTCATGAGAGCTCTTTGAAGTAAACAGAGGGAAGATAAAAATGGAGGATTTGGCACTAGATCCACCTTCAGTGTGCTCGCCACTTACAGAGATACATTAGCCTGATTTGTTTGTGATGGGTCAGATAGATATCAGAAACTCATGCATTTACAAATACTTGAACTTTTTCTGACTATACATTCTAGTAACATCGATACTGAAAGGTATACACCATCTTCACAGTGATAATGCTGTTTTACACAGAAATTACTTTTAGAAATATTGCATCCATCTCCGAGGCCCTCAACACAAGAAGGACACTGAACTGCTGTAGCAGTCTCTGTAAATTACACAGTTCACAATACTCTGTAAATTGCAGTTTCCACTTTTGCTATGTACAGAATCAGCTGCACAACCTCAGAAAGGAGAAAATACAAGCTCACCCAGGTGTTTGGGTGGTTTTTCAACCCTGTTTTACGTCCAAACAGATGAATTCAGCCCATTGACAGATTAAGGCTTTGAGAATCACTTCCTACAAGGAGGCTGAGAGATTTTATTCCCTGAATATTGCAGTCTGAACCTGTCATACTGTGACAAACTTTGGGCAGCAGAGAAACAGGACAGGATCCAATAATAAATAAGATGGGTCAGAGCCACAAGATGTGTGAGAAGACACTGAGGAAAATTGTTTCTTTGGTCTGGTGAAGATGTGGCTAAGAGCAGCCTATGAGTACTTGAGGAATACTTACAAAGGGGATCCAGCCAAACTTTCTGGTACTGCCCAATGATGCACTAAGAGGCAGCATTCACACAGCAGGCTGGGAGGCTCAGGATGGTTATTAGGAAAATATTGTCCTCTAGCACTGCATTGTACTGCTGGAACAGGTCAGCTGGAGAGTTGTGCAAGCTCTCTCTTTAGAGGCTTTATAGGCGCAGCAACAAAGCCACTACTCAGCTGATCCTGTGCTGCCAAGGGTCAGGCCTGAGCAAGAAGCTGGACATGTCCAGAAGTCCTCCCTGAGCAGCACTTACTTGGTCCAGTTTGGCTGAAACTTAACTATTTCAAACTGCATTTCTTTCTGTATACCACATTTAAGAAATGACAATTTGAGTTACTTCACTTCCAGGTGAATATACTGACATGATCTGAGAAGAGCAAGCTTGATAACATGCTTTTCACAAACGCCACACAGCCGCCTGCCTGAGTCATAAATTGGGTGCTTTACTGGTTCACTCACACCCACTATTGCCATACATCCACACTAAGGTCAGTTAGGATTACTTCCCTGTTGAATAGTTCCCTTTAATTAGATATTCCAGAGATAATGTTTTAACAGCTCGTTATTTCATTTCTTCTTTGGGGAGGCAGGCACAAAGCAAGGGATGAGGCATCCCTGTGTAGTCCTTTCTCACTCTTGAGAGGAACAGAACTCTGTGCTTGTCATCTACTACTCATCAGATACTGTAGCAGCAGGAGGGAGGAACAAGGAATAATTTAAAAAAAAAAAGATCTGCAGACTGAGATTTGAAGTTGGAGATGCCTAATCCATTGTTTCAACTTAATTTCAGACATTTTATGTCAACCACGGTATCCACACAAACATTTCTACTAGATACAGGCCTATTTTTTGATTCAGCATCAGCACCATCAAATATTTTGCTCAGCTAGTGAAAAGTGAAACCAGTATAAGAACATTTATAGAAGCTTAATATTATCTATGCTTTACCACTGTCAATAAATCAGCACCAGTTCTGGGTTTAGAGAGATCTATAGCAGTACAGCTACTACATAACTGTGCAGCCCAGGGAAGGAAAAGGGCTCATCTTCGGAGCAACATTTCTATCAAGGGACTTCACTCAGACTAACCTTGAAAGTACAGGCTAAGAAACAACATTCCAACTACATGGAGTGATTTGATTATGAACATGGAGTGATTAGATTAGCAGCAGATGACTTGGAAATCAAGCTCCATGAGCAGCAGCACTCCCCCTTCCATCCAACCCTCCCTGCAGGCCAGGCAGTTCAGGCTTCATGCATCTCTTTAAGCTTCTTTAGACACCAAGTAAAAAAAGGCAAATTTTGCATCTTGCCTCCTGTTGTACCAAAACCAAGCTGCTGGCATACAGCAGGTTATCTATCAGGGTGCAAATGAGTATTAAAAGTATATCAAAGGTTGCAACATTTTAGAAATAAACCAGGTTTAAAAGCTGACCTGTAGCTTAGCAGAAGGGCACATGAAGCAGGAGACAGCAGCTCTGAGTGCGACGATCTGATCAGACCTAGTCATCAGCAACTGGAGCTGAAAAGAGCAAAGAACCAAACACACTTTAAACAAGCAGTAATAGGCATACAGACAGACACAAGTCTAACAATGTACTGCAATGCAGCTCAGCCAGCACAACCTGGGAAGCAAGCTGGCTTCAACCTGTGCACAGAAGTGACAAAGTTGTTACTCTTCAGCTTCAGCCTGTTGCAGGGTTTAGCTGATGAGTAGCAGCTCAGTAGATCAAAGGAACCTGTCCAGATCAACCCCTTGGATTCATTGTTTTAATAAAAATGTTAGAAAGAGAGGTTGGGAGACCTGGGGCTGCTTAGCCTGGAGAAGAGCAGACTGACAGTGGATCTTCTCAATGCTCAGCAAGAGCTAAAGGGCCCAGTAACAAGACAAGGGACAACAGGCACAAACTGGAATCCTAGAGGTTCCATCTGAACAGGAGGAGAAGCTTCTTTCCTGTAAGGGTGCTGGAGCCCTGGAGCAGGCTGCCCAGAGAGGTTGTGGAGTCTTCTTATCTGGGGAGAATCAAAACTTGACTGGACATTGTG
Source organism: Picus viridis (assembly GCA_033816785.1). Classification (NCBI taxonomy): domain Eukaryota; kingdom Metazoa; phylum Chordata; class Aves; order Piciformes; family Picidae; genus Picus; species Picus viridis. The sequence goes on along the minus strand of CM066586.1, from coordinate 17,480,808 downwards.
ATCCTGGGCAGCTTTCTGTGGGTGACCCTGCTTTAGCAGGGGAGTTGGACTAGATAATCTCCACAGGTCCCTTCTATACCATACCATGCTGGGATTCTATATATTAATTCACACTTACACACACACAAACCCCCAAAACAATCATGTTTGGATCAAAATGTGCAGGAACAAAAGAAACTAGGGGGAGGGGCAAGAAATCTGGAATGTTTCTGTTGATGTTTTAAGGCAAAACAAACTAGAGCAATTTACTTCACCAGATCCAGTTGTAATGCTAGACCACAGATAAACATTACCAATGTAGCAAGAATGTGTTTCTTCCTTCTGATGGGGGCCCAAAATTGCCCTCTTGAGCATGCCAGACAGCATGGGGTACTTCATCTACCATGTGATTGGCACACACTTCAGATTGGAATTACTTTGGAGATGAAATTTTTGGCTAAAGCTCTGGAAATTGTGACTCTGGAGTTGTCAGGCTGTCTTTACTTTGAGAAAAAATAATTCTTTTTTAACAGCTCCATGTTCCTTGGCTTTTTATCTGTTTTAACATTGTCCATTAATGTTTTGCATTTCCACACGTTGTGCAGCACCCTGAGAACTTTAGTAGGGGGAACTTCATAAAAGAAAAAAAAAAAAAGTTTATTGTTTCAGCATGTGCTAATAGAATTGCTCCATGTTTGGGGAAATAGCCTAAAAAACCATCTATTCTGGTGGCACACAAAAAGGGTAGGCAGTTGCAGATACAAAAAGGCAGAGCTGTTTACTGAGAGGCACAAATACTTTCTTAACATAGTTCAGTTTCAAGGCAGGGAATTCTAAGGGCTTAGGGTTTTTCCATTTATCTTGTAAACAAAGGAAATTATCCCATAAACATCTGCTTAAATTTTTTAAGTCAGCATTATTTTGCATAGCAACGTGCTTATTTCTAGTGCATTTCAAACCAGACAGTTTATTATTTTACTGATATTAATAGAAATGATGCAGAAGAGGGAAACACATTATTGGGAGGTCTGACTCTAACGCCTTCCATATCCTAAAGTGAGGCAGGATTCTGGCAGCAGAGTGCTTAGAGGATTGGGTCAGAATTCACTTCCTTAGGGACATGTAACTGTAAAATCATGGCTTATTTTCAGATCCAGTCTACCTCAAATTCAAAGTTTCATGCAGCGTTCCCCTCTCAGCTTGAGTTCTTTTCCCTTCACTGACAGAAATGATGCACAGAGGTACAGTCACATTGTGTGAGTGCACACACAGGCATGTAACATTGCTTACAACTTCCCATCATTCTTTCCTTGCACAACTGCTGTTACAACCAAACATTAGTAATTTTGCACAGCAATCTGCTGTGCATCTTCTTTTTTATCTATTTTCACTAATGAGTGGGCAGTGACTTTCCTTCCTAGCCATGAAACTTGTCATCAAATTTCTCTCTTACCTGAGCTCAGTTTTGGCTCCCTGTTGTGGACAACTCTGAAGGATCCAGTTCATCATCCACTTCTGTCAACACAGATGCTGTCTGCTGCTTGAGGTACAGCCATGCCACAGATTCTGAAGCTGAAGGAGCTTTTGTATCAGGACAAGGGTCAACCAGTATCAAATAACACAAGTACAATCAGTACCTCTGTTCTGCTAGCTGAGGTATTTCTAAAGAGATTTAGAGTCATGTTTTCCCTTATAATGCTCCTCTTCATTAACTTTTTTATAGTAATGTGTCTTTAGAGTAACATGATAGCTCATTTCAATAAACTCTCAACTGTGCTACCACATTCACTTCACACAAATATTTATTTCATTACCCATTGGAGCAACAAGTAGTTCAGCTCTGGAGAAAATGCCCTGAGGAGGTGGCACTACAAAGGTGTTTTTATAATCAAGGTGACTTGTTCTGGCTGCAGCTTTTTTCACTCTCAGGAGCATGTTTGCCACCGCACCATTTTTCTGAGTGGTGTTTTGGATAACGCCGATAAAATGGGCCCTCAGCTTTTTGATTTTTCACAAATGATGTCTGATAAATGGTTAAGCCATCCTTGCTGCTAGGAACTGCTTCATGAGCCCATAGCTGAAAGTCGGGTGAGTTCTGTTGCTGTCTTTCTGGTTCTGCCTTCCTCCGGCCCATACCCTAGATCAAAAAGTGGAAGGAAAAATCCCTGTAAACATATGACTTAGAATCACAGCTTCACAGATGAATCTTGCAACAGTCACTACCCCACAGGGAAGTTAACCAAGCTGTTACCACAGTGATTTCAAGAACTCGGGGTTGATCTTCAGCAAGTTAAAAATAATACTGTCAGACTTGCCTGTATGAACATTTCTGGTTGCATATATAATGGGAAATCTGTTGACCTTCCACCTCTTAGTACTAATAAACCATTTACACTTTGCATTTCTACAGCATACTCTATACTCAAGGCTATTTAGCTATACTCCACTAAATTCAAGCTTCAGAGTAACCCAAAGAAATAGGTTAATAATTTTATGTTCAGCCTGCAATAAAGAAACTGAGACAGACCATGAAATCTGAATCTTCAAAGTTATCCCTTGTGTGTCCAAACACAGAGATGAGGCTTCATTTTCACACTCCATAGCTTGCAGAAAATTTATTTGGAATTATGGTTGATGGGTATCTCTGAAACTATGAAACACTGCGCAAAGTGCACAGAAATGGAGGACACTCAGGGAATAATGAATAGCAAAGAAATCAGGGCTAAAAGAGCCCAAAGTCAGACAAATTTTCACTATCTCAATTTGCTACTTCTTTGTCTACTCGTTATCTTTTGAGTTGCACAATTTATTTTGCTGCTTAGAAAGATGTCAACCAGTTCTGGGCCCCTCAGTTTAGGAAGGATGTTGACTTGCTGGAACGTGTCCGGAGAAGGGCAACAAAGTTGGTGAGGGGTTTGGAACACAAGCCCCATGAGAAGAGGCTGAGGGAGCTGGGCTTGCTTAGGCTGGAGAAGAGGAGACTGAGGGGTGACCTTACTGCTCTCTACAACTACCTGATGGGAGGTTGTAGACAGGTGGAGGTTGGTCTCTTATCCCAGGCAATCAGCACCAGAACAAGAGGACACAGTCTCAAGCTGTGCCACGGGAGGTTTAGGCTGGAGGTTAGGAAGAAGAGACGCAGAGAGAGTGATTGCCCATTGGAATGGGCTGCCCAGGGAGGTGGTGGAGTCACCTTCATTGGAGGTGTTCAGAAGGAGACTTGATAGGGTGCTTGGTTGCAGGGTTTAGTTGATTAGGTGGGTTGGATGATAGGTTGGATGATAGGTTGGATGCGACGATCTTGAATGCCTCTTCCAATCTGGTTTATTCTATTCTATTCTAGTCTAGTCTAGTCTAGTCTATTCATCTAAGAAAAGTGGAAAACCAAACAGTTCCACACATGAAAAAAATCCAAACAATTTAAATTCTTTTAAGAATTGTGGCTTCTGCAACATAAAGAGGTATATTGAGAAGAGACGTGGATTGGGAAATAATGCATTTTGGAGATATATTGCGGTGTCCTGTGGATTTTGGTTAAACATGGTAAAGAAGAGTCTGAACCAAATACGTGGGACTGTGAATGTTGAGTGGCCGAGTGGACAAAAGATTCACCACAAGGCCAATCACCTTTACCACTAGTAGGACATATAACTGGGTACTAAACCATGTTAAGATATAAACCCCAGGATCACTAGAAAATGAATTTCAGAGACACAAATCATGGGCCTTTTGCTCCCTTTGAATTCTGCCCTTCTCGAGGACCATGTGTGCTTCTGTGCAAGGTATAGCAGACTGCCATCCCTACACTGATTAAAAGAGTGTTTTTCTTTCCTGTTTACATTTTTCTTTCCTCACGATATTCAGCATCTTGAATTTTTTGCAGGAGAGTGAAAAGATGCTGTGTTTAATCTCTGGCAGACCAAGAGACATGGACTTGCTTAATTTTTGCCAGTGCTGGGTACTTACAAAATCAAAATATTCTCCGTAGCTGTGCAGACAGTGTCTGTTGTCATGAGAAGAAAAGGGGAAATTGTTGTTCACTGCTCTCTGAAAAAAAAAGAAGTAATAATTGAAAAAATATCAACTTTTGCATAATTTGTTTGTTGCTGTGTTTGGACATATGCTGAAATTACAGCTGCTTGTGTTCAAACAAGGAAGTCATAGAATGGTTTGGGTTGGAAGGGACCCTTGAAGGTCAGCTAGTCTAACCCCTGCAGTCAGGAGGGACAATTACAACTAAAGCAGGTTATTCAGAGCCCAAACCAACCTGATTTAAAATGGTTCCAGGAATAGAGCATCTCCCAACTCTCAGAGCAACCTGGGCCAGGGTCTCACTACCCTCAGTGTAAAACATTGGATTAAATGATTGGACCATGATTGTTAACTGGCTCAACAACAGAGTTCAGAAAGTTGTAAAGCCTGGTGTTCCCCAGGGATCAGAAGTAGGTCCAGTTTTCTTCAGTATCTTCATCAATGACCTAGATGAGGGGATTGAGTGCACACTCAGCAAATTTACTGATGATATGAAACTAGGAGGGAAGCCTGACATCCAGTCAAGCTTTGCTGCCTTCCAACAAGATCTGGACAAGCTGGAGAGCAGGGCAAAGGCAAAGAATTCATGAGTTCAATAAGGGCAAGTGCAGAGTCTGGCATCTGGGGAGGAATAACACCAGGCACCAGTATGGACTAGTGGTCATTCTGCTGGAGAGCAGATCCATGGAGAAAGACCTTGGAGTCCTAGTGGACAGTAAATTATCCATGGGACAGCAATGTGCCCTTGTGGCCAGAGGGCCGATGGAATCCTGGGGTGCATTAAGAAAAGTGTGTTTGGCAGGTCTAGAAAGGTTCTCCTCCCCTCTACTCTGCCCTGGTGAGACAACACCTGGAACACTGTGTCCAGTTTTGTGTTCACCAACTCAAAAGAGACAGGTATCTACTGGAGAGAGTCTAATGAAGAGCTACAAGAATGACTGTGGGACTGGAACATCTCTCCTATGGAGAAAGACTGAGAAACCTGGGGCTGTTTAGTCTTGAGAAGGCTGAGAGGGGATCTTATTAATGTCTGTAAGTATCTGAGGGGTGGGTGTCAAGATGAAGGTGCCAGTCTCATTTCAGCAGTGCCCAGTAAAAGAACAAGGAACAATGAGTACAAGGTAGAACACAGAAGGTTCCACCTCAACACAAGGAGACACTTCTTTATGGTGAGGGTAACAGAACCCTGGAACAGGCTGCCCAAGAGAGGTTGTGGAGTCTCCTTCTCTGCAGACTTTAAAACTCTACCTGGATGTGCTCCTGTGCAGCCTGCCCTAGGTGATCCTGCTTTGGCAGGAGGATTGAACTAGATGATCTTCTAAGCTCCCCTCCAAGCTCTAACATTCTATGATTCTGTGCTTCTCTCACTTTTTTAGTTTAAAACCATCACCCCTTGTCCTGTCATAACAGGCCCTGCTAAAAAGTCCGTCCCCAGCTTTCTTATAAGCCCCTTTAAGTCCTGAAAAGCCACTAGAACATCTCCCTGGAGCCTTCTTTTCTTCAGGATGAACAATCCCAACTCTCTCAGACTGTTCTCACAAGAGAGGGCTTCCAGCCCTCACATTGTTGTTGTAGCCTCCTCTGTCCTTGCTCCAACAGGTCCATGTCTCTCCTGTGCTGAGGACTTCAGCCTTGGCCCCAGCACTACAGGTGGAGTCTCAGCAGTCCAGAGCAGAGGGGCAGAATCCCCTCCCTCCACCTGCTGCCTATGCTGCTGGGGATGCAGCCCAGGACATGGTTGGGCTGTGAGTGCACATTGCTGGCTCAAATCCAGTTTTTCACCCAACACTACATAATATTCACTACCAGTAATTCACATTTGTAAGTTAATTGTTCAACTGCACATTATTTTATAGGCATAATGTGGACCTTCTGTATCATACTTTATTATTTTTTAAGCAAAATCATCAAGAGATCTGCAGTCCCTTGGCTAGCTGAATACCTACATGATTAACAGAAAAGTGTGAATTTTCAAAGCAGCAAAACACCAGATAGATGTCAGCACTGGCTTGTTTGATTCACAAGTGAGCCTAAAGCTAATTAAAATGAACGACAAAAGGGACCTCAAAACTGAATTAATCTATGATTTATGTGCTGAATGTCATGTACACTGCTTGTTGCAGAGGAAAGGGAGGAGGCATTAATTGCATAACTAATTTATAATCTCATTCTTTTCCATAGTGTTCATCCAACCTCTAAAATGAAATTGGAGTTTCAAAAGAAAAAAAGGACAACTGCAGACCCACACACACCCCCATCCCCCATTTTAGAAGGATTTTAACATACTTAATTTTTTTAAGGTTTCTTTGTTATGTATCATTGCAATGTTATTAAAATATGGAAAAACTGGAACTCTGAAAACTTCTGGACTATTAGATTGACTTTGTTCTTCCCTGAGTATGGGTGGTTTTTTTTCTGTTTCTTGTTGGGAACTTTATGATTTCTTCTCTGTAAATACTCCAGTAATTTTTACTTTTAACCTTGCGGAATACATTTTTCATCTTCCAGATATGATATTCAATTCCAAAGAAGAAAGCAAATTTTAATGTAACACAATTTAAAACATGTTTCAAGAGTAAGTGAATCTGAATGTGTTCTAAAGACAAATGTAATCAGAGGCTTGAATCAGAAATAAAAATCACTGAACACAAAATCTGCCTGCATGGAGTCAGCTGCATGATCTTATTTTAGAGTACTGGGTAAACTAAACAGATTCTCTACCTTTTTTAGGTTTGTACCACATGTTCACTTGTTTTCTCATACAGATTCAACCAGGCTGCCATTCTATGGATAAGGAAATTAAATGCATATATTCTCACACATGTGTTTAAAAATAAGCACCTCCAGAGTCAGTAAACGCAGGACTCACTAAAACATCCTACTGCAATTCCACGTCAATATTAACATTTTCAGAACAAAGTTTATTACTAGTGCCCACATGCTGGAGGAAAATTGAAAACCAAGATGGTAAATATTGAATATCACCTCTTGGAAGGATTTCCCATATAAACTAATGGTTAAAAGAAAAATCTATTACAGAATAATTATAGGACTATCATGAAGTAAGAAATCAGAGGTAGTATCAGCTTAAACAGCATTGGATTTCTGTGAAAATTAATTAACCTCAGAGCCAGTGAGTTCACCAATACAAAGAGATTGGAGACATCCACCTTGACACACAGCAACACTCTGTCAGCACTTTAAAAAAGGTCACATAAACAAACTTGCTCAGATTGTTCCTGTGACACCACATTTTAATGCATCTTCACAGTCTCCCTGATGATCCCATTTCAGTTCTTGATTTACAATAGATAGGAATTCACTTCTAACAGTGAAGGGCTGGTAAGTACAGGACACAAAGCAGCAGCTGAACAGTCGTATTAGTGTTGATAAAAGGTCAGTCTAACTTGTTTCTCCCTTTCACATGGTGGCTGAGGCAGATGTTTTGCAGAAATGCATATGAAGTATCATCAGAATCATAGAATAACTTGGGTTGGAAAGGTCCTTAAAGATCATCTAATTCCAACTCCCTGCCATGGGAAGGGACACCTCTCACTAGACCAGGTTGTTCAAGGCTCCCAGCTAACCTGGCTTTGAATATTCCCAGGCTTGGAAGACTCCACAATTTCTCCGGCAGCCTGTTACACTGCCTCATCACCCTCACGGGGAAGAATTTCTTTCTAATGTCTAATCTAAATCCAGCTTCTTCCAGTTTGAAGCCAATACCCCTCATCCTGCCACTCCAGGCCTTTGTAAAGGTATACCGTGTTACAGTAAAATCTTTTCTTTTTCCCTAGCCCCAAACTTCCCTCTCAAATATCCCTTCCCTGCCCATTTCTGCTCTTCTTTATAGCACACTCTGTGAACGCAACAGTATTGCTCTGTGTAGAGAAAATGAAAATAGAAAATGTTCTGTGCACCAAGTGGGTGGGAAAAGCAAAGCTCAGTGGTGATAAAATAAGGACAAAAATATTGCTTAGGAAATTGTAACATTTTAAATACTTGTGATTTTAAAATGCTGCATTTTGTTTGCAGTTGTCCCAAATCCCATGTTTAAAGCAAGCCTTAAATATCATAGAATCACGGAATGGTTTGGGTCAGAAGGGAAATATTTTAATGTTTCAAATATGAAGTTTCTAAATTGTTAATGATTATAAAAAGATAAAAATACAGAATTTCTGTACATTTAATTCAAAAGAGATCACAGCATTTCAAATAAATGTTCTTGTAGGGCTTTCCACACAGGTTTCAGATTCAGATTGATGATAATATATTCTGGCACATGAACATGTCTCAAAGAGCTGATGAAGTAACTGATGCTGGAGATCAGTAATAACTACAGCAGGACTTTGAGCATCCAAAATGATAACTGAGTAACAGGGAAATATGTTCCTTCCTTGTACAGCCTGCAATCATTTTATCCCCTGAGGCACAAAGTCTGCCAGGCTGCTGTGACTGCTTTCCTAACTGCCATAAGTGCTGTTCTTAACTCATAATTTAGCAAGTGGCATCTTGCAGAAAGGAGCTCTGTACGCTGACTGTTCTGCCACAGTCACTCACCTGCTCCCGAGCTCTGTATGCTGGCAGCAATCTCTCCTCGATATACTGAGCTGCTCCTAAGCTGTAAACCTGTTTTAGCGCAGAGCTTGTTGTTGACTCAAGTTGACCCTGGAATGCTTCAGCATGAGCAAACTAGAAAATAATGAAAATTGTGACTCATTAAAACAAACAAACAAAACATATAAACCACAACTAACAAAACACAAACAAAAAGCCTCAAAACACCAAGCCCAAAGAAACCCTGAAACTAAGAACAAAACCTCAAATCAATGCATTCAGAAATGTGGGTAACGGCATTTTCCCATTTATTTCTTATTATTTGGATTGCAGCAGCACCTAGTGGCCTCTAGAAAAAAACAGGAGCCTCCCACACACAACACAGCTACTATGATAAAGATTTTACAACATAGATCAGTATCCACAAAAGAATATTATTTCTCCAGGAACATTAAAAATTTGTTTATATAGAGATAATCCATCTAATAAAACTCTTGTCAGTATTACAGCAATAGTGGGGGTCGGATGGGACCTCTGCAGATCATTTAGTCCAACTCTGCTGCTAACGCAGTGTCACCCACAGCAGGTTGCCCAGGATCGCAATGTTCAGGAACAGGTTTGGAATCTCTACAGAGAAGGAGACTCCACAACCTTTCTGGGCAGTCTGCTTCAGGTCTCTGCCACCCTCACAGCAAAGTTTTTTCATATGTTTGGAGGGAACTTCCTGTGTTCCAGTTTGTGTCTGATGCTCCTTGTCCTGTCGCCAGGCACCATTGAAAAGAGTCTGGCCTCGTTCTCTTGCCCTCCACCTTTTAGCTCTTGCTAAGCATTGAGAAGATCCCCTATCAGTCTGCTTTTCTCAGGCTGAACAACCTCAGGTCTCTCAGCCTTTCCTCCTCAGAGAGATACACCAATCCCCTCAGCATCTTCATAGCCTTTGCTGGATTCTGACCACTAGTTAGTTCCCTGTCTCCTTTGAAATGGGGAGCCTGGAACTGGAGACAGTACTCCATCTCTGGCCTCACTAGGGCAGAGTAGAAGGAGAGGAGAACCTCCCTTGACTTCTGGCCACACTCTTCTTAAGGCAGCCCAGGTGACCATTTGCTTTCCTGGCCATAGGAGCCCACTGTTGGCTCATGGTGACCTTGTTATCCACCAGCACTTCCATGCTCCTTTATGCTATAATGTCTTTTCCCCCACCCCCCACACTGCTCCTTGCTGTTGTATGATCATGGGTTTGAAAGCACAAAACTTCTGGGCACAGCTCAGCCAAACATTAGGACCATGAGTTCAGGAACTGAAGACCAGCCTGTGCTAGGCACGTGTCACAGTGCCCTGGGATGCCCAGAGGTGCCAGTACCAGGCCTTTGATGGGGATCACAGCACTTCTTTTGAGGGTGAGAACTGAAGTAAATCTCAGCTAGCATTTTCCAGAAGGTAAAGAAAATCGTTGAGGGATAAATGTAAAATAAAAGACCTTCAGCACTGTTGGAAAACAGCAAAATCATCCCAACACCTTTCCTCACAGACATCAGGAACAGGAAACCTTGTTTCTGGCTGAAGGACAAAGTCACCCTCTGCATGGTGAGAAGTTAAGGTTAAAAAAGCCCCAGTGGGGATACAGTGGTTCACCCAAGATCCAATGTGCTGTTCTCTGTGGTGTGAACACCTGCCCTTGGGCATGGTTCCACACCACTACTTCCCTGGGCACACTGCCTGGTTCCCTGGACACTGTGGTTACCACAGTGACCACTTGGCCCACTCACAGAGTGGGGTGGGGGCAGTACCCTCTGCCATGACTTTAGATGCTCCCTGATTGCATCACTAAGTGATTTTGGTGTTTCAGTGAGACCCAGATGAGCAAAAGCTTTGCTGCTCTTCCCTATCGGCTGCAGCAGGGGAGAATAAAAGTTGACAAAATAATTTAATGTTGTCTTAAAATGGGAGAGAAATGGATGGGTTTTGGCTTTGAAATCAAGCACTGACTTGCAAACATCCACACTATTTAACTATTAGCCGCATGCTCTGACAGCAAGGATGAAACTTTATGGATGGGGAAGTAAAGAACCAACCAAAATGTAAAGCTCATTTCACATAAATAAAAATGGAGGCACAAAACCCTTGCTTATCACGAAATGAGCCTGTGGGTGAGCTGCAGACAAGGCAGAACTTCTCACTAAACCAAGCACAAAGCAAGACTTTCCCTCCAAAGACTTGACTCCCTGTAAACAACATGACGCTCATATGGCAAGTGGCTGTTTTCCAGTATTCTGACATTCAAGGCTAACTCATGTAGGAATCAGATACCCTGGCTGGCAAATGGAACAAGAGAAAAAAGCCAGCATTTGTATGAGTTAAGTGCACATGATTCAGTCTCAGACATTTACAAAGTGCAACTACAAAGTTCTTGTGGAAGTACCTAGTTTTCCATCTTAGTATCAGACATAGGTCATGATATTTGGGAACCTCGCTGCCATTGTGGAGTTTTTCTCCCTCAGTATCTGCTTAAGTTTTGATAAGAGCAATTATCTGGGACTTGTTACTATTAATGCCATTGTGCAAGCTATTTTAAGTACAAAAGTAGGTAAATTACTTTTATGACAATTTACAGAAGCTGGTTTAAACCTTGCTTATGAAAAAGAAGCTATTCCAGATGACAGTTTTGGTTAAGGAAAAAAAACAAACAGCAGTAACCGTAAATAAGCTGGATTACAGCTAACTAACTTCTTAGTAGCTAGAATAATGCTGTGGTTTGGATTCAATGTGAGGTGGGTGCAGACAATATACTGATGTTGTTAGTTGTTCATAAGGAATCAAGGACTTTCCCAATTCCTGGTTTGTTCAGGAGCACAAAAAGTTGAGGGGAACATGGCAAGGAGAGCTGACCTAAACTAGCTAAAGGGATATTCCACACCAACAAATCTCATTCTTAATATATAAACTGGGGTGTGGTTGCTGGTGAGTGGCTGATCAGCGCTGGAGCGCTGGTCAGTGGGTGGTAAGCAATTACACTGTGCATCACTTCTATTTATTTGTCTTATATCCCTTGTCATTACAATTATGATTAACATATTTTATGAATATATTTTATTTTAGTTTCTAAATTATTCTTATTTCAACCCATGAGTTTTCCTTTTATTTCCACTGGGAGAAAGGAGTAATGAGCAAGAGCCTGCATGGTGCTCAGCTGCCAGTTGAGGTTAAACCACCTCAAAGAGCAATATGGTCTGAAACACTTTTATGACTCTGTTGTCATCTCAGCCTTGACTGTAATGAACTGCCTGGATGTGCCAGCAGCAAAGCAGAAAGCTGGGGAGATAGATCATGCTATTTTTAAGACTGAGTAAGCCAGAGATAGAAACAACTAGAGAAGGATAAAGAACATGACAGGCAGAGGAAACTGGAATTTGTTTTCATTCCATTCTATTAATTTTCAGATTCAGTAAATTGGGGCCTGTTACTGCAAACTCAAACAGTACTTTGGTTTTTAATGTCGCTCCATTAGAGTGAGTACAGTAAAAGGCTGCAAGATTTTTGTATTTTCTACAATCTTCTACTGAGATATGGGTAAAGCTGCAAAAGTTTAAGGATGAGACTTAGAAGTTCCCTTACTAACACCATAAACAGATTTTAAAGGAACATAATGAATTAATAATTAAAGAAGATTTGCACCAGTTGCCAACAGCAGTAAGCATAGGTCCAAATTAATGAAAGTTTGACTAAAATTGCTTTAAAACATTATCTTAATTATATTTCTTAAGTAGATTCTCTATGTGTATCTTCCTATCAAAATGGATTGTTATAATGTTGTTACTGATAAGAGACATATGCTCTGTTAGTAAATATATGCAAAACTAGAGTATTGTATCTTGGTTCACAAAGGAAATAAGGCTACTGCCACTGCACTCTGCCTCTGAAATCTAATAATGATTTTTGAATCTTCAAGACATTTTCAGTCAACTTTCAGAGAAAATTGCAAAGACAACTAGGACCACCTAAACTCCATGAGGATCAGTGGCAGGAGAAAAAAGTACCTCAGTGAAGAAAGGCAGGCAGTGGCCTAGTTGCTATATATATATTGTCAAGGACGGTGACGACAGGCTGTTGGCATTTGCACTTCCTGATCAGTCGCAAACTGTACTGTCTCTTGTAGCATGATGAATAAAGAATAACAAAGATTAAAAATCCTTTCAGCACCGTTTGTTTGCCTAAGTCATCACAGCTACATTTTTGTCAATTTCACTGTATAGCAGAGTCTAGCACACTACAATGTGGTCATGCATTGGAACAGGCTGCCCAGGGAGGTGGTGTACACTGTCCCTGGAGGTGTTAAAAAATGTGAAGACATGGCACTTTGGGACACGGTTTAATGGCCACAGTAGTGTTGGGTTCGGGGTTGGACTTGATGATCTTGAAGGTCTTTTCCAACCAAAACAATTCCATGATTCTATGAATTTATCTCCCCCACTCTTAAGGTGTCTCCTCACCAAGATGTCAGTGGTGACAGTTATTCAGCATATCTGCAAATGCCACCAGCAAGCTCTGTTGCCCTGCTCCCCTATATTCAGCACTGGTGAGGCCACATCTTTAGTAGTGTTCAGTTTTGGGGTCATCACTACAAAAAAAAGACACAGGTGCTAGAGCAGGTCCACAGAAGGGCAACAAAAGTAGTAGAGGGTCAAAAAACCAGCTCCTGTGAGGCGTGGCTGAGAGAACTGGGCTTCTTTAGCCTCTAGGGAAGGAGGCTGAGGGGAGATCTTGCTCTCTACAACTTTCTCAAAGGAGGTTGGAGTGAGGTAGGTGTTGGTCTCTTTCTCCAGTATAAGGTGACAGAATGAGAGAAAATGGTCTGAAGTTGTGCCAGCAGAGCTTTAGGCTGGCTATTAGAAGCTTCTTCACTTTAAGTGCTCTCAAACATTGGACAAGGCTGCCCAGGGAGGAGGTAGGTCACCATCCCATGTGTTTAAAAGGCTCAAGAGATGTGGCATTGACAGACCTGGTACGGTTAGATATGGTTGGAGTTGCTTATCTAAAAGTGTCTTTTCCAATCCAAACGATGATTCCCTTACCTAAAGTACTTAATTTGGCAACGTCCAACTCTTTGCTCAGGACAGACCTGGGACATGCCAGGACAGCGGGGTTCTGAAGGCACCTGCCGTGCCCAGCTCCCGGATGTGCAGCAGCTCCTGCCACACAAGCCCCCAAGGCCTTAGCAACCCAGCACGGACCGACGTAGCAGAGCCAGCTGCCGATGGTGCACCCTCACCGCACTTACCCACCCACCCACCCACCCACAAAGGCCAGAGCTGCCAGACCCCAAGAGGGCTGGACGTAACCGCGACGCTGCGCCACAAGCCGTCGCGATCACCCTGCCCTCGAGCACCGCCACCGCGCCCTCCTATTGGCCAGCGCGCCCTTTTCCCGCCCCAGCGCCCACTGGGAGTTCCGAGAAAGTCTCGCGAGAGGTGGTGCCTTGCGTTGAGGCGCAGACGTGCTCCCTGTTTCGCCGCTGACAGCGCCCCCCGCTTCTTCGGGCACTCGGCTGCCGCAACATGGAGGAGCTCTGCGCAGCGGGGGCCGCTGCCCCTCTGCGGACAGACACGGAGGAGCCCAAGCAGGTAGCGATTTGGAGGGGAGGAGCGGAGGGGGATGTGACTCTGTTTGCAGTGCCCTACAGCCGCAGTGGGACTGGGGGTCCTGCGGCTGAGGGACAGCCCCTGTCCCGTAGACTCCTCCGCTCCTACGGAGTTGTCTCTGTCCCCCTTAGCCTGCCCGGTATGGGGCGATCGGTGGAGCGGGAGAGGGCAGGCTGAGGCTCGGGAGGGCAGCTGCTGCCGGCGGCGGACCCGGGCGCTGCTGGTTTGGCCGCAGCCCCTGTAAACACAGCCCACAGTGATGTTTTCAGTCTTCTCCGAGGCGTGTATCCAGCCTCCTTCCAGTTTAGCCAGTAAGGCAGTGCTGTTCAGGACCGGAGCACAGTAGGGAACGTGCTAATTATGATTCAGCATTAATTATAATCAGGGTTTCTGTTGTTAAGTGCAGTATGGTGCATGATATTTGCATAAAGAGTGTCCTGTGGATCTGTTTTTTTCCCCCTTAACATCCATCACTTCAAAGCTCTCAGCATAAGTGTGACAGCTATGTGTTTAGCTGTAGGCAGTAATGAGGCAGAAGCATGTTTAGCTTCAACGTTACTGTTTGCTAGTGGACACTTTTTCAAACTTCTTTGATATTGCCAGAATTCTGGTTTAGCTTAGTAATTTCACATTGTCTGGGGACCTGACCTTAATAGCACTTTATAACTCATAAAGTGGAGCATAGGCATGGTGAAGATGCTGGAGTTTGGGGAACTTAAATGAACATAAATTCACAGGATGGCTTGGGTTGGAAGGTGTCTTTAAAAATCATCCAGTTCCAATTGTCCTAGCATTGGCAAGGACGCCTTCCACTAGACCAGGTTGCTCAAGACCTCATCCAACCTCCAAGGAGGGGACATCCACAGCTTCCCTAAGCAACCTGTTCCAGTGTCTCACCACCCTCACTGTGAAGAATTTCTTTCTAATAACGAATCTAGATCTAACTTCCTCAAGCATGTGCAGGAGAAAATTATAGTTGGATGCAGGACAGGCTTTGGTCCGTTGTAGTTAAAAATAGCTTATCACAGAGCGGATCTGATAAATGAAAATGACTCATTTCTCTTTGAAAACTAGGGCTCAGTGCTGTTTCTGGGTGGCAATGAAGTGAAAAGCAGCGCTGTGGTGAAGTACTCCTCTGCCCCTCCACAAGCAGCATTTGCCCGTCTGCAGGAGAAAACAGACTTGAAACTTCCACCCGCCAACTGGTTGCGTGACAGCGCAAAGCTGGGAGCAGCAGGTACAACCATTCTTGGCAACAACAAAAAAAGTAAACCGTTTTCAAGGTAAATAACAGCAGGCTGTATTTTTTTTATGTCCCCCTAGGTCTTTAAGAATAATTCTAACAGTGATCTTGGAACATATGTAATTCTGAGTACAACATACAGGCTCTGCCATAGCAACTAGCTATTGCTTTTTATAGCTGTTCTTCCTCTACCTTTTCATCCTTAGTCCTTGCGTGTATGCTCCAATCTTGCCTCCTTTGTAAAGGATTAATGGTTACAGAATGGTTTGAGTTGGAAGGGATATTAAAGATCATCTACTTTCACCCCGCCTGCCATGGGCAAGGACACCTTCTGCTAGAATAGGTTGCTCAAAGCCCTATCCAGCATGACCTTGTCATGTTGGTAATGCTGTTGATTTTGACTTGAGAAAAAGTGGGTGTTGGTCTCACCTTACCTGAGACAGTCAAACTAACTTGATCTTCTGTCCTGGTTGGATGTTGTCAGATGGTCAAAAATCGAACTAGACAATTCAGTCAGCCATTCTGTTTTTGGCAACAGGTGAAAATGAACCAAATGTGATGCCCTTTGAAAGCTGCAGAGCCTATTTATAGCTCTTCTGGATCTTGAGGAGTTGGACCTGGCTAACTAATGGCAAAAGAAATTTAAAGTTGTGGTAAGAGTGAGCACAGAAGGTGGATTAAGGGACAAAACTAAACCAGAGAGCAGTGTTAGCTTTCAGTGTGGATGCTTGATAAACAGCTTGAGTTCAGAATGTTTATGAATAGAAGACTTAAATCCTGTGCTGAACAGGCAAATTCACACTAAGTCAACAAGTTAGTGAAATTTCACAGTTTTGGGACAGTTTGTGTTGAAATCCTCATGATCTGTTTTAGGAGATGTACATTTTTGGAGCTGAATAACATGTTTCTCAGGGCTTTGGGTTTTTTGTTTAGATATTTGACAAATAGAGGCTGGCAGTTTAATCTGTCTCTAGTGTCAGCATTTAAAAGCTAATAGCTAAAGCAGAACTTGGGAGACTTGCATATCATGTATTTTTTTTTGGGTTATACTAATATCTGGTTTAATTTTAAAGAATGATCTGGGCATTAAAATAGTCTAACCAGCTTGTAATTTAGAGAGGTCTTAATAAAAGTGAAGATAGGCTTCACAGGACTATGGGCAACCTGATCTAGCTGAGGATGACCCTGCACTGGATGACTGGACTAGATGACCTTTAGAGGCCCCTTCCAACCCAAATCATTCTGTGATAAAAGGATGTGGCTGTTACATGTGGGCCAGGTTTAGGAGGCACAAATAAGAGGTGAAATGAAAAGACAGCTGCTAAAGTAAAAGTATTTAATGTGCTTAATGCCTTGAAGAGAAACTTTTTAAAAAACTGGTTTTGGTATTAAATAAATTAAAACCTTAGTTTCTCCTTAGCTGTCGTAAGCACTGTAAATAGTTCTGATTTTTCTCAATTTCAGCAAAACTTGTACTACCTTTTAGGATGTCTTGAAATTGACTCTAAGCACTTTCAAAGAAAGCTTTGAAAAACTTGTAGAATGCAAAAATGAAATTATTTTAACTAGAGATATCATTACACCTGATAAAGTTTAGCTTGATACTTGTTTTGGTTGGTTTGTTTTTTTAATGAAGAAAGACCTTCCAAAGATTTAATAATCTTAAAAACCCCACACATGCCACGTTGCATGTGTCTTAATTTGTACTATGCTTTAAATAGCTTTGGAATGGCATATGACTTCATTGACTCCGTTGGAAATGATGTAGATGTCGTGTCTGATTCAGAGGTATGTATAACTTTTTAACTTGCTGCATTCCAATTCTTATGGTGTATAGAGCTTATTTTAAGATTCTGTCATAGTGTCTGTTATCTTTGTGTCCTTTGAGGAAAAGTAGCTCTCCCTCTTTCTTTCCACTCTGTCAGCCTTTTTCCTTTTGTTGGTGTTGTTGGTAATACCTGTAGGATTCAGATGAGGCTGTTCAGAAGAGATATACTCATTTCCTGCCTCAGTGCTGATGTTTGGCAGATTTTTATTCACTTAGATCTCTGTCCAGATTCCTTTGGATGTCTGAGAAAATGCTGGTATTCCCAAGGTGAAGATAAAGCTTTTAAAATCCCAACTGTCCACTTACCTGCTTTTTGTCACTTCTTATGATACCTGATTGTGATGTTCCAAAGAGAGACCATATTTTACTATGTCTGTGGTTTATACTGACTATGTGGTCTCTTGATCACTGTCACTCATGCTTTCTGACCTTAGCAAATGCAACTTCTTGTGGAACAGCCTTAGTCCCTGGCATTCTGAGGTTTTTATTTGCCAGCTTATGCCTCCCAGTGTTAGTAGTGTGTTCTTTGCTTACAGATTCCTAAGAATTGTCTTACAATGCAGTATAATTGTATTTAAAATAGTCTCTATTCTCTTTTCTCCTGCAAGAACATTAAAAAGCTTCTGAAGATCCCTTATAGCAAGAGCCATGTGAGCATGGCAGTACATCGCATCGGGCGCACCCTCTTGTTGGATGAGCTGGATATTCAAGAACTCTTCATGAGATCCTCTCAGGTGCACCATTTGGGTTTTGTTAAGTATGTGGTGTGGTCAGAATCCATTCTTTCAAGGGTGGTATAGCCAGCATGAAAGCAATGTAGGTATTAAAATTCCCGAGAATCATATGTGAGTACAAAAGGTGCTCAATTCTGCACCATGTATGATGTCCTAGATTTATGACATTGTAGGCCTGAAATTCTGTGTCCCACTTTCCTGCAATTGCTTCAGTATTACTATACTATTATGAATTTTACTATTAATAACTATTTGTTACTGTGTAGCAACTTACCATGTATCTGTCTTCCTAGTAAAGTCGACTATTTAGTAAGAAAACAACTGATCTGGAAAATACATGTTCAATAAATGACCAATTCAAGACTGAAGTGATTTTGTAGGAATTTGATGTTGCTGTGGATGAGTATTCCTAAGTTAATAAGGAACCTAATTTAGTCTGTGGATATTTCTTGTTATTAATTTCATATTTATGATGCTGTTTAGACAGGGGACTGGACATGGTTGAAAGAGTTTTATCAGAGGCTGATTGATCAGAAGTGGCAACGAAAAAAGAAGAGTAAAGAACATTGGTACCAGAAGGCTATACTTTCTAAATTTTTGTATTACAGGTAACTTGGTTTGCATGAATCTCAAATTTTCCACTTACTTTTGCCTGCTCTTTTGTCTGGAATAAATGTTAAAATTCCATGATGATCTGTCTTGCTTACTGATTTATCCTTACACAGAGGGAATAGAGGTATGAGATCAGGAAATAATGTGTAAATGTTTTAACAGAAACTGAAGTAAAGTAAAACTAAATAATTAAAGAATAAAATAGCATTACATAGTTTGATATCTCAATATATCTGGTTCTGAGGGAAGAAAAACTTTAAAATACACAAAGTAGATTGTGACACCTGGTGTAGTTGTTCTCAGGAATTGAAGTATTGAAGAACTTTGGGAATACTCTAAAAGATTGACAAGTCATTCTTTGAGAACAGTGCATTGAATCTAAGGATTCTAGAAGGAAGGTATTTGCATATTATTGACTGAACTTTTTAATGTTTCTTGGTCAGCATTAATGGTGATGGAGCTGCTCAGCCTGTTCCTTCCACTTCAAAACCACATCAGGAGGGTCCTGTTTCGGGTGAGAGTGATGAAGCAGGAAGCGCCTCCTGGCCAGCTCCTTTTGAAATGCCTTCTTCATTATCTGAAGAGCCAGGTGCCTCTAACCAGGTTAGTGTGTATAATGTTTGAAATGGTGCCTTAGCTCTTGTAGAGTGTGATACATGTTGAAAGGTTTTCAAAGATGCTGCTGCAGTATTTGCTGAAAGAAATTAACTTGGGCATTAGAAGGACTTGGCAGTGTGTGTTGTTTAGCTTATACCAATGTTTCAGAGCTCCAGATTTCAGGAACTTTTTTTTTCTGTCCCTGTAATACTCAGTACTTTCTTAGCTATGCGTTTTTGAGACACAAAGCATTTGGCAAGGAATGCTCATCAATGGCTTACCTAAAAATAGGAAAATCTGATTTTTAGGTGTATAGAAGCCAAAAGGTTTGGCCTTTCTTTCTGGATTTTATAGTAAATCTGTGGTGGCCTTGATTTTTGAAGTGAACAGGAAAATGAAGATCTATGGAAATGTTTGCAAAACAGTTAAGCAGCATGTGCAAATACTTGCTGTGAGTTTCCACAAGTGGAAGGGGGAGATGTTTATAGCAATTATGCAACAAACTGATTAGTATTAGGCCCCAGTCCAGGATTCCAGTCTGTGGCTGAGCATATTTATGAAAACTGTTAATTCCTGTGGGTTTTGAGTAATAGAATGTGGGAATTGATTAAATTTTTGAGAGGTTGAAAGATTTGTTGTATGCAGTCTACAAGTTACACTTGCCAGCTAGTATGCCATGTGCCTTGGTCAGCTAACTTACAGAGGCTCTGACATATTATCCATGGAATTGGAGCTGTGTGTGTTGAGAGTGTGACAATCTTCTAAACTGGAGAATATTTCAGTGCTTGAAAGAAAAAGGACTTCTTTCTTCCACCTTCTTGAGGAACTATTGCCTAATTGCAGCCTGCTTATCAGAAAGAACTTGTCATGGTTTGTACAGTGTCAGTGTCATTAATTTATAAATAGAATTGCAGAAGCGTTTTAGTTGAAAAAGACCTTTAAGATCATCAAGTCCAACTGTTCTCTAACTCTACCAAAGCTGCTGCTAAACCATGTCTCTCAGCACCACATCTCTGCCTCTTTTAAATGCCTTCAAGGGTGGGGATTCATTTAATAACAGACAATGAGGCATCAGGATGCGGATTTTCACTTCTGGATACTTAATCTGATGCTGACCCTGGGTTAATAAAGAATTTGGATAAAACTTTTCTGATTTATTTTTAATTTTTTCCAAAGCCTCTGAAAATATAAGTACAAAATTTTGGTAGGATCTGTAGATAAGAAACATTGTAGTCATGGACCAGAGACTTTCTTCTAGTGTGATACATATTAATCTGAAGGTGTTAAAAGTAAAGATTTTTCCCTTACATGCTGTTGTTCAGATTTTTTTTTTAAAATGGCCTAACTGTATCTCAGCAGCAGAATCACTCCTTTATGCTTGTGCTTTTCACAGGGCAGTGTGCCTCTTGAACCCTCATGTCTAGTGGGGCATGTGGCCTCAGCCCCCAAAGAACAAAACCTGACTCCTTTGTTCAGTGATGGGGAAAACAGTCAGGTATGCTATACATGAAATTTGAGCTCAAACACTGAAACCTCCAATTTAAACAAGCATTTAAAAATTTGGTCTGAATTAGAACAAAGAGAAAAACTGTCCCCTGTAGGAGCAGCTTCTGTGGCATCTGTGACCTCAGTCTTTTAAGTTAATGTGAATGCTTAGCCTAGTTCATTATGTGCTGTCTTTTATTTGCTGCTTTTGCTTCTTTCTTCCTCATCATTCCACAGAATGTCATATGGAACAAGTTTTGTACTAGTGATTCTAAACCTTTTCTTTTTTTCTTTAATGAAGGGACTTAAAAATGACTTTGTTCGTAATATCTTGTGGACCTTTGAAGACATCCACATGTTAGTAGGATCAAATATGCCTATATTTGGAGGTGGGAGATACCCTGCTGTGAGCTTGCGTCTCAGGTGAGTTTTCATAGAATCACAGAATGGTTTTGGTTGGAAGGGACCTCAGACAAAATCCAGTTCTATCTTCCTCTAAGAGGGCAGGGACACTTCCTAGACCAGGTTGCTCAAGGCATTGTCCAACCTGGCTTTGAACACTTCAGGGATTGGAGCCTCCACAGCTTCTCTGGGCAACCTCTTGCAATTCCTCACAGCTCTCATGGGGAAGAATTTTCCTCCCAATGTCTTCTCAAAATCAAGCTTCTTTAGTATGAAGCCATTACCCCTCATCTTGTTACTCCATGCCTTTGTAAAAGGTTCCTCCCCAGCTCTCCTGTAGGCTGCAATAAGGTCTTCCCAGAGCCTTCTCTTCTCCAGGCTGAACAACCTCAACTCTCACAGTCTGGCTTCACAGCAGAGGTCCACCAGCCCTCTGATCATCTTTGTGGCCTCCTCTGGATGCACTGTAGCTGTTCCATGTCCTTGTGTTTGGGACTCCACAGCTGAACACTGCTCCTGCTGGGATCTTATGAGGGTGGAGTAGAATGCAACTACCACCTCCCTCATTGCTGGGGATGCAGCCCAGGACACAGTGGGCTTCTGGGCTGCAAGTGCACATTGCTGCCGTTGTCCAGCTTCTCATCGCCCAGCACCCCCAAGTCCTGCTTGGGACTGCTGTGCATCCATTCCCTGCCCAGCCTGTATTTGTGCTTGGAAGTGCCCCAAGTTTTGAATTTTATGAGTTACTGAGTTGTTCCTTTGCTTCTTAAACAGTTCTCTGCATCTTGTTTGGTTGTCTGTTTACATGCAGTAGAAGATAACTTTCATGCTTTAGATTTGAATGATGATGCCCCTGCAAAGTGCGGAAAACAAACAGTCCCAACACTTGTGCCACTGCACTTGGGACTCGAGATACTCTGCTGTTTTTTTTTTTTCTGGCCATGTTACTAAACCTTCATTTGGAAGTATTGTCAGTTTTCAACCTTTCCTGACTTCAGGAATGTTGAGTGTTAAAACAGGTCTGTACATTTAGTGCTTAATGTCATTCTATTGCTGTTTTAATGAATTAGGGAAGTCCTGTTTCTCCTGCTGGGATTCTGAATGTCAGTAAATGATAGTTTGCGCTCAAGTACTTAAAACTTGTGACTGTAGTAGTTCTAATTTCTGATTGTCTTGGTGTTCTCTAGTACTTTATATTGATCACTTGATTTCCAGTATCTCTGTTCCTGATTATGCATAAGCAAAGAATGAGCAAAACCTTGAAACTCCTTTGGCATACTTGTCATCTTTTGAAGGCACTTTGAGGAATTAACAGTACCTTGCCTTGCAAGGAATTTTGAAGGTCTGGGAGAAGGCTTGTGATATAATTAAGTGCAGCTAATACTGCTGTTCCTTTAGAACTTACTAACTTGGTAATAGTGTGACATCTGAAGCTTGTTAAAGCTGCTGTATAAGTGGAGGCAAAATTCAAAACTGCTGAGCGAAGGTGTGTTCCACTGGGGAGATCCCTGCAGAGGTTTGGTTTGATACACCTTGTGTATCTCTTCTATAACAATTCACAATTAATTGTTATGCATCCACTCTCAGGTGACCTAAATCTAAATCCTGTTAGTAAACATTCCTAATGTTTTCTGAAGAGTAAATAATGACTTAACACTAGAAATATTTGCTTTTAGGGATAACAACAAGCCAATAAATGTACTAACAGGAATTGACTATTGGTTGGACAACTTAATATGCAATGTACCAGAGCTTGTGATGTGCTTTCATGTTAATGGGATTGTTCAGGTAAGTCTGGCTCTTTGCACTAAGCCTGCTTAATCCCTTCATCAGTTTCTGAATATTGCTTTAATTGTGACAGATCTCTTTATGATCTTACTGTTCTGACACCAAGGTCACAAAAATTCTTTATTGCAAAATGAGAAGGATCAGCACAGCTTGCGAAAGTCACTCAAAATGTTGTGGTGGGGTGTGGCTTTTTTTCCTCTACTTAGTGTGAGAGTGAAGGCAAGATGAAAAAATGTGGCATCAGAAATGCATTCATTTTGTACATCTTAAAATGTGTAGCTTTCAGTGGCCAAGATAAATGCATGTTTGTGGGTGCTTTGTTTAAACTGGTTTGGTTTTGCACACATACAAGCTGAGTTTCTGTTGTACCTGGTATTACATAGTTGCTTACCAGGCTGATTAGATTTTGTTGAAGTAATCATAAAATCACAGAATGGTTTGAGTTGGAAGGGATCTCTAAGGACATCTGTGACTACAGCAGGTTGCTCAGAGCCCCAAACAGCCTGACCTGGAATGTTTCCAGAGCGGGCCCATCTCCTACCGGTGGCCAGGGATTTTTGCCCTCAGTGTAAAACATTTCTTCCTTCTGTCTAGTCGGAGTCTCCCTATTTGAGTTTAAAACCATCACCCCTTGTCCTGTCACAGGAAGCCTTGATGAGAAGTCTGTCCCCAGCTTTCTTATACACCCCTTTAAGTACCAGAAATTCCCAAGAAGGTCTTCCCAAAGCCTTCTCTTCGCCAGGCAGAACAACTCCAACTTTCTCAGCCTGGCCTTGCAGCAGAGGGGTTGCAGCCCTCACATCAGTGTGGCCTTCAGTGTTAGATGTTGCACATGCACCGCTTTTTTGCCTTTTGTTCTCCATTTACCTTGTTTGTCAGAGAAGTGAATCTTCCTTGAAGTTTGTACTGAGTAGTGTAATTTATAAGATTTACTTTAAAATTACCTCAGTTTTTCATGACTGTGTCAAAATAGCAGCCTTTGTTTCTTTCAGCACTTGATACACACACTAGATTTTGTTTTGTTCTGGTTTTTGTTTGTTTAAGGGTGGGAGGGTAGGTGATGGGGAAAACCCTCCTAACCTTGAATTCTAATATATATTCCTTGCAGAAATATGAAATGATCAAGACCGAAGATATTCCTAATTTGGAAAACTCTAATTTTTCTACCAAAGTAATTAAAGATATTGCTCAAAATATTTTATCTTTTCTGAAATCAAATTGCACCAAAGAAGGACATACATACTGGTTATTTAAAGGTAAGTAGATTTAGATGAATTTGAAAAGGTTTCTTAGTGGCACGTTGATTAATGACAGGTCTTATCTTACAGCAAGTGGGAGCGATATAGTAAAGCTGTATGACCTGACCACCCTTTGTGAAGAGACAGAAGACAAATACCAAAACCCTTTTACAATGCCTGTGGCAATTCTTCTGTACAAGTGAGTTTTTCCCATTCCTGTTGTATCACTTCATTCTTGGTGCAGTTGTATTAAGAACAGAGACAAAACTTGTGATGAAAAAGGAAGTGAATGAAGTAAAATCTCCTCTCATACAAGCTTAGTAAGCTTCATTCTCATTGAATCAAAACAGACTCTGACATTTCTCCATATAAACTACACTTGCTGAGTAAGTCTTGTGTTAGATGTATCATAAAGTTTGGAAGATAAACAGTACTACAGCAAATGTGTAAAGCTTTTTTCTTCCAGCACAAGGGAACTATCCAGGGATTTACTGTTTTGTTCAACTTTCTTTTAGAGTTGCTTGCAATATGATGCTGAAGAAAAACCAGAACAAGAAACACTATGGCACTATCAGAACATTGCTCCTTAATTGTCTTAAGTTGTTGGATAATGGCAGACATCCTCAAGTAAGAACTATGTGTTTTCTTGTGGCTTTGTAAATAGGATAAAAATGCTGTCATGGAAATAAACCTCATATTTGGTGTAGTACTTCCCTTTGGAATGGAGAGAATTTAAACTGATTTATAAACTTGGTAGTTGATTATGTTTAAAGAAACCCCAGACCATTTGGGGATTTTGTTTTGTGTTCCTGTTTTAGGAGAATCATGAAATGGTTAGTGTTGGAAGGGACTTTTGAAGGTCATCTAGTCAATTCCCCTGCAGTGAGCAGAGATATCTTCAACTAGAGTGGGTTGCTTAGAGCCCCAAACAACCTAACTTGGAATGGTTCCAGGGATGGGGCTTCTACCACCTCTCTGGGCAAACCGAGATTGGCATTTCACAACCCTCAGTATTTAAAAATGTCTTCCTTCTCTGTAGTCTGAATTTCTTTCTCTTTAGTTAAAAATCATCCCACCTTGTCCTGTCACAACAGGCCCTGCTAAAATGTCCGTCCCCAGCTTATATTGACATTGCCTCCCAAAAGAAAAAATTAACTTGAAAATAATTGCGATTTTCTTTTCTTTAAAAAGATTAGTGCTTCAGCAAACTACATGTTATCAGAGCTTTTTCAGTTGGATGAACCTAAGAAAGACAGTATGGACTTCCCTATAAATGGAAATTCTGATGAAAGTTACAGCGAGGAAGAGGAAGAAATGCCAGACAGTGATGAAAATGGTTCTTACAGCAACAGTTCTGATCCACCAGATGACAATAAAGCTGTGGCTATCATCAAATCTGTTGGAGAGTTATCAGTGCCAGAAAAATACAAGTCTGTTCATCGAATCCGTGTAAGTGAAGCTGGGATTTTAGAAGGGTTTTCTGGAAAGATTCAGTTCATATAGCAAGGTTTGTTACTGAAATCCAGCTGGCTGTTAGTTTTGTCTTCAGCTTTAACTGGAGTATGAGGCAGCAGGGAAAGTTCTCATGGTCTGTTCATAGAACTTGCAGGTCTTCTGAATTTTACAGAATAGCATATTTAATGGAGATCTTTCCCTTAACAACTTGCATGTGTCCTTTATGGGCATGATTCTACACAGCTGGCTATAGGAAAACTAGCCCTCTCATGACAACAGAGTGGCCATGTGGCCTTGTGTAAGAGCTGTAAATGACCACAAGTTTGTGTGGGTGGTGGTGGTGTTTGTTTGGTTTTATTTTTGTGGGTGGTTTGTGTTTTTTTTTAAACTGGAGCAATGTTAATGTTTGGTTTGGGTTTTGGTTTTTTTTGGTTTGGTGTTTCTTTGGTTTGGGTTGGGTTTTTTGCTTGTTTTGGGTTGTCTCTTTGTGTGTGTGTTGTTGGGAGCATCAAATACTGCATGTCCACAGAGTTAGTCTATGATTTTCCACTTTGATTTGTCTTTCCAGGGTAACTGGTCAGAATACAGCAGTTTGAATTCCTTAATTTTGTTTAGAGCTCTTTTTAATAGAGGTGAAGCTTTACTCTGCACATGGGTGTATCTTGTGTCCAAGACACAGCTGTGTGCTTAACCACAGTATTTCTGAAACATCATTTCCATACATGGACTCCGTAGGTGAATTGGAAGTAGTGTAACACTGCTACTTCATCGCAATTTCAGTGCATTGTTACTGAAAGAAAAGAGGAATATATCAGAAGATGAGTGAAGAAACTGTTCATAGCTTTTTACTTTCCTGATGTTTTGCTTGTCTTCCCTACACAGGGGTGTGATTATGAAATGACTTGTCCAAAAGCTAAACCTTTTCCTCATGTCTGAATAGCAGAGAACAAGATTTCCTATAAAATAAAATTATAATGCTAATTGCTATCTTAATTTCAGCTGATAGACCTTGAAGTGTAGGAAAGCACAACTTTATGCCATTGCTGAAGCCCTTAATTTCCCCTTTTTTCTTCTCCTTCTATTACAGAAGACAAAAATAAGTCCCCCTAAAAAGAAACCCGAAACAAAACCAAACACCAAGGCATTGAGTCGTTTGAAGGTCATGAAAGTGCAACTGTGATGTATAGGCTGAGGAAATTATTTCTGTATGGTATTGAATGTACTTATCTTCCCAGGTCTGCATTGCAGACTGTCTCTCAGTGCTTTTGTGGTTACTGTTCTGGAACAGAGTCATCTCTTCACCCCTCTGCATTTTCTCTGGGGTTACGAAGAGAGACCAAGTGTAGATGACCAGATGTACAAATTCCTCACTATGATAAAGGAACGAAATACCATGACACTCCAGTGTAGAGTTCAGATGTTCCATTCACAGGTTTTCTTGATACTATCCCTCATTTGCATATTCACTAGTGCTGACATTTCATACTTAAAATATTTATTCTCTTCCTATTCCTTCCCTGCTGCCCCCTCAATGAAGCCTAGTTGTGCGTTTCCTGTCTGCCATGACACTGAGGAGCGCTGCCGGCTGGTGCTCAACTATGTCTTAGAGGTAAATAAGTTGGGCTCGCAACAGCCCCATGCTGTGTTAAAGGCTGGGGCAGAATGGCTGGAAAGCTGCCTGTCAGGAAAAGACTTGGGGGTGCTGGTCAGCAGCTGGCTGGACATCAGCCAGCAGTAGGCTAAGGTAGCCAGCAGCATCCTGGTCTCTATCAGGAGCAGGGCAGGGATTGTCCTCCTGTACTCAGCTCCGGTGAGGCCAGACCTCAAATACTGGGTTCAGTTTTGGGCCCCTCACTCACGGAAGGACATTGCGGTGCTGGAGTATGTCTGAAGATCAGTGAAGCTGCTGAAAGATCTAGACCACTGGTGTTAAGAGGAGCAACTGGAGTGGGTTAGCCTGGAGAAAAGGAGGCTGAGGGGAGATGTTCTGGCTGTCTACAACTTCCTGAAAGGAGGTTGGAGTGAGGTGGAGTTCTAACCCATCTACCTAAAACCAAGTGACAGGACAAGAGGAAATAGCTTGAAGTTGAACCAGGGGAGGTTCAGGTTGGACATTAGGAAAAATGTCTTCTCTGAAAGAGATGTCAAGCCCTGGAACAGGCTGTGCAGGGCAGTGGTGGATGGATTTAAAAGCTATATAGATGTGGTGCTGAGGGATGTAGTTTAGTGGCAGACTTGGCAGTGTTGGATAAATGGTTAGACTTTGTGATCTAAAAGGTCTCTTCCAATCAGAAGGATTCTATGATCTTGTGGCAACAGCTGAGCTGCTATTAGCTTCACACAGTGCAGCCATCAACTTTCTAATGAGTATCATCTCATACCTAATTTTTGATGTATTCTGTATTTGTTACGTACTGCTTTCAAGGTGAATTAATTGATTTCTTCTTTCAGGGCTTGAAGTCTGTTGACAGCAGTATTAAAAAAGAAAGTGACCTTCCTGCAGCTGACCCCAGCACACCAATCCCACTGAAATATGAAGATGAATCCACCAGTGGTGGCCCTGAGTGTCCAGAGAAACAGATGGCATTGTTTTTGGACAAAAGTGAGTTATATTGTTGTGCAAATAAGACCTTTCCAGTGCCAACACAAGCTGCTGCACTTTGATTGTTGGTCTAGTGTACTTGTAAGTCGCTGATTACACTGTTTCAAAGGCAAAAGTTATAGATAAAAAAATGAGAGAACAGTCTGTTTCTTTATAAATATGAAGAGAATAGCCCTTTTGGGGTACTTTGCATATGAAATCACTCTTTTTTAGTGAATATATAATTTTTACTGGACCCTATTTAGATGTGGCTTGCAGGTGAATTCTGTAAGGGTTCATTGTTTTGGGGGTTGCTTTGTGTAGCAGTATCTTAATTTTATTGGTTAGTTGGTTTTGACTTGGAACTTTCATGGGAGAACGTTAACTTACGCTTCCTGATGAATTGCATATAAAATGGTAACTAGGATTCTGTTTCCTTTCTGGTACCTCTACAATTGTGGAAGGAAGCAGCAAATTAAAGCTGTTTTGCTTGCTTAAATACTCAAACCCAGGAGGCTCGGACTGTTTTATTTTTCTTTGGAGCGCACTTAAAAGGTATAAGAGAGACTCTTCTTTTGAAAGCAGTAGAGTTCCCTGCAGGGCAAGAAGCTCCATGAATGTAACCCAGAAAGAAATTTGTCTTGCATATTTTTGCAACTCTTATCCTTTCATTTTTCTTCCATTCCTCCTTGAAAATCTCTAAGAGTCAAGTTCCATTTATTTATTTAAGTGTTCTCATGTTTCTCTTCCAATCTTATGATTGTGTCTTGAAGGTCAAAGACCTTGAAGATATGTGCATATTTCCTTATTTTTTCAGATACATGACCACAGAATTTAACACCTCCATCAGAAAGTTACACTGTATTGAGCTTCCATAAGTTCTACATAGTTCTGTTAATATCCACTGTGAGATTCATTTTTTCAAGACCTACTAAGAGTGCTTTACCTAGGTCAGCTCAGCAAGATGAGCAAGCTTATTTCAGTGCTCCTGTCTTCTGCCTTCACAATTTGGAGCTGATGACAAGTTGCAGCTGCTTGCCAGCTGGCAAGGAGTGTGTCTGCATGTTAACTTTTTCTGTTTAGAAACAAATGTTTCCTGGGGAATGTGGGAGGTAAATATTACACAAATCAGGAGAAAAAAATATTTCAGTTGACGTCTGGAGCTGTGCTGGAGTTCTGTCCTGAAGCAGCAGTTGTGTACATACAACTGTACAGAAAGGATAAGTGTTATTAGTTCTTGAAGAGAACTACTTCTGAATAGGTACAGTAGAGGCTCATTCTGTATCTCTAACTGCATGAGGTATTACTCTACTAGATCTGGTTTTGTCCTACTGTAAACACAGTTCTAGAACTTACTGAAGATGGGGTTTGCAAGTCAGGCCTTGTAGGTCTGCCTGCAAGCCAGAGAATTATTTCTGTCTGCAAGTGGTGTCAGGACAAAATTCTGTCCTTTACTGTGTCTAAAGTCAGTGGCCTGTTCTTCCTGGTTTTGGGGCAATGGTTTTAAGCTGGAGCAGGGTATATGTAGGTTGGACATATGGAGGAAGTTCTTTGCAATGTGTGGTGAAATACTGGAGCAGGTTGCCCAGAGATGTGGTTGAGGCCCCATCCCTGGAGGCATTCAAGTTCAAACTTGATGAGGCCCTCAGCAACCTGATCTAGTTGAAGGTGTGCCTGCTCATTGCAGGGGAGTTGGACAAGATGGTCTTTTGAGAGTACCTTTCAACCCAATACATTCTGTGGTTCCTTAACCACTGCAGCATTGAAGAAACTTTGACAAGCTTATGCAGAGAATGTCTTGATAGCAGTGTGAGAGAGACATTGGGTTATCCTGTTCCTTCTGTACTGGAAGCTAAACCCACAAATGGATGATTTCTCCCTTTGAGACTCTTCCTGCAGAAACAGAGCATGTATCCCAAGGATTTGTTGGCAAACATGACGTGGCTTATGGCTTTCTTGTTCTTTTCTGTTTTTACTTAACAGAGTAGCCTTGGCCACTGCACCTGTGTTTATAAAGCTGTTTAAAATATAGTTGGCTGCATTGTCGCTGTGCTCACTGAATTTAAGTGTTCCACTGTCAGGTGGAGCACATGGGAAAGTTTCAAGTTTTGAGTCCACCTTGCAGATGAAAAATATGGTAGCAGACAAGCTGGCACAACTATCCTTGTGCAGAGCTGTAAGAAGCCAATTTACATTCTGTCTGTATGCAGATGAAGTTGTGTCCAACCTCTGGCACATGTTACGGAGATGGAATTTACTGATGAGGTTCTGTTCCTGTTACAGTGGGCTCCTTTCAGAAGGGTAAGCATTCCAGTCAGTCAGGAATGATTCCTGGATCATGGCAATATAAAATGAAACTCCAGCTGATTCTAAAATCCTCAAGGGCTTATTACATCCTGTCTGATGCTGCTATGGTTCTACAGAAGTATGGGAGAGCGTTACGATATATCAAGCTGGCTTTACAGTGTCATGGTAAGTTGCTGGAATGTTAGTCATCTGTACTATTGCTTTTCTAGATCTGTCATGGTATCAAGTACTTCTCTTGTGCATGATTTATTCTGATGACATGCAGTGACAAGACTGACAGCTGTGCATTTAGTTAAACTAAGCATCTAGCTCATTATTTAGGAGGGAAGCCTGTACTAAGAATAACTCCTGTCTCATTGCTAGAAAGGTGCTGCCATTTTGACACTCTGGGAAACTTAGAGTGCTGATGTAGAGCTTCAGAGCACTTCAGGTTGGCAGGGTTGGTCCTTGTGCCAAGACCAAGATAGTATTCTGCAGTCAAAGTGCTGTCACTGCAAGCAAATAATTTTGTTTCCCCTGGTGGTTCCCATTTCATTTAAATATCCCTGACTCTCAGAAGTGCCAAACTTGTTCTTCAGCTGAATTAGGTACTCCTCCAAAATGAATCCCAGTTTGGTGGGAATGGAAGAGACCTCTGTAGATCACCCAGTACAACCCCCTTGTTAAAGCAGGGTCACCCACAGCCAGTCACCCAGGATCACAATGTCCATGCAGGTTTGGAATTGCTGCAGAGAAGGAGACTCCACAACCTTTCTGGACAGCCTGCTCCAGGGCTTTGGCACCCTCAAAGTGACGAATTTTTCCCTTCCATTTCTATGGAACTCCTGTTTGTGCCCACTGCCTCTTGTCCTGTCACTGGGCACTATTGAAAAGTATGGCCCCTTCCTCTTGCCCCCTGCCCTTTGGATATTGATCAGCATTTAAATGCATTTTTAAGTATTACCAAGGAAAAAGGAGGAAGTAAATCAGACTGTTAGGAATGTTACAACTGCAATGTAAATAATTAATGGAATAGTAAATGTCATAAGCCTAGTACTGTAGTGCTGCTGTTTTCCTTCTGTATTTGTAGGGCTTGGGGCAGAAGGAGGCTTAAAGCCAGAACACTTGATCTTAACACACAGTATCAGTATGTTTATCAATAACTTGAAGCATTCTTTAGCTTTTAGTGGTTTAAAGGCTTGAGAATTGAGTTTAAACTACACCTTTTGGA
Source organism: Picus viridis (assembly GCA_033816785.1). Lineage (NCBI taxonomy): Eukaryota > Metazoa > Chordata > Aves > Piciformes > Picidae > Picus > Picus viridis. Next base: position 17,449,124 of record CM066586.1, on the reverse strand, counting down.
AATGCATTTTTCAGGCTGTATCACATTGGAGTTACACTGTATACAGTCAGTTTTCCTTTAGTCAAATTTGAGAGTAGCATTTACCATTACCTGATTGACTGCTTGGCTTGGACAACTTAGTTACTCTGTTGAAGCTGTCAGTTCTGTAGAGCAAATGTGACTTTAAAACAGGTTCATGATTGTTAGAAGAACATGTGTTGTCTACGTACAGAGAGTACATGTGACAGGTAACATAAAAAACAATCCTATTGTCAGACTGTGTCAAACATTGTTGTTTAATTCTTTTTTCCTCCTCTCTCACCCATGGGTTTTATCTCTAATAGATACCTACTGCTGTCTCTCTGCCAGCATGCTCCCTGAGGTGTTGATGTTCCTCTGTCAGTGCTTAACGCTTTGTGGAGATATCCAGTTAATGCTTGCTCAGAATGCAAACAACAGAGCAGCGTATCTGGAAGAATACAATTACCAGACAAAGGAAGATCAGGAAATACTGCACAGTCTGCATAGAGAATCCAGGTGTCAAGGTATGATACTGATACAAGATAACAGCTCTAGTTCAGTTACATGACAGATATAAGTAATTTCTTTGTGCTTCCTCCAAACCATGCATGGGAAACACTTCTGGAGGAGGGTTTATTACGCTTCAGTTCTGTTTTCTTCAGAGAAAGCTTATTGTACCTGTCATGTGTAAGGAGGTTGTCAAGATAATGTATGGCATGCCTGAAGCTAGGCATGCCAGTAAAGGAACTGAAGGCGGTAATTGTTTAATGGGTAAATTTTACCGATCTGTAGAAATTGTGGGATTGTGCTGACACAGGTTTTATACTTGGTTTTCTTTTGGAGCATTGTTCTCTGGACTATCACAGTTTGAAGTTTGTTTGGAAATGCTGTTTGACATAGATTTATAGAATGGTTTGGGTTGGAAGGGACCCTGAATATCATCCAGTTCTAGCCCCCTGACATTGGCAGGGACACCTTTTACTAGACCAGATTGCTCAAGGCCTTATCCATGTAGACATGGCACTTTGGGACGTGGTGATGTTGGGCTGATGGTTGGACTCAATGATCTTGGAGGTCTTTTTCTAATCAAAACAATTCCATGATGACTCTATGTTGAATTTGGATTTTGTTTTCTAGTATTTGCCTGGGCAACAGATTTATCCACGGACCTGGAGTGCCAGCTTTCTGTCAGCTGTAAATGTTACGAAGCAGCTTATGAAATTCTGCTTTTCAGTAATTTAAAAAACCAAAATCCAGAGCAACATGTACAGGTACTGAAGAGGATGGGCAACATCAGGAATGAGATTGGAGTGTTCTACATGAACCAGGCTGCTGCTGTGCAGACTGAGAGAGTGGGTAAGCATTCTTTCATCCACCTCTTATTTTTTATTTATTTTTCTAAATTAAGTAAATCCTTGGAAGCTTTACTTCTGGTTTAATTTTGGTGGTTTTTTTTGTTCGTTTGTGCTTGGTTTTTTGGTGTTTTTTTGAAGAAATGGAGGTTGCCTAAGCTTCTTTGTAGGGTAAGGTGTTTGAGGTTTTGTTTTTGAAGTAAAACCAGAAATGTCTTGTCTACAGGTAAGATTTTTTTATAAAGGGAAGAAACCAGTTACTGGTGCAAACAGCTCCGGGCTCCCAAATAGCAGCTGTTTTCTGTGACCTTTGTCCAACTGATATTGGAGTGATTTTGGGGCTGGAATTTTTCATATAATTTCCTCATCTCTGTGGTTTTGCAGAATTGTTATTTAGCTGAAGTTAAAGCTCAAATACTGAATTTCATTTGTCTGCAAAAGTCACAATTTGCTTGTTTCATACTGTGAGTTTATCCAAGTTACTTCAGTGCCCTGGGTATTACTGTGAAAATTGAGATCTGGTTTGTCCTGTTAGCTTCCCTTGGTTTTTGTGTGTCATGTTACCACAACTCTTTTGGAAGTACAGTATGTCTAATAGTGCACTTTGTGTTAAGATTCATATGTTTGACATCTCTTAGAATTGTTATGGGTTGGAAAAGACATTTAAGATCATTGGGTCTAATGATTCTAACTCTGAGTCTGGTGCTAAACAATGTCCCTCAGCACCACATCTCTGCATCTTTGAAAAACCTACAGGTATAGGGCTTCAACCACCTTCTTGGGGAGCCTATTTCAGTGTCTGAGAATCCTTTGAGTGAAGAAGTTTCTTCTAATATCTGACCTAAACATCCCATGGCCCAACTTGAGGCCATTTTTCTCTCCTCCTTTTCACTGTTATGTAAGAATGTAATAGAAGTGCTTGTTCAGTAATCTTTCAGGAGTTTGAATGAGATGATAAACTGTCTTTGCCCTAGTGAGTAAAAGCATATCAATGACTGAGCAGCAGCTGTGGAAGAAAAGCTTCTCCTGCTTTGAAGAAGGAATCCAGAACTTTGAGTTGATTGAGGATGCAACCAATGCTGCCCTTCTGCTATGCAACACAGGCAGGCTGATGCGCATTTGTGCTCAGGCACACTGTGCAGCTGAAGGTGACTTCAAAAGAGAGTTTTCCCCAGAAGAGGCACTTTATTATAATAAGGTAACATCATGCCGTTGTGAGAATTTGGGCCCTAACGTGCCTTTTCTGGTGGCACATTTGTAAATATCTTTGTAAAGATCTGTAAGTCTTGCTGTAATAACTTGGGGTACCTCTCCTGCTTTCATGTTATTCTAACAGTCACTGAATAGGCTTCAGATTGCTGCTAAAGTTTGATTCTTTTGCTCTGATAAATGGAGTGCTGTGATGTTCAGATTCTGACAGCAGTAGCACACGTGAAGGAGATAGAAATGCATGGTTAGAACTAAAGTGAGTGTAAGGAAAACACTGAAGAAGGTTCAGACAGGTTATTTTGGAGTGATTCCTTGAGAATGGGAAATTAAATTCTGGTTGCTATAAACTTAGCAGTAACCGTGTACATGTGGTGTTTTATAACTTGTAGGCTATTGATTACTATCTGAAGGCACTAAGATCCCTAGGGAAGAGAGATGTGCATCCAGCTGTTTGGGATTCTGTGAACTGGGAGCTGTCTACTACGTATTTCACTATGGCAACTCTACAGCAAGATTATGCTCCCCTGTCCCGAAAGGCTCAGGAACAGGTAAGGAAGAGTGTTTGTGGTAACACCTGGTAAAATGAGTTAATCTCTTCCTGAAAAATCTAAACAATGATCACAATAGATACTGGAAGAAATCTTCATTGTAAACCTCCATTAGGTTGAACTCATGAAATATTGCTTGCAAACCATAAAATGTTTTGTTGCTTGGGTTTTTAAGGTTTTGCTTGACGAAAAGATAGCACCATAAGCAGAGATTGAATCCCTACACTTGCATCTAGTGGTGTGCTGGTTTCAAGGTGATCACACTCTTATCATTTTGTCTTGTAGATAGAGAAGGAAGTTAGCGAAGCCATGATGAAGTCCTTGAAATACTGTGATGTTGATACAGTGTCTGCCCGGCAGCCTCTCTGCCAGTATCGAGCTGCAACCATTCACCACAGGCTTGCTTCAATGTACCACAGTTGCCTGAGAAACCAGGTATTAGTACCAGCAATTTTGGTTTTCTGTGTGGCTTCCATTCTTGACATGTTCAGTATGCCTGGAGATAGATATTTATCCTTCTACCTGTAGTTGAGATATATTTGATTTAACCAAGAAAATATGAGGTGTTTTATTTGAATCATGTAATTGTTTTGGAAGAGACCTTAAAGATCATCTAGTTCCAGCCCCTATGCCATATACAGGGACACCTACTAGACCAGGTTGGTAAAGGCCTCATCCAACCTGGCTTTGAACACTTCCAGGCTTGGAGCCTCCATAGCTTCTCTGGGCAACTTGTTCCAGTGCCTCATCATGCTTGTGGGGAAGAATTTCTTCCAGTTTGAAGCTATTAACCCTCATCCTGTCACTACCTGCCTTTGTAAAAAGTCCCTCTCCAGCTATCCACAAGGATTTGCAAATCAATGTGAAGCACAGCATTACTTCTAAGAGCAGTCTGCTCTTCATGGAGGGTATTTATGTATTTTACTTATTTATGGAGAGCCTTATTCTATTCTGAGTAGTTCCCTCCTCTCATAACAGAAGCCATTGGTGATCAGTATTTCACTTTGTTTGGTTTCACTTCCTAGTGAGTATTCTGATCCTTAAGCAGGCATCCTTGGGCTAGACCATTAGCTTTTGATTATTTTGTTTTGGTTTGGCTTTAGTGCCCTAATGTATACTTGCATGTTGCTTTCTGATTAACTTTCTTTTCCATATTACTGTTATTTAATAGTTAAGCTAATTTTACTTGATGTGAGTTTGTTAGCATGAGCTATGAAATTAGGCGCTTGAGAGGGATCAGGCTGGTGGTATATCCTAGGAATATGTAATTGAGCCATTATGAAATGAACTGGAGAGCAATTGTTGGCACCTCATGTGACATCATAAGAAGTTTTTTTCCTAAGGGTTACCTCATGAACATGCAAACTGTCTAGGATTTACTGTGTGCGTACTTTGAGTGCAGGTTGGTGATGAACACTTGAGGAAACAGCACCGAATCCTTGCTGATCTTCATTACAGCAAAGCAGTGCGACTCTTCCAGCTCCTGAAGGATGCACCCTGTGAGTTTCTTCGTGTGCAGCTGGAGAGAGTGGCATTTTCAGAGTTCCAGATGGCAAGTAAGTCCATTTCTCTTACTAAAACAGATTTCCAAACTGCATTTACATACTTAATTTCATTTTACATAACCTTCTATGCAAGAGCATGAGCAACCTGCTTTGCAGAGCAGGATCTTCCTCAAGAGAAGAGGCATTTTAATCTTGCTGGTTTTCAGCTTACTAGGACCATACATGCTTTTTTGTGTGAGAACTCTTGAAATCTTTCAGGAAGCCAAAGTACTATCCATAATATTTGTGTGCTTAACTCTTACTTTTGGTTTTTAGGTCAGAACAGCAATGCTGGGAAATTAAAGACTCTGTTTGGGGCCCTAGATATAATGGCAAAAACCAAGGGTGCGATCCAGCTCATCAGAAAGGAGCTGATGGCAGAAAGTGAACAGGTAAACCAGTCAAGTGGTGATTGTCTGCTTTCTTCTGTCTCTGGCGTTCATGTAACTGGTCATTGAAGATACTGCTTGGTTACTTCTCAGAGGTAGTTGCTTAAATAGTGTGGACAGGGTTTGAACCTCCTGCAGTTCTCTTCTAGCAAGTGGAAGTGGATTAAAAAGAACTAGCTCTAGAACTGTTTGAGTGGGTCCAGAGTCATCCACAAAGATGATCAGAGGGCTAGAACCCCACTGCTATGAAGAAAGACTGAGCAAATTGGGCTTGTTCAGCCTGGAAAAGAGAAGGTTTTGGGGAGATCTTACCCTTCTAGTGTTTTGAAGGGTTGCTACAGGAGAGCTGGAGAGGGACATGTTACAAAGGTGTAGAGTAACAGGAAAGGGAGGGGTGATGGCTGCAAAATGGAAAAAGCCAGGTTTAGGTTAAACATTACAAAGAAGTTCTTCCCCATGTGGGTGGTGAGATGCTGCAATAGCCTCGCAGTCTTTCAGAAGCAGGTTGGATGGGGCTTCGAACAACCTGGAGTAGGAGGAGGTGTCCCCACCTATGGCAGGGGTTGGAACAAGGTGATCTTTAAGGATATTTCCAAACCATTCTACAATCCATAGGCTGTTGGTGTAGCTTGTGTGCAGTGTGAGTATGAGCAACTTACTGAAACATCATAAACAGGGTGTTACAGCAGTTGTGATGTTGGTACCACTCCAGTAAAAGGTCATCTGACCTGCAAGTGTGGTGCCTGACTTCATTGTCAGGAGAAACTGCTTTTCTGTGAGGGTGCTGGAGCCCTGGAGCAGGCTGCCTAGAGAGGTTATGGAGGCTCCTGGAGATTCCAAACCCACCTTGACATTGTCATCCTGGGTAACCTGCTGTAGGTGACCCTGGTTTAGCTTGGGGTTGGATTTAGATGATCTTCAGAGGTCCCTTCTAACCCCCCCATACTGGGATTCTGTGATAGATTGCAATGTGTTTTAATGGTGGAGTCAAGTGATACAGATTTTGTTTTTCTCTCCTTATAGATAAGGAAGGGTAAAAGTAGTGCTGAGAACATGTCATCTCATGATTCCTCTCCTGGCCTCAACAAAGAAGAAGTATTGAAGCTGCTCAGTATTTTTGAGTCGAGAATGTCATTTCTCCTTCTCCAATCCATTAAATTGTTAACTTCAAGCAAAAAAAAAATTGGGTAAGATGAACCTTCATATGTGATGAGTCTCATCTATGAATCTACAAGCTATGTGCCCTTGAACATGAAAGGAATTACTTATCTTTTTCATGGAGGTGACTCCTCTGTGTGGACAAAGACCCAAGATATACCTCAGTCATCTAAATTTTGCATGTTTTCTGTGGGTTTTGGATGTAATTGAGGAAATTTCCAAGAAACCTCTTCACTGTGTGTAGGCAGGCATTTTTCACTCATCTTTCCTGATAGCAGTCCAGGAATGAGTGAGGGCAAAGTCAGGCTGGAGTGGCTGGATTCAAGTAGGAAAATAAGTTTAACTATCTGAACTGCACAGAGGGGTGGTGAATCACTGATGCTTTACTGTGCATTTCCATATGTGGCTTATCGTACAGAGGATACACATCCTGTGCCCTTCATGGCTTTAAATTCACACCCAAACCAATCCATGATTCTATAGAGAGTTCAGTTATGCAAGTGTAGCATCAGCTCTAGTAGACCTCTAGAGAATTCTTTTGTTGCTGGAAGTTTGACAGATAGAAGCGCTGCTGCAAGGATTGTTTTGCTAAAAGTAAACTGTGAAACGGACTAATTCTGCACAGTAACTGGTCTGTTGATAGTAGGAGACTAGAGAACAGGGGACAAGAAGGCAGCCTGTGTGCTCCCTTAGTTGTTTAGCTGCCAGTGCTGGGTGCTTTTACTTTAAAGAGCTTCCACAAGGTGGCAATCTGAATATATTAGAGGCAGAGGATTAAGGTATGGTTTGTACATAGATATCCCAAACAGTAAATTGGTTTAGTTCTGTTGTCTCATAATAAGTGTTGCACACAGAAACCTTCCTGGGTTTACTTTGGGGTTTGGGGTTTTCCCCCCATTTATTTTCTCATCATAGTCTCTGAAGATCTTTGTGCTGAAGATTCCCCATAGGGGAAGTTGTTAACATTTGAATACTGTGACATGGGAGTGCTGCTGTAACGTGTTAAACGTTTTTAACCAGTAGTGGACTAAGCCTGCTTTTCACTTTAGCCTTTGTGGTACTTGGTGGATGTTTCCTCAGTTCTGCTTTGTGTAAGATAACATCTACCTTTTGTTTTAGTAATGGGCTGAAAAGGGAAGAAATGTGAGCTCACTTGCCAGGTCAGGGTCTCAGATGCACTTTGGCAGACAACAGATGATGTGGCAAACTTAGTGTTTCATGGAATTGCAGAATGCTAGGGGTCAGAAGGGACCTTTAAAAGATCAAATCCAACCTCCCTGCCAGAGCAGGATCACCTAGAGTAGATCACACAGGAATGTGTCCAAGTTGGGTTTTGAATATCCTCAGAGAAGGACACCCTGGGCAGCCCATTCCAGTGTGTTTTCACCCTCACAGTGGAAAAAAGATTATGTTCACATGGACCCTCCCGTGCTCCAGCTTGCACCCATTGCCACTTGTCCTAGCATTGGACATCACTGAGAAGAGCCTGGTTGTGTCCTCTTCATGTATTTATAAACATTAATGAGGTCACCCCTCAGTCTCCTCTTTTCCAAGCTAAGAAGGCCCAGCTCCCTCAGCATTTCCTCATAAAGGAGACATTCCCCTCCCTTCAGCATCTTTGTGGCTCTGTGGTAGACTCCTTCAAGCAGTTTCTTGTCCTTGAAGTGAGGGGCCCAGAACTGGACACAATACTCCAGATGTCACCTTACCAGGGCAGAGTAGGGGGAAGGAGAACCATGCTTGAGAGGTGGGATATATTGTGGTGGGATTAAGTTTATGATTTGTTTTCTCTTAAGGGGCGTTAATGAAGAAGAAGTTGTGCTTAAAACAAACAAGCAAGTCTACTCTCTGCTGTTGCGTGCAACTGCTAACAAGGCTATGACTCTGCTGGAACGGACAGAGGTGATCTTGAGCTTGCTGGAGCAGCTGACCCCAAATGCTGAGGCCAGTAATGGAGGAGTTCAGTGACTGAGAAGCTGCAGAACAGCTGAAGAAGTGCCTTGTACTCGTGGGATGGGTGGGCTTCTTCCTCATCTGGAACATGTGTTTGTTGAAGGTGATAAATACTACTCGTGTTGTTACCTTCTGGGGAAAGAGCAGGAATTGTATTTTATCCTGTGAGAACTCCACAGGGGGTTGGTTACCAGCATTTCTATGGTGCCAGCTTGGGGTTCTGGAGGTGAATGTAACACTTGTTTGTTGGAGAAATTAATGATTTTCTCTGACAGGAAATGGTTTGCAGTGATAGATATTTTTTTTTTTTTTTTTTTTTTTTTTTTTTTTTTTTTTTTTTTTTTTTTTTTGCATAAAATGCAATCTCCCTGTTGCTGTGGTTTGCTATTTCCTGAAATACATGTTGTAAGCAGGGCGCCCTTTTGGAGTGCTTGAACTGGTAACATGAAGCTGTACAAAGAAGTGGCTGCTGGGTAAGTTGAGCACAGACACCCTGCTCTCAGCAGTCACCACCCTGCACAAAACCCTGTGCCTTCTGAGCTCTGCTGTGAGGCTCTTGTGGAGACTGGCCATCTCTGGGGCTTCAGTTACCTGAGAATGAATGGGTTTAGCTGGGTTTGAATTGATGGAGACTAGTATTATCTTTTTCAGACTTGAAACTGTGAATAAATGAGAGCATATTTTTAAATAAAAGTTTTATTTATTACATAAAAGCTCACAAATTGCTCTGTTTCTTTCAGTGGTTAGGGCTGTCAGGACCCTCAGCAGAGAATCAAACAGATCCACAGGCTTCAAACTATTTTGGAGGCAGTGAGGGCTAGAAAAATACCTACAAAATCATAGAATTGTTTTGGTTGGAAGAGACTTTTAATATCCAGTCCAGCTATTATCTAATTCTGTCCCTCAGCACCACATCTTTATGGTTTTTTAATCCTACCACTTCACCAGGCAGCCTGTTCCATGGCTTGACAACCCTCTTGGGGAAGAAATTTTTCTCAACATTCAATTATCTTCTCCTGCCCTTTTGTTTCTTTCTTGGAAGCAGAGATCAGCCCCCACCTCACTCCAATCTCCTCTCACCAGACTTGTTCTCCAGACCCTTCACCAGCTTTGTTGCCCTTTTCTGGACCTGCTTCAGGGCCTCAATCTCTTTCTTGTAGTGAGGGGCCCAAGAGTGAACCTATTATTTGAGGTATGACCTCACCACTGCTGAGTCCCAGGGCTCCTGGAGCTCTACCCAATTCTCACAGCCAGTCTAGTGCCCTGCAGGATGATGTTCTTTAATCTTGAAGCATTCCTCCCACTGTTGAACTTACCTTCCAACAATTAGTACACTTCTGAGATACTATTCCATCTCCAGGCATTGAACTGCTTTATAAAGCCAAAGGGTTGCCTGTGCCTGCCCAGTCTGACTGATGAAGCCACATACCCAATCTGAAATAACTTCACGTTCTATTACCATAATTGGGTTCAGCTTAACTCTTCCTCTAGCTAGGAAGCTCATCACTTAATTGGGAATTCAGGTCCTTTGCTTAGAGTGAAGCTAATGGAAACTTACAGCAAATGAAGATTTCTCTGTTCCTTGCTGCAGCCCCATGCTGCACTGACAACACAAACGACTTTCATGAGTATTATAGAGTATATTATGATTTAAATCTTTCATGAATTTCCAAGCATTAGTGCTAAACAGGATTACTTTCCCTCCTTTCACAGATAAACAATTAAAGCAGAAACCACATCCAAGCTATACAACTCTAATACCATTATTAACAATGATAAGCCAGGCTATTTCTGTTAATAAATCCTCCTTCATTGCAGGAATAGAAACCAATAGTTTTTGGGGTTTTTTTGAGATGTACTGTGAGGAGGTTGCAGCAACGTGAAGGTTTGCCTCTTCTCCCTAGAAACAAGTGAAAGCACAAGAGGAAATGGTCTCAAGTTGTACCAAGGGAAAGTTAGGTTGGCTATTAGAAGAAACTTCCTCACCGAGAGGATTTTCAAGGTCTGGACCAGGCTGCCCAGGGAAGTTTTGGAGTCCCCATTCCTAGAGGGACAGAAGAGCTGTGTAGATGTGGTGCTGAAGCACATGGTTTAGTGGTGACCTGGCAGTGCTGGGTTCACTTTTGGACTTAATGATCTTAGAGGTCTCTTCCAACCAAAACTAATCTGTAATTCTGTGATCTTTAGTGTCAACAGATGAGGTGCTGTTAGCTTCACACCATGCAACTTCACTGCAAGGACTGTCCTATTCCACTGAGAATCTACAATCATCAGTGTAATACAAATATCTAAAAAGCAGAACAACAAACAAGTGAAGCTTTACAACAGAAAATACTTCATCTAAATATGCTTTTCTTTTACAAAAGAAAAAGATGTGTAAAACTCTGCAGAAAATTTAAATCCGTAGCTGGTGTGGTAGGAGATACCTGAGGTGATACAGTGATTTCAGTATAGTGATCAGCTTCTCACAGAGTTATAAGGGAAAGCCACATAAAATATTTACACCGCACACATGAGAAAAAGGGGAGTTGCTACATGCTGTAAAATACTCTGATCATGTCTTGGGTTTCTGACATCTTTAGATACAAGCTTCTTAAAGATAACCAATGGACTCAATCATCTCAAAGGTCTTTTCCAAACAACAATTGTATAATCTTAAGGACAGTGTTACGCAGTCCTGAAAATATCTTGCAGGACACCAAGACCGTGAGGTGGAAAAATCTTCCACAGCACCATATTCAGCTTCAAAGGTGTGCTGTGCTCTCACTTAGATATTGAACAGTTCTGTAAGTGAAGTGCTTTTTGATCCCAGCAGCCAAGTCTTGTGGAGTTGGACTCTCTGCAGTGCAGCTAGCTGGGATTCCTGCTGCTTCCATGGCTTCTGCTGTGGTTGGACCAATCGCAGCGAACTGAAATGACATCATTTACAGTTACAGAAGTATAATCAGGTGTGGTGTTATCTCTTAATAGTTACTTAGCTACATATCCTTCCTTCTTTGGCATTGTCAGTCTGTCAACTGGCATGGCTGAGCTTACTAGATGCTCTTAATCATTTCAAGTTGAAGGTTCTCGGCCTTAAAACCCACCTATCAATAGAGCTACTTAGAAGTTACTTGGGCAAGAATGTTATTTATCTCATCATTGCAAACATTGTAAGAGCTATTTTAATCTGCCTCAGCCTGGAATTGCTGATTCAGGCAAGAATGACTGACACCTGCACACCAGAGAAAATAAAGCTCATCCCTGGAACCATTCCAGGTCAGGTTGCTTGGGGCTCTGAGCAACCTCCTCTAGCTGCAGAAGTCCCTGCTCAGCGCAGGGGGTTTGGACTACACAAGCTTTGAAGGTCCCTTCCAGCCCAAAGCATTCTGTGATTCTAAAACCAGTGGAGACTGGGTAAGTTAAAGATTTTAGGTGAAAACAATTACTTTTTCTTCTTTTAAAAAAAGGCTCCCAGCTCCAAAACAACATTTTCATTTGCTATAACCTCTTTGTAGTTCAAGGGAGAAAAATGAAAATGGAGATTTGCAGTGGGTGTAACAGCTTTCCCATCTCCCATTCACCCACCCCAAGCTTATGCCCTATTGCATTTCACCACTTTTAAAGAGAAGATACCTTGATATTGTTGCTAAAATCCCCCAAAAGCTTCTGAATGTGCTGGAGGCAGAATTTGACACCGGATGGGCTGAAGAACACGATGCTTGCTGGAATTCCCTGAGTAAAAGTAACCACGTGTTAGAACAGATGATTCACACTGGCAGCAGTATCAGTGCACCTTCAAATAAATCCCTTCCCATGTTGTAATGAGGTGGGGGTCTGTCTCTTCTCCCTAGCAACAAGTGACAAAACAAGAGGAAATGGCCTCAAGTTGCACTAGAGGAGGTTTAGGTTGGCCAAGAGGAACAGTTTCACCCCCAGGAGAAGACCTGGTACAGGCTGCTCAGCAGTGGTGGAATCTCCATCCCCGGAGGGATTTGAAAGACCTGAAAGTGTAGATGTGGTGTTGAGGGACACAGTTTAGTGGTGACCTGGCAGTGCTGGGCTAAGAGTTGGATTTGATGATCTTAAAGGTTTCTTCCAACCTAAATGATTCTATGATAAAAAAAGAGTATGTAATTATACATGCAATTACTACCCAGTAGTTTTGAATAGATTTGAAAGACAAAGCATAGAAGTTTTTGTTTTCTTCACATGGAGGCTGTGTGTCTTCTCAGCTTAGTTGCAGTTGTTCTAACTAGTAGCTGAGGGACTCGCTATGAAACTTTTGCTAAAAGATTTTCTTGGCAGTCAACAGGAAAACAAACTAAGAAGCCTATGCAGGATATTTGTCAACACAAACTATCATTTATAAGCATCTAGGAAAAAAGGAGTATATCACAGAATCACAGAATGGTAGCAGTTGGAAGGAGCTTCTGGAGATCATCAGGCAGGATCACCTAGAGAAGGTCACACAGGAACACATCCAGGTGTGTTTTGAAAGTTTCCAGAGATGGGTATTCTGATGGGTATTATCATGGACTTAAAAAATTCTCAACTGACATCAGCATGCAGTACCTGTTGTGAGAAATAACTCCTCAAAGATTCCTGCAGGTCAGAGTGTTGGGTTGTTTGATAAACAGTGAGGCTTTCCAGAGCTATACCTGGAACCAGGACATATATTCATTATTAACCAGGGTTTCATTAATATCTATTAATTCCATAAAACACTCTCAACATACTAACAGCTCTTTTGTACTGTTTTAGGTTAAAAAGATACAGGGAAAAAAATCTGTGAAGGATTTGTAAGTAGATTTACAGGATATACTAAAACCATCTGTAATCAGAGGACCTTGAAGCACACTGGAAACCCAACAAATCGTGCAAGGCTTCTGTGAAGAAGTTATTTTCCATCTCAGGTGAAGAACAAGGCAAATAACTTTGCTCACGTTACGCCGCAGCTCAGTCCCAGAGCTGTGGGCACCAATCCAACCTCACAATTTCCTCTCCCACCCTCTAACTTCTAGCCAATGTAACAGCAAATTCAATTTTTCACTGATTCCAATTGGTTCACCAGCTTTAAATACAACTTTCCTCACAACTGACTAATTACAACGAGGTTCCAAGGGAAGTTCAACCTTTTTCCCGAAGTACTGTAGGAAGTACTTCTCTTTCAGGGCTCCACAAGGAAAAAGAAGGGCTGAGTAATTAGGTTTCTCTCCTGTAAACATAGAAACAAGAATTTTAATTAACATATGTCTTTAATAAAGAGTAAATATGATACATTTAATACATTTTAAAGGGACCAGACATTGAATACTGCAGTAAATGCTTCACCAGGCACTTCCCCAAGATAACTGAAAACATTTGTAGTGCAATTGCATCCACAATTCAGAGGACAGAGGCTACTTGGCATGTAAATTAAAAAATATTCTGTAACTGAAATATGAATACATTGGCTAAAAAGATCTCAACAGAGATATTCTGCATTTTTATTCCCCTTGCCATTCCACAAAGCAAAACAAGTACTGTGCAAGTTATCTCCTCCTCTTCCCAAGAAACACAATCTTCCTCAGTGTTGTATTTAAAATCTTAGTCCCACTCAATACATGACAGCTCTCTCTATAAAAAAGAATGTTTGGGCAAAGAAGAGGACAGAAATACTGAGCTGAAAAGTTGCACTCTATCTCAAACTCTATTATTCTTCCTTCTCCAAGGAAAAAGGATTCTGCTTGCACTGCTAGGGTGGTGGAAGTGGATATCCTCACCTGTTCCAGACCTCCAACTTTAATTACTGTTACACAGACAACACTTGGAAGGTGATCGGGAAAGGACCTTTCTGACACATGGCTGTGTCTAACTTAAGAGTTGGTAAGACAGGATATGCCTGGGATGCAGATTCCATAGGTTTTGTGTGGTTCTAATGCAGTGTTAGAGGGGTAAACAAATCCTGCTTTAAAAATGCCACCAGGCAACAGAATCATAGAACCACCGAATCACAGCATGGTTTGGGCTGGAAGGGACCTTTAAAGGTCACCTAGTCTGACACACCTGCAGTCAGTAGAGACATCTTCCACTAGAGGACGTTGCTCAGAGCCTCAGACAACCTGACCTGGAATGGTTCCAGTCTCTAACCCATACTGGTGCAGGGGCATTATTGCTACCTCTCCTTCCAGCCAATGATCAGACAGGTATTTGAAGGCAGAATGTACCTCTGCATGTCTGATCTTTCACTGAAAAAAAAAAAAGGCACTTTGTCTACTGGGTCATAGAGTATTTTAAATCAATTACAGAGCTGAATTCCTAAGTTCTATGTATAAGAGATATAGGCAGCGTGGACTTCTCTGCTTCAGTGTACACTTGATTTTACTTACAGGCAATTCTGAAACAACGGAAGGCACATTAGCTTAATTTCAAGTAGATTTACTCACTTGAGCAAATATATTCTGCTAATTTTTCAGCATTTCCAGACTTTTCTCCTTGTGGAATAAGACCAATTTCTTCCACTAGAACCAAAAGCAGCAAAGTAAAAACACTGAAATCAATGAGAACAATTCAGATTTGCTATCACAGAAAGATGTGTTGAAAAGACAGACACAACTTGCTCCAGGCACACAAATACTTCTTTGAAAAGTACAAAATCAGAATATTTGAAGTAGTAACATGCTATGAAATATTTGATTTTGGCTCTAGAAAGGCATAAATGAAACAAAGTACAAGAGGAGAATTATGGGGATGGCTGAGCTGCTGTGGGGTTTTAAAACTCTCATACCTGAAGCAGTGAAACAGAAAGCACTGACTGTGCTGAATGGGCTGCAGTTCTGGGCATGGTTTGGTTGCAGCAGCTTCCCAATTAGGGTACTGCTGGTCTCTGCAGTGAAGGTTTGAAATCCTCTCAGAAAATCTGACAGTAGGACACTCATCTTAAGCAAGTATGCAGGGATGAGTTCCTGAGAAGTTAACTAATCTGGAACTTGACTGATTCAAGATGTTTGCTAGGTGTCATAGCAGCAGGTGTTTTTACCAGCCTGCCTTAATATGCTTTTATAGAGGTAGCCAGTTCTTCAAATGATTATGCACTAGAAGCAGGGAAGCATCAAGGCTTACAATTCTCAAATGCTAGTCTTCTCATAATACCTCCTGTGTAGTTCTCATGATAATAGTAATGTAAAACCAGAAGCTAGACCTGTAGCTGAAGTAAGCATATGTAATTCTGATGTGTATACAATTACTTATTTTCAAAATCACCCATTTATAAAATGTACTTTTTTTCTTTCTAAGCATCCTTGGAAAGCACCTAATATTCCCAAAATTGTACTTACAAGACAGATTTATCTAAAATTTCTTTCTTTCACCCCCAACTTACCTAGGGAAGCTGTAGCTTTTCCTACCACATACACTGGTTTGGTATTCCACATTTGTTTAAGAGATTTTGACCAGACTGAAAAACACAAGATTAAATTTAAGCACATGACAAAAAAAGTATGCATGTTAAATGAGTATTTGGACTGCTGTTTAATCTACAAATACAGCAAAATAAGAGTAACTAATACTCCACTACATATTTTAGCAAATCTGGATGTACAAAATGAATTTTTAATGTATTGTTGTTGTTGTGTAAATAGTAGTCTCTGGCATAGTTTTAAAAGCCTGAGTAAACAGCTTTTAGCTGCTTTTGTTAAGTAGCATTTTTAATGCACGCTTGCCCTACGCCAGCTCACAGGCAACTTGCAATGTTCATTTAGACTCTATATCTAAAATCACAGGAAAAACCAGCACGTGGTACAAAGAGAGAATCAGGCATATAAACTGGTAGTTTAAAAGAGAAGGCTTAGGGCAAAAAAATTATAATCTTCTACAACAATAAATAAAAGGGTAAAAATATGTATCCATGAACTACAACACTCTGCAACTCTTACACAAGAAAAATACAGAAACTGATTCTATTTTAAACAGACATGAAAAACAAGTTTTCAGCTCAGAAATAAAATGCATCAGAGAGCAAAATAAAATGACTAGGAAATGGTTTTCCTCCTCCAGGCAACAAGTATGTTATAGATTACACTTCTTAGATCCAGCTACCTGATCTTTTACTACCTTGTTTTAAAACAGTACAACACAGAACACTGAGTTCCTTTCTAGTATTCTTGGGGAGAAACAAAAATAAATAGAAACTACAACAGTAAACTTTTAAAAAGTCAAGGGAAACTATTCCAAAGAAGGCAAAAGGATTGATTAGGATTGAAAGGAGCCCAAACAGGAACTACTTATTTTATCGATTTAAGTATGTATTTCAGCAGCTCCCAACATTCCTACTCAAGAATAGGGATCAACTCTAGATAAAAGATTGCATTTGACAAAAAAATCCTCAAATACAGCCTTCTGCTGGTGGAAATGTTAGAGCAACCTTACTCAAGGATGCAACCTTACTCAAGGATGCAACCTTACTCACTATGATTAGTATGACCCCAGCCTAAATATGGAGCAGACAAAGTAATGATACAATTTAAGTGCACACATATTCTCAAAGCCAGAAGTTATCACTTAGAGTAAGAATTTCAAGGAGTTTACAAGAATGTGATAGATCACTGGGAAATAATTTCTATTTAGCACTCTGCAGGATTGTTGCAACTAATCTGATGGCTTTTATGTCTCACAATTTCTTCACTGCTTTTCACCTAAATGCTTACTTCATTCAATCAATTCTATATTCAAGACAGAGAAATCTATGTTTCTGTGAGATTCCATATGAAGTCCACAGAAGTAGCAGTGATCAGATTGTGGCTAGCAAGCAAAATGAGGCACCACAGCAAATTATTCCTCAGGCATGCATTTCTGTTTACAACTTTTTTTTTAACCAAAGCTAAATACAACTGGAAAAGCTCACATTAAGCAGTAATTTACTCCAAAAGCTCTTTCCTTTCATTTCTAACAACAGCCTAAGCACAGAAACCCCAACCCTCAATCCCTTAAAAGACCAATTTTGCACGAGGCCTTTCTGATGCCAGAAGAATAAACTGAGAAAAGGTGCTTTTAAATGGGCACACTCCAAGCACCTACTGGTGGGGGAAATAAAATCACAAAACACTGAACCAGAGAGACTAAGAAGTGCAAATGTGCCCCTACCTTCATTTTTACTGTTCTCTTTTAAACATATCTTGATGGCTTCTAATGCTCTTGGACTGGTAAAAACTAGGCCCCCATAAGATTCTGGATGAGAGAGCTGCTTAGAAACAGTAAATATAAGAATAAAAGAATTAGTAAATAAACAAAGTAAGTTATAAATTATTTATAATCCTGTAAAAACCAAAACAGCTTCAATAAATGCCTGAAACTAAAATGGGCAAATACTCATTGCGCTCAGCAGCCAGAATATTTATAAGATAAATGCGTAACAAAT
The DNA here is from genome assembly GCA_033816785.1 of Picus viridis. NCBI lineage: Eukaryota > Metazoa > Chordata > Aves > Piciformes > Picidae > Picus > Picus viridis. The sequence goes on along the minus strand of CM066586.1, from coordinate 17,431,595 downwards.
CTCAAATGCAGAACAAAACCTGCAAAGATTATGTTAATTCTGAGTAGCTGTATGAATGGACAAGGATTCCTGTCACTGAAATGAGCTGGAAGGATGGGCAAATGACATATGAGATACTTAAAAATTCATGTCAGGGAAACAAACTGTTATTTGAAGGAGTAACACAGAGGGTAACACCCAGACAGCCCTCTCATAAAAGAGTTGAGATTCTGAGAGATCAGTACAAAAAGGAAAAAGTGTTCTTGGGTCACTTATAAATGCACAGCATGATGTATTCATACACCTAGCAAAGTTTAGTGCTGTTGAAGACTGTCAATAAAGGGAACCTCCTCCTTTTCAACATTTTACAATTCAATACAATACAATAGACCAGGTTGGAAGAGACCTTCAAGATACATACACTGAAGAAAGAATAGAAAGAGAATATAGATGATGGAATTTCATTCCATGTAACTAGAGGATGCAGTAAATAATTACAGTACAATGTAAGGGAGAACCTCAGCTAAACCTTTAGCCACTACAAGCTTCTAGGTTTCTATTGTGACAAAAGTCCTCTAATGTCTATGCCTGCCCATCAACCTAAATGTGAATTCTATCTGACCAGCTGAAGCCTTTAACAAGTACAGGAAACACGCTTGATGTTCTCTCAATGCTGTATTGTACACAATTATGCCTGTGGAAAGAAAAAGAGGTACCACAAAGAGCATTATTAAATCAAGGTAAGACCCACCATCTTGGCAACCACAGCCTGAAGTCTGTTGGAAATAAGACAACTGAAATAATTTCAAACTTACCTTTTCAAATAAGCCTTCAAGAGAGATGAATTCAAATGACAGAACTGGAATCAAAGTTGCTTCAAATCCATATGCTCCTAATTCCTAATTAAAAAAAATAATATTTATAGCTCCTGGAATAAATTTCAAACAGTAGTCTTTTGCTTTTCAAAAAATGAAGTAAACAAGAGTAAATATTTCTTTTTACTAAAGTAAATACAAAGGCATCTTATTTGCTCTTACTAGGGAATTTAAGTTGGTTTTGTTAGCTATTTTATATTACATTAGAGCAAACAAAGAGTTGTGGATCTGAGGCCTGCCAGCACATAGCTCTGAAGTCCCCCAGTGACAAATGGTCACCTCATCTTGCAAATATTCTTGTGTAGCTCTGTCATGTTTTACTCAACAGAACTGCTCTTACAAGTAAGATCCACTTACATGACGAAAGGCAAGTGCAGCAACAGGTAACTTCTGTTCACATTATCCTCCCAGTAAAATTACTAACAGTTTTTGTAACCTAATTCTGTGCATGTGAACATAATCAATATTAATTAGTTAAGATGGTTTTCATATCAATATTATGCTAAGAGCTTTAATGGTACAAATGCCCCATAACTAAAATAATTCTTTCAGTAAGAGCAAATTTTCTAGCAGAGTATTTCCATAGCATAATTTCAGACACTCCTAATCATGACTTAGAAAACAGCATCATTTCAGATATATGTACTTCTAATTTTGATTAAGTAAAATTTTCAGATGAAATAGTTAAACTCATCTATCTTGCTGAACACAAGATATTTAATAGTGAAGTGACACAATTGTTCACTTTTTTCAAAGCTTACTCACTTTAATATATGGATCTGGTCCTGAATCTCTGTCTTTGGGATCCTTCAGCAACAGAACCTTCATTGTTTACCAAATAATTGCACAAGAACTCTGAAATAAAATAAAGGAATTTATCTAAATTAGATCTAGAGGACTTTCTACTCAGCAGACTTTCTACTCAGCAGTGACTCCAATAGCTCAGCTTCAAAGAAACAGGGGGCTAACAGCTGCATTGCTCTCTACACAATGAGTAAGCAGTTAATGTACTTTCTCTGCGCACGAACATCCACCCTGATAAGGCCAACAAATAACATGCTGTCTTCAGATAACACTGCTTAAGGGAGGAACTGTAATGCAATTTAAAGGAGAATATTTTGTAATAAGCTCCTATCTACAAAAACTTCTATTAATTTTCATGCTGGTTTCCAGCCTATGCTCATCATAATGAGCATGCAAGGGTTTATGTATCAAGCGGTTTAATTTGATGTATTCGGGGTCTCTTTTCATGGAGGAAAACACATGTGGGGAAGTATTTAAATTTTTTTTTAAACCATAGAAAGACATGGCAGGTGAAAAGCTGGCCATGAAGCAACAAAGTGCTCTCACAGCCCAGAAGGCCCAACTGGCCATCAAAAGAAACATGGCCAGCATGTCAAAGAAGAGGCTTCTGCCCCTCCACTCTGCTGAGACCCCCACCTGCACTGCTGGGTCCAGCTCTGGAGTTCTCAGCACAGGAGAGACGTGGACCTGTTGGAGTGGGGCCAGAGGAGGTCACAGTAATCATGGGAGGGCTGGAACACCTCTGCTGTGAGGCCAGGATGAAAGTCAGGGTTGTTCAGCCTGGAGAAGAGAATACTCCAGAGAGACCTTATTGTGGCCTTTCAGGACCTACAAGGGCTGATTGAAAAACTGGGGACAGACATTTTAGCAGAGCCTGTTATGACAGGACAAGGGGTGACAGTTTGAAATTAAAAGAGGGAGATTTGGACTAGGGAGAAGAAAGAAATCTTCTGCACTCACCTAGGCTGCCCAGAGAGGTGGTAGATTTTGTGGTTCTGTGACTTTTCTCAGTCACTGCAACACTGTAACTTTGAAGATTCCTGGTAAAACATGGCGCACAGTTCTTTGTACTACAGACTGTTCTCATACTGGTCACAGAATTAACTAGGTTGGAAACGACCTCCAAGACCGTCAAATCCAACCTATTACCTAACACCATCCAATCAATTAAACTATGACACTAAGTGCCACATCCAGTCTTTTTTTAAAAACACTTCCAGAGACAGTGACTCTGCTGCTTCCCCGGGCAGCCCATCCCAAGGGCCAATGGCTCCTTCTGTGAAGAATTTCTTCATAACATCCAGCCTACACCTCCCAAACGTATCCAACCTTCCTATTTCCAAAACAGATCATAGAATCAAAGAATCATACAATGGTTTGAGTTGGAAGGGAGCTCCAAAGGTCATCTAGTCCAGCCACCTCTGCAGTAGATCAGGCTGCCCAGAGCCCTGTCAAGCCTCACTTTGACAATCTCCAGGGATCAGGCCTCAGCTACCTTCCCAGGCAACCTGTTCCAGTGTTCCACTACCCGCATGGTAAATAACCTGCTCCTAACATCCAATCTAAATCTACTCCTTTCTAGTTTGAAGCCATTGCCCCTTGTCCTATTACTACAGACTTTTGTAAACAGTCTCTCTCCATCCTTCCTGTAGGGTCCCTTCAGGTACTGGAGGGTGCTATAAAGTCTTCCCAGAGCCTTCTCTGCTCTAGGGTGAACAACCACAGCAGAGGTGCTCCAACTGCCCCGACTGTTTTTGTGACCTTCCTCTGGACCCCCCCATCAGTTCTGTGTTCTTCCTGTATCGAGGGCTCCAGACCTGGATGCAGTACTCCAGGTGAGGTCTCACCAGAGCAAAGTGGCAGAACCACCTCACTCAACCTGCTAGCCAAACATCTTTTGATGCAGCCCACGATATGATTTGCCTTCTGCGCTGCAAACGCACAGTCTGCTCATGTCCAGCTTCTCATCCATCAGCACCTCCAAGTCTTTTTCCACAGATAATGTTTAATAACATTATGAAGTCATCCAAACATACATAAATGTAAGGAAACAAATAAAGAGCCTTCCAAGCTGTCTAATACAGATAGTAATGTTTTTCAGAAAGAGCCATCTCTGACAGTATCGCAATAAAACACCCCAATGACATTAAAGAGTTAATTCAGGTATGCCTGGAGAGAGCAGATTTCTCATTAATTACTTGGGTAGTTAGAAATGAATTTACTTCCCATCCTCTGCCTTATTACTGTGTCAAGTGATGAATAACAGTAAGAAATGTGTAAACATCCCTGCTTAACAAGGTGACTTATAATAATCAAATTCATTATTTTGTTTAGATCCTGCACAGAAAATAGATACAGAAACCAAAGAATAATTACAACATCATAAAACACCATGAACAACTGGGAGATGCAATTACCTAGCTGTCTCCTCAACAAAGAAATCTTACAAGCTGTGCTTTGGACTCAGCCATCTGGCTCACTCGCATAAAGAGCAAGACTGCATAGCTCTGGCCCTACCAGAAGCCACTGGCTTATTTTCATTCCACCAGAAGGCAGCTTGATCATTGACTCCAAAACGTTGCTGCAAGCATCCAAGAGGACACAAATTTGATCTAGGGAATCTGTAAAGTTTTGCATGAATAACATGTCTTTTGATCTCCAACTACCCTCTGACTTAGGGGTTTATTGCCTCTTTTTCCACAGCCATAAACCTCTTGGACTCTTCTGGGTTTTATGCCTAAGTAGTTCAGACAGGTTCATATAGATTTGCTGATGGTAAGAGAAAGACACTACTTTTACTGGTTTACTTGTGTCTTTATCATCTAAACAACCACAGAAAGTTTCTGTTTTGAACAATGAACTGGCTTAGCAGAGTCCAGCAGTGCTCAACCTGTATGTGGAAAAGAGAATGTGCGTGAATAACCTTGTCATGGTTGAAGCTGGTAACTAACCCCCACATGGCCACTCACTTCCCCTTGCTGTGATGGGAGACACAATTAGAAGGGTAAAAGTGAGAAAACTGCTGGGTTGAGATAAAGACAGTTTAATAGGTAAAGAAAAAGCTGCACACACAAGAAATGCAATCCAAGGAATTCAATCACCACTTCCTATCTGCAGGCAGGTGTTCAGCCATTGCCAGGAGAGCAGTGGGCTCCATCGCACATAACAATGACCTGAGAAGACAAAGCCGGAACTCCCAAAATCCCCTCCTTCTTCCCTAAGCTGCATCTGCTGAGCATGATGTCATATGTCTGTAATACCCTTTTGGTCAGCTGGGATCAGCTGTCCCCACTGTGTCTCCTTGCAAGTGGGGTGGGGTGAGAAGCAGAAGAAGCCTTGACTCGGTAAGCACTGCTCAGCACTGACTAAAACTTCCTTGTGTTATCAACATTGTTTCCAGCACAAATCCAAAACACAGCTCCACACCAGCTACTGTGAAGAAAGTAACTCGACCTCAGCCCAAATCAGCACAAACCTCAACAAACTTTACACTGCCAGGTCTGTGTTTATAAAGTGATGCCTGCTGCCTGCTTTCGGCTCACTAAACAAGCACTTTGTTTGCCTGAGCAGCAATAATAACCCTGCAAAGATTGTTCTTCAAAATGTTTTAAAAAAAACGACCACAAACATTTAAAGCTTCTTAGGCCTGCAAACAGCTAAGAAAAGGACAACAGATTTTTTTAATTATTTTTTTTGTCTGGAGCACACAGACAGAAAGATGAAATAAAACTTGTATTTGTCAGTCTAAGGTCTGGAACTATCCAGTTAGCTCTGATGAACTACAAGAGGACTAGAGCATCTGAGGCATTAAGGCTAAAAGCAGTTTGGTGCTATTTCTCTGAGTCCACATTACTCAATTTTAAGTCCACCTTAATTTAGAAGGAGGGTAATTTAGGTCACACTGCATTTTCAGAATATCATCCTTGCAGGCATAATTGAAATGCTTCCTATTCACAGCATCACACAGTAAAATTCAACATCCTTGTGCTTTCAATTAAAGTCTAAAGCTGATGACAATGTGTATCTCCAGGTCCCTGATATTAGTATGGGAAAAATGGGCAATACTCTCTCATATTAAAAAGACCTTTGCGGATTTTTTTATATACAACACTGTACAGAAAGGATGTCTCCATGGGTCACTCAAATTTAATTTGAAAAGCTGTCCCCAAACTAATTGGAACTGTCTTTAATAGCGAGGACAGTCTGTAAAAAGAAATAAATGGGTCCTTTTGTTTCTTGCTGCCAAGTGGCACAGAGAGCTGCAAAATACATTAAACTTTTCTAATACTATTCTGATTATAAGCAACAGTATGGGTCATGCAATAAAGTCTGATTGCCAAATGCAAAGGGAATTGACTTTTCCATCATAAACAGGAATGGAGATGAATTTTGAGATGCTCTTATGATATTTTAAAAACCTCTAAAACCCCTGGGCTAGTATTTTTCATGCTATGTATTTCTTGCTAATATTATTTCACTATGATTAGATTGGTTTAATAACCAGAGAAGAAAAAAGTCCACCTGTAAGGCTGCAGTCGAGTTCAGAAATCCACCAAATTCACAAAGTAATACATCTATTAAAGAATCATACAGTGGTTTGGGTTCGAAGGGACCTTAAGGGTCATCTAGTGCCAACTATTCCTCCTGGACAGGGGCACCTTTCACTACAACAGGCTGCTCAAAGCTCCATCCAACCTGTCTTTGGACACTTCCAGGGTTGGAGCCTCCACAACATCTCTGGGCAATCTGTTCCAGTGTCTCATCACCCTCAGAGGGAAGAATTTCTTCCCAGTATCTAGTATAAACCTATCCTCTATCAGTACCAGCAAGTAACAGCAACAAAGATTTGAGAATAATTCCTACTGTTTGGGTGTCTATGTCACAAAACTTAACAGCAAAACTGTTTTTTTGACATGACAATGCACATGAGCCAGCAAAGGGTTCAGGGCCTTTGACTACATCACTGATTTTTACCACACATAATGTTAAAAATTAATATAATTCTTGACTGACATAGTTTCAAAAACAAAATGGAAAATTTTATACAGATTTAGGTTGCATCTCCTCAGAGGTAATTTTACTGCAGCAGTAGAGGGCTCTGCCAGTTCATCTTCCTCCACAATGATTTCTTTCCCAGTGTATCAGTACTCGTATTTTGGAAATGACCTAAGCACCCCAAAGCAACCCAGCTCCCCAAAAATAATATTAAACATTGACATGCTTGATATTTTAATGAGGCATGCACATTCTCAGCCATTTGGAAGGTATTTTAAAAAGCAAAAATTGCATTTCTTCTGGCTGGCAAGAGCCAATGCCCAATCCTCTTCCCCAAATCATTGAATCACTTTAGTTAGAAAAGAACTTTAAGACCATCAAGTCCAACTGTTAATCCAGCACTGTCAGGTCACCACTAAACCATGCCCTTCAGCACTACATCTACACAGCTTTGAAATCCCTCCAGGAATGGGGACTCCACCACTTTCATGAGCAGCCTGTGCCAGGGCTTGACAACCCTTCTGGAAGTTTTCCTAATGTCCAACCTAAACCACCCCTTGTGCAACCCGAGGCCATTTTCTGTTGTCCTGTCTCTTGTTACTCGGGAAAAGAAACTGACATCCACTTTGCTACTTGGAAAAGAGAATTACATTGCTACAACCACCTTTCAGGTAGCAGTAGAGAGAGAGGCATAAATAAGACATACGGTAAAAGAAAATGCTCCCCAAATTCCCATAGAAACTCCCTGCCTGCCGGTACTCACAGCTCGGCTGAGAGCAAAACTCTTTTGACAGACACTGCACCAGTTAAACCTGAAATCCTCAGCACGGACCTCCTTGGGTGGATTTCACAGACTCATACAGTGGTTTTGGTTGGGAGGGACATTTGTTTAACAGGACGGTTATTCTGCCTTTAATCAGAGGATGCTTCGGCAATGCAAGAATTACCACGTATCTACAATTCACCATTCAGTTTCCAAGTGTATTTTGAGGATGAGAGGAAATGGGATCAAGTTGCACCAGGGGAGATTTAGGTTGGATATTAAAGAAACTTCTCTAGCAGTGGCACAGGCTACCCAAGAAGGTGGTTGAATCCCTATCCCTGAAGCGTTTAAAAGACGTAGAGATATGATGCTGAGGGACATGGCTTAGCACCAGTCTTGGCGGAGTTAGGGTTGGACTGGATGATCTTAAAGGTCTTTTCCAACCAAAACGATGCTATGATTCTGAGTCCCGGCAGAGCCCGGGAGACCCTCCCAGTCTTACTGTCGCTTTTAAAGCAGGTGACATCACCAGCGCGAAGAGGGAATCCCGTTTGGTGGTGGTTTTTTTTTGTTTGTTTGTTTGTTATTTGATTGCTGTTTTTTAATGAGCGAGGAGAGGGGCAGCCCGGGACGTTTTTCCCCTAGCTCCCCACACGCCCAGCCCGGGGCTTTCCCCGCGCCTCTTCCCCTCTCCATTTCGTTCACCGCCGACAGGCACGACCATACCCCAGAGACTGCAGAGCTTTGCGGCGCTACGGTCACCCTACAGCCGGAGATCACGGCACTGTCGCGGGCCCTGCTGAAGATCCCAGGCCCGCGGGAAGCAGCAAGGCCGCGCTGGTCGCGGCGCTGACCTGGGCGCAGTGCCGGCAGCCAGGCCGCCGGCAGCCAGGCCACCCTCAGCAGGCACCGCGCCGGCCCGCTGCCGCTCCTGGCCCTGCGGCGGCCTTCCGGCTGCCGAGCGCCTGCGCGCCGCGACAGCATGGCCACGCCGGCTAAGCGCCGGGCCCAGCCCCAGCCGCAGCCCCCGCCACGGAAAGCGGCTCGGACTCGGAGTCGGAGCCGGAGTCGGACTCGGACTCTGAGGAGGAGAGGATCGATGAGGTGAGCGCGGGGAGCGGGGCTCTGCCTGGCGCTCGCGGCCTTCACGCCGTGCGCGGGGCCTTCCCCTCAGGGGATCTCAGTCACTCCCTGCCCTGCTCCGGGAGCTTCCCCTCCTCTCTCCGCTCACTGTACTGGGGATGAGTTATAAAACGATAGCGCGATAGCCACGAAACCGTGGCTGGGAGCTGCTGGGGAAGGGGCTGTCGTGTGTCCCCCCCCCCCCGTAAAGCCTCTTGGGCTACGAGTTCCCGTGTCGAAGTGTTTCTAGCACGTTAGTGTACGTGGTGATGTGAAGTGTATTCGGTTAATTGTTGTTGAGAGTCTTATTTTTTCATTTTTCTTCTTTTTTAAATGTTTGCATCCCCAAGACTGCATCCAGGTGTACAGACTTGGCCCTTACCTATCTGCATGCGGTCTTGGTGTGGGCCTGGAGACAGCCACTTAATGCTTTTGACACCAAAAAATTTCATTTTTGTGTAAGAAAAGTGGGGAGTAGAAAGAATTTTAAAAAAAAAAAAAAAAGTCTTCACAGAAATAAATTTCAAGTGTCTCATCTGAGCTCTTTCTCACTATATATATGCAGCTGGACAGGTAGAAGTGCCCGTATGGAAAGGAAGAGCTATGCACTGACTTTGAACTCCTATTAAAATCTTCAGCTGATAAGGCAATCTGTGTCATTTCCACAGGGTTTAAATAGTCAAGGAACAGAAGTTCCTATGGGTTTTAACTCTGTATATTTCAAAATAAATATTATGCTGGCTTGTTTGCCTTCACTAGGGGTTCACTCTGACCCGTCTTCTTTTTTCTTAGAGGGGGCCCTTAGATTATGCTAGCAAATAAAACCCCTAAACTCTTTATCTTTTTAAAATTACATCATGATAAAAAGTTTAGGTTTAATTTTGTCGCCAGGATGATGCAAAAGCACATTTCCCATTTGCTGGTGTATTGGGTTTGGCTGAGCTGGAGTTAATTCTCCTCAGAGAACTGGTGGCCAAACCACCACAGCTGGAAACGTGTACCACATTGTATGGGTACTTAGTCTGAACTGATACGTGTTTATCCAGTTCTTGACTAGTCCTGCTAGTACTTTGTCTACTGGTCAGTGTTCCTAAACTGATACAAGATGTTGCACACTGTGAAATTAAAGCTAAGAGACAAAACTACTACTTTTTCTTTCTTTCTTTCTTGAAGTAGCATTCTTGTGCATATTTGTGGATGAAGTGTCTTGACTCTTCTGTGTGTCCTGCACTGTTGTGTTTTATTTGCAGTTATTGGTGGACTGGGTAATATCAGCAGTATAATGCTTATTTTAATTTAGTAGTCTGGTTTTTGAGTATGATCTATCACTGTGACATTTATTTCAGTTTGGAGGTCTTGATATAAACATATATTGAGTTTCCCTCAGTTCTTATCTAACACATCAAAGGGGGAAAGGGGAAAGGAAAATGGAAATGTCTTCTTTTATGCAGATGTTATCTTCATGGAAAGTGGTGTGTTGTATTTCTGTCAGTTGGAGAACACAATATGATTGCCAAGTATAGCTTTACTCTTTGGAGCACACCAAAATATATGTTGAGTCTTTATTTGTTGTAGTTTGGAGGGGTTTTTTGTAACAGATGAAAAATGGAGTTGGTAATCTCTATCATACCAGGCTGTTATTTGGGGTAGTGGAAAAGCCATGAAGCACAACCAGTGTTAGAAGGTTGCTCCAGTAGTTTATGTTGATTTTTTTGGCTTGTTCTAGCTTCTTGTTGACTATGCTTGATCTTCTCTATTTTCTTCTTCACAGGAAGTGAACATTGAATTTGAAGCACATTCCATATCAGACAATGACTATAATGGAATAAAGAAATTACTACAACAGGTATTGTGACTCCTCCTTAGCTTGATTGATACATCCATTGATAATATCCAAAGAGATATACAAAGTCATAATTTCATATTATTTGTATTGCTAGAACACAGGAGGGTCTGCCTAAGCGTAAGGGAAAACTTCTCTCTTGAGAGGGTGCAGGAACCCTGAAGCACACTGCCCAGAGAGGTTGTGAAGTATCATTCTTTGGGGAGATTTTACTGTACTTCAGCTCATGAAGATTAAACAATTACAACTACAGGAGCTTTACTTGATAATCTGTAGGGCTGCTCTTCCTTCTTCATGTTGTTAGCTGCTGCCCAGCAAACTTCATGTAATATTGATCAGCTTCCTGGAGGTTGGTTTTTTTTTTGTTTTTTGTTTTTTTTTTTTTTTTTTGTAAATTACAGCCTGTAAAAAGCAACCAAACAAGTAACATCTCTGTTCTGTGACAACTTCCAGTCTTCTTTTGGCTATTGTTATGAGCACATGCTCAGCAAACATTTGGATCATTCCAGACTCAAAAGAATCCCAGTTGTGCCAAAAGCCAGCTTGTGGAGGGCTGAAGATCAGGCACTTCAGGAAGCTGCTTTTAGTCGTTAGAGGATTATATGCAAGGGAGTTAAGCAAACTCACTAAATGGAAATTAAAACTGTGTGTGTTACATAACTTAGAGAAATTGGTGACTTTATTTCCTCCCAAGTGGCCTGTCATACATAGCATCATAGAATCATTTTGGTTGGAATAGACCTTGAAGATCATCAAGTCCAACTGTTAACCCAGTGCTGCCGGCTCACCACTGAACCATGTCCCTCTGCACCACATCTACATGGCTTTTAAATCCCTCCAAGGATGATGGCTCCACCACTTCCTATGGCAGTCTGTTGGCAGGGCTTGACAACCCTTTTGGGGAAGAAATTTTCCCTAATTTCCAACCTAAACCTCCCTTGGTGGAACTTGAGGCTGTTTCCTCTTGTTCTGTCACTTCTTACTGGGGAGATATTATCAGGCCTAAAACTTAGTAACTTGTTTCTTATTTTCCAGTTGTTCCTAAAAGCTCCTGTTAACACTGCTGAATTAACTGATATATTAATACAACAGAATCATATTGGAAGTATTATCAAGGTAAGACAGAATTTACATTTGTAGATGAAGTTCAATGCTCTTTATGTTGAAATGACATGACAGACTTTAGAAGGGGATCTGGTCATAATTTGTATGCTTCCTTTTTTGCTTTGAGAGTAATTCTTCTATGGCAGCTGAAGTTTTCCATGCCTACTTTCAGCCAAACAGGGAATTATTTTGGTTGGTTTCTTTTTATATGTGGAAGGGTTTTCACTTTTGTCTCTAAATTTCAATGCTGGAAATACTGTGGAGAACTTTGTTGCCATCTCCATAAGTAGGACCTTGTTTTTTCCCTGCGTTCTCAACATGTACAGAGATAGAGCCTCATCTCATTATCATAGAGCCCCATTGTTTCAGTCTCTCAATTCTCCATTGCCTTCTGGAGTTCAAGACTTTGTAAGCTTATTTCCCTGCAAAGAAACAGAAGAAAATTGTTTTGTTTAAGATCTTGCCATACCTTGCAGCAAGATGCTGCTTCTTATATGTGAGCCACCAAATTTTAGTACCTTTCAGAAGATGCTGCTGTAGAAGGTCCATGACCTGGCTCTCTAAGCACAAACACATCTGGTGATGCAGCACTTCCACAACTGTAACCAGAATTTATAGGTTGGGTTTTCATACAGATTATCAAGATGGTTGTCATCTGCTGAGCATCTTCTGGAAATGAAAACATTCTGTGCTGCAGAGAGTGGAAATTATTTGAATATCAATATGACTTGTTGCTTTTTCTTTCCTTAAATAGCAAGCAGAAGTCCCAGAGGAGAGTGACAATGATGAAGATGATGATGATGAAGTCTTTGGTTTTATAAGCTGCTTAAATTTAACAGAAAGGAAGGTTGGTATTTCATTAACTTCTAGAAAGTGATAACTTGAGACAGCAACCTGCTTTTCAGCCTGGCCGGCCAGCCAATCAGGATTTTGAATTCTACTATGGAGGATTATGGTCTTAAAAATTTGACATAGAGTCATAATATCATTTAGGTTGGGAAAAACCTTGAAGATCATCGAGTCCAACTGTTAACCCAGCATTGCCAAGTCTGCTGCTAATCTGCTAAACTATCACTTAGCTTTCTTAGGATCTGGTCCTGTGTTGCATGCTGAATCTCATACATAAAGCAGAGTGGAACAGAGAGTTAAATCTGTTGTCTAATAAGTGGCTTCAGGATAACTGAGATGCCAACCTCTTGTATTTCTTCACTTTCATCTTGTGGAATCATAGAATGGTTTGGATTGAAAGGAATGCTAAGACTAGATACTCCAACCCCCATTGTGTTGAGCAAGGATGCTCCTGACTACACCACTCAAAGCTCCATCCGGCCTGGCTGTGAACGCATCCAGGTTTGGAGCCTCCTCAGCTTCTCTGGGCGATCTGTTGCAGTGCCTCATAACCTCAAGGTGAAGAATTTCTTCCTGATGTCTAATCTAAATCCAGATCCATCCAGTTTGAAACCATTACCCCTGATCCTGTCACTACATGGCTTTGTAAAAAGTCCTGACCCAGACACAGGACCTCAGTTGTTGAGCTTCTTGTTGAACTTCTGCAGCTTTTGTCTTTTGCTGTGGAGTGTACTGGTGTTGCAGCTCATGACTGCATCCCTGTCAGTTAGAACTTTGGTTGCCCTCAGCTTCAGGGCTGGTAAATCATTTAGGAGAAATTGTGCAGCACTTTAGAGACTGCCTAAGGAAATTGCTAATAGGCCTGTAGAATATTCCTATGAAGTTCCCACTCAAGTTTTTCTTGTGTGTGCAAATAGTTGTCTTATAACGTAAAGAAAATAAACCTTTTGCTTCTAGGGTACACCGTGTGCTGAACAAATCAAAGAGCTGATTCTGAGCCGATGTGAGAAGAGCTGTGAGCAGTGTGTTGTTGAACAACTGAATAAGCTCCTAAATGACAGTACTAAGCCTGTGGGTCTTATACTGAGTGAAAGATTCATTAATGTGCCACCACAGATTGCTCTGCCCATGCACCAACAGCTGCAGTAAGTTTGTGTGGTTTTTTTAATAACCTGATGCTGTATTCCTGTAGTTGTCCTTCCCAGTCTTTCAGAAATCTGTGTTAAGAGAAGTGAGACTCTAGAGATAGAAATAAGACAAGAAGAAAAAACTAATTTTAATAATCTCATTCATATTTTAACATTTTTTGGCTTTTCAAATTCTTTATACATTAAGATAGAAGAAGTCTTTTAGGAATATATCCCATTTTACTGCAGAAATAGCTGTGTGTATGACACAGTTTGTGTTGCAGGTTGTTTTCATATTGATCTAAAAAAATGTAAGAACTTTTTATGTCATGCTGAAAATGAGCAACTTGGATATTTCTGCCTCTGTGTGTTAATGTCTAGCTCTAGAATGGGAGATTTGAAACTTAAAAGGTGGATGAGTTCTGGTCCTTGAAGTCCATATGCAATATTTTGGTTAGTTTCAAATAAGTAAGTGAAGCAAGTTAGGCGCCATCTGGTATCTACCAGTTAGTGGATTTCTGTCATGGGCTCAGTGACAGGAAGCAAATTAATCCACTGAGATAGTGTTATATTAGTGCCATCTTGAGAACCAGGAGATTATTTTGGATAAGAAGCTCAAGTAATCAAACAAATATTCTGGTTTTTTTTCTCCTTTTCTTTGGTTTTCTTTTCTCATATGTAAGAAGTCAGATTAAGTTGACTGCCATCCTGGCTCACTTAAACTATAAAACAGACCTTTAAGGGATTACTACTTTGATGTGAAAGAAAACATGTCAATAGGGTGGGCCAGGAAGGTTTTAAGAGAAAGAAAAGAGGTGCTTGAAGGCTTAGCTTTGTTAGTTACCTGCTAGTACAGCACTTGCACAACTCAGATTATTATATGAGCTGCTCTTAACAGTTTTGGAGTGTTGCAGTGACAACATGTTTAGTACATGGGTGGGCAGGAGTATTTTCTGGCTCTCAATCACTGTTTCTTGTGGAAGAGATAGTGTGATGTATTTTCAGGGGAGTTGCACTTAGAATCATTTCCACACTCTACCATGAACAAGATAGTGGGGGGAAAAGGGTTATTTCTTATTTTTGTTTTTATTGGTTTAGAGTGCAAATAGTGTGTTGAAGTACTAGGAATGCTTATGGACAATTTCTTTCATAAAATAATAGGCTGCAATGTGAGTATTTTTTTCTGCAGAAATGCATTGTATAAATTCCTTAAACACTTGTTTAGGATTTAAATTGTGTGTGTGTGAACTGATTTTTAAATTGTATGTGTAAATATTTATTTATCTTTAGGAAAGAATTGACTGAGGCACAGAAAACAAACAAACCTTGTGGGAAGTGCCACTACTATCTTCTTATCAGCAAGACCTTTACAGAAGCCACAAAGAGCAGCTCTAAGAAAAGGGACGGGAGAAATCAGCAGAAGGAGGAATTGATGTTTGCAAATGCAGAGGAAGAATTCTTTTATGAGGTAATGTGATTCTTTTCATGTAAAATATTTATTTTTCTTTATGCATCATCAAAAAAGATGTTTCACCTTAAATTCAAACTGGAAAAAGCTAGGTTTAGGTTAGACATTAGGAAGAAATTCTTCACCATGAGCATGTTGAGGCACTGGAACAGGTTGTCCAGAGAAGTTGTGAAGGCTTTAAGCCTGGAAGTGTTCAAAGCCAGCTTGGATCAGGCCTTGAGCAACCTGGTCCAGTAAGAGATGTGCCTGCCTGTGGCAGAGAGGTTGGAACTACATGATCTTTAAGGTCCCTTCCCACCAAAACCATTCTATGATTCTGTGAAATTCAAGAGGATCTTTTAAAAAGATACATCATGTATCTTTTAAATTAAATACAGCTTTTTTTAGAGTAGTGTTGGGTGATGAGGAGTAGAATAGACTTAACCAGGTTGGAAAAGACCTTCAAGATCATCGAGTCCAACCTATCACCCAACGCTATCTAATCAACTAAACCATGGCACCAACCACCCCATCCAGTCTCTTCTCTTCTCCAGTGATGGTGACTCCACCACCTCCCTGGACAGCACATTCCAATGGCCAATCACTCTTTCTGTGAAGATCTTCTTCCTAACATCCAGGCTGAACCTCCCCTGGTGCAGCTTGAGACTGTGTCCTCTTGTTCTGGTGCTGGTTGCCTGGGAGAAGAGGCTAACCCATACCTGGCTACAACCTCCCTTCAGGTAGTTGTAGAGAGCAATAAGGTCTCCCTGAGCCTCCTCTTCTCCAGGCCAAGCAACCCCAGCTCCCTCAGCCTCTCCTCATAGGGCTTGTGCTCCAAACCCCTCCCCGGCTTTGTTGCCCTTCCCTGGACACATTCCAGTAACTCAACATCTTTCCTGAACTGAGGGGCCCAGAACTGGACACAGGACTCAAGGTGTGGCCTAACCAGTGCTGAGTACAGGGACTTACTACTGTATATTGTGGAGAGCTGTGCCATCCATTAATCCAAATTACTAAATTAATCCCCCATATTGGTATTAATTTATGAATGTATTAACTGTATCAGGTCACAATTGACCTGACTATAAGCAGGTATGGTGTAGACTACCTGTGGCAGCTTTACTACACAATCAGGTCTCCTATGCAATGAGGGTAATGGAAAAAATTCAAAGAACATCTGAAATAAGCAGAGAATTTAGGGGAAAGATCAGTTGTTACTTTGTCTTGAGGCCAGTGTCTTGGCTTCAAAGGCTTAACAAAATTAATCTCTTTACTCATACACCGAAGCTGAATGCAGTAATTGTCAGATATGTTGAGATACTGTGGATGGCCAAACAAATGGTAATAAATCTGGATGTTGAAATTAACAGCATGTCCTAGGCTGCCTGAATTTACAAAAGTTTGGAATCTCTTTTGTTTGGGGACCAGTGCAGTTGTCTTCTTCAATTTGGACAATAAGAAATGTGAAAGACTTGTTAAATTGCTGCACCAGCTGAGCAGAGAAGACAGGCTATGGGTGTGTGAATTGGAGTAAATACAGTTAGCTTCAGGATCTCTCAGTGACAGTCAAGCAAGGTGGCAGCTCAACATCCAGTAGTAACTTGTGAGGATGTTTTGACTTAATTGTGTGTCACAGCTTTAAAGATTAGATTCCAAAAAATGTAGAGGAATCTCTGTTAGTCTCAGTCGGCATCTGCGGTGCCTGTTAAGACTTAAATACACAGATCTCTTTGTCTTGCCCTTACATAGTTTATCCTAGGTCCAAAAAAGCACCTGTGGAGACTTTTAACTGCATTACCAAATATAAATAATGTGTTTCCCTGAGATCTCTCTTCCAAAGACACTTCACAGATACCAAAGTTGTGGTTTTGTATTTTCGTTGGGTTTATGTGGAAACATTTATCTGTTCCCTTTCTGATAACGGTTACTTGCAAAAAATAACAGAATCACTTTGGTTAGAAAAGACCTTTAAGATCGTTGAGTCCAACCATTATCTAACTTTACCAAGGCTGGTGCTAAACCATGTCTCTCAGCATCACATCTCTGCATCTTTTAAACACCTCCAGGGATCCAAATCCTCCAGGGGATTCAGCCACCTACCTGGAGATCCTATCCCAGTGCTCAAAATGCTCAGAATAAAAAGTTTTGAAGATCCAAAGAAGTAGCTATCACCTCCCCTTTCTGCCTCTTTTCTCCTCAAGAATATTAATAAAAAGTGCTAGAGTACTACTTCCTATTTCCTAAGCAACCTGTGTACACTGCTCTGCCAAATCAGGCAAGGGGAAGATGCAGGAAATTAAATTTAAAATGTACTCAAATGCAAAAAATTGGTGCATTGTTCTTTATTCTTTCCCCAAAGCTTTAAAAATCTCATTCTCCAATATTACTGCTTTGTCAGGAGACCATTATTTTTCATTTCTGGCAATGCCTACAGGATAAAGCAGTGGCACACACATCATAGGGTTAATGGCAAAGGTTCCTGTGTGTAATCCTTCATGATGTTTTCTGTTAGAGGGTGTGATCTGGCTGTAATTTTATTTCATGGGAACTGAAAAAAATCCAAGTGAGTGAATTCATTGTAGCTATGAGGGAAAACTGTTGTAGCCTCTAGGCAGTGACAAGTTTGGAATTTTCTTTTTGTGTTCCTGCCACAGCAGCTTTACAAACTGAACTTGAACTCTGTGTAAACATGTTATTGAAAACCTGAGGGGTGAAACCTGTGCTGCCCATGTGTCCCTGGGTGTCACGTTCTAGAAGGCCTGTTTTGTGTTTGCCTCTGTTTTGTTAATTTGAGTGGCATTTTGAAGACTAATTGTGTGCTTTAGTCTAAATGGCAGTGATTTTTAGCTCAAGTGGACTGACTCAAACTGAATGTGCTTTTCTTTTCAACAGTCTTTCTAATATTTTTAACAAATTCATTTTAAACATGATGGAGGATGTTTAATTGAGTGGGTCTCTCTACTTAATAATGGGTTAAATTAGTGTCGGCATCTGTATCCTCCCTGATCACACGTGGTGTTAATCAGGTTGCCATAAAATACTATTAAATGTGGTGAGGCAGACATTTTGAGACACATAAATGGAGAGAAGCTTTTTTTGCACTTGTCAGTTTCCTGTGCTTTATTTTGTTCCTTAAGATGTTATTGAGGGAGCAGAAGAAAAATTCTATTATACCCACACTTGGAACTGATTAAATGTTTAGGGCCTCCATTGCTCACATTGTTTGTTCTTGAGCAAAGCCACTCAATTTATCTGATGATTCTTCCAAAATTAAATGTACAACCTTGAGATACTGTTAGTAAATAGCAAACCTAAAAGGGACCAGATCTTCAGTTTCCCTGAAGAGGGAAGAGGTTAGGTAAGTTTTTCTACTTAGTTCAGTTAATACTTCTCCATCTGACTTGTGTGGGAGCCAGAAACATTTGTTAGGTGACTTCTTATCCATCAGCCACTTGTCTGGGAAAGCTGATAAACAGGGACTCTTCTATCTGTATGCAGTATGTGGCACTGAAAAGAAAGAAATGCATTATGGACACCTACCTGTCTGAAGAAGCATCTCCTATCAATACAATACAATACAACAGGTTGAAAGAGACCTTCAAGATCATCGCGTCCAACCCATCAACCAGTCCAACCCACCTAAACAACTAAACCATGCAACCAAGCACCCCATCAAAGTGTCTTCAGTAGCTCCAGCCATCTAGAAACTTGCATGAGCTTTTTTGAAATTCTCAGGATTCATACACCAAAGAATGGTGAGGGTTGGAAGGGGCCTCTAGAGATTGTCTAGTCCAACACTCCTGCTAAAGCAGGGTCACCCAGAGCAGGTTGCCCAGGATCACAATGCCCAGGCAGGTTTGGAAACTCTTGAGAGATGCCACAATGTCTCTGGACAGCTCGAGGGCAGTCACCTTCACAGGAAAGAATTTTCTCTTCGTGTTCAGATAGAACCTTCTGTGTTCCAGTTTGTCCTCATTGTTGCTTGTCCTGTCACTGGAGACTACTGAAAAGAGTCTGGCCTCATCCTCTTTCCTTTCACCTTTCAGCTACTGACAGCATTGAGAGGATCCCTTCTCATCCTGCTCTTGGACAGGTTAAACGACCCCAAGTCTGTCAGCCTTTCCTCCAGGCCTCTCAGCATCTGTGTAGCCTCTGCTGGACTCTCAGCATCTGTGTAGCCTCTGCTGGACTCTCTGTAGTAGTTTCCTGTCTGTTTCGAGCTGGGTAGCCCTGAACTGGACACAGTACTTGCAGTATTCTTATAGATACATTCATTTTTAGGTCTCGGAGCGTTTTTAGCGTAGGCCATGAAAGGGCAGAGCTTCTTCATTGCTACAGGCCTTACAAGCCATTATCTTCAATGCTGGCACTGTTCTGCCTGCACTTTCTTGCTGTTCCTTATATCTGAGTAAACACTCATATATATCAGATATCTGCTAATTCTTGAGCAATTTGCTCTTGTTTCACGTTTGAAGGTCTATTAGGAGCCTGGTCAAGGATCCCTCTTTAGTTGTCACAAAAGCTCCTTAGGGTTAGCATTTCCTGATGTGATGGTATGGAATGAGATGCTATCTTAAAACCATCTAAAATGAGGTGCAATCAGCATGTAAAGGGGTTGTTGATTTTTATTTTTCCTCTTAGGTCTTCTTTCTGATCCCAAGCTATAATGATAGCAATCAATTTTTTATGAAATATTGTGACCGTTTTAGGCTGTGCCTTTAAGAAAGGGACAGTTGCTGAAACACTCTGGCTGAATGTTTTGGGGCTAATAACAAAAACGAGATAAGGTCTAAACGAATTTCATTGGTAGATTGGTAGAATGCAACTTTAAGTTTTGGGTCCAGTTTGAGTCTGGTTCAGTCTGTACTTTTCCCTCTGTTCATGTGGGCCTGTTTCTCTCTCTCGGAAGCAACAGCTGCGGACAGAGCCGACCTTGAATTAACAAAGCTAACCAGATAAGACAACTAATTCTTGTACACGCTTTGAGCTAACAGAATTTTCTCCTTAATTGCCTTTCTCTCTCTCTCTAACCCTTTTTTGGGAAAAAGGGAGGTATGGAGGGAGAGGGGGTACAGGGGGAACCCCCCTGGCTGAAGGGGGGGAAAAGGGTCTTTCTGTATTATGTTCATTGCTGTATATTTCTGTATATATTGTAAATACTCTATATTTGTGTACATATTCATTGCATTCCATTCATGCTTGTAAATATAGCTTGTTTCATTTGCCTCTCTGACTGAGTTAGCTGCGGTTTCTTTGTGTGTTGTGTCTCTCACCCTGCCACAAATATGAATTATATAAATTATGTGGGAAGCAAATGGTTTAGTACACTTAATGGTGAATTCTCATTTAGGTTTTTTTCAGTGGACCTTTTGAGAGGGCAAAAAATAACTTCTTAGTAAGCATGTCCATGATAGTCATTGTTTTTACTTTCTTTAAATGATGTATTATCTATGTGCTAATTAAAAATTCTAATCCTAATGCATTTATTTGTGTTGTTTAGAAAGCCCTTCTGAAGTTCAGCTACTCTGTGCAAGAGGAAAGTGACACCTGTTTGGGCGGCAGATGGTCCTTTGATGATGTACCAATGAAACCTTGGCGGACTGTTATGGTAGTTCCAGCTGATAGAATTAATATAATTATGGAAAAACTCAAAGACTATCTCTCACTCTGAACTCTCCTATAAAGACCATTTTAGAAAGCAGCCATGCAGAACTATGGCTTCACAATATTTTCAGAAGAGTTAATGGTTTTGTACTGCTCAGATGCTTCTTCTTGTAGCAGGTGGTACCAGTAAAAATATCCATCAAGTTAATATTTTTAAATACTGTGTCTTATACTTCGGTATCATCATCAACTAGACAACAAAAACCCAGTGTTACAAGAAAACTTCAAAAACTGCTCAATAAATTTTTAACCAAACCTGTATATTTTTGTTACTAAATAATGTGTGCAACTCCCTTTTCTTAAGAAGAGTGGTTTTTCAGTATGTTTGTCTCTCAGTTTGAGCTCAGTGCAGTGATTTGACTTCTCAGCTCAGCCTCTGCTCAGTGGCAGCACTTTGTGAAGTTCAGGGTGTGTTTTTGCAAACAGTGACTGCTTCTAGCAGTGAGAATGCTGATGGTCAAAATTACTGCCAAGGGCTGGGGTGCAGATCAGAGTCGCTGCTGAATCTTGTGTGCCATGCTGGGGCGCAGTAAGAGGTGTCATCTGCGGGGAGGAGAGGACAGGCCAGCTGACCCAAAACTGACCAACAAGGGATTCCATCCCACAGACTTCAACTTCTGGAGAAGGCTGGGGGATCACCAGGGTCAGGCCTCTTCAGTGGCCAGCATACAAGGATGACTTTGTTCTTCCTTCAGTCCTCATCCATGTGTTCCAGAATCCAGCTCCTGAATCCGGTTCCCATCTGCCACGGTGTCTGGTCTGGGACTTCCCTAGTGCCTGTCCTCAGCATCAGCGGTGATGATGACATCATTGCCATCAGGCATTGGGTTTGATACTGGTTTGTATCTAGTTTTGTCTATTCCATTGTTATTATTTCAATTAAAGCTTTTTAGTTTTCTCTCCAACTCTCTCTCCCTTACTCCCTTTCTGTCCCATTTGGGAAGACAGAGGGATTCATGAAGAGCATTTCTCACAGATTCAAAGAATCACAGAATGTTAGGGTTTGGAAGGGACCTTGAAAGATCACCAAGTCCAACTATCCTGCCTGAGCAGGATCACCTAGAGTAGATCACAGGAATGCATCTAAGTGGATTTTGAATGTCTCTATAGGGAGATTCCACAGCCTCTCTGGGCAGCCTGCTCCAGTCTTCTGTCACCCTCACAGAGAAAAAGTTTTTCCTTATTTTCATGTGGAACCTTCTGTGCTCCAGCTTGCACTGTTGCTCCTTGTCCTATCATTGGACATCACTGAGAAGAAACTGGCTCCATCTTCCTGACATTCGCCCTTCACATATTTATAAACATTAATGAGGTCACCCCCTCAGTCTCTTCTCCTCTCAAGCTAAAGAGACCCAGCTTCCTTAACTTTTCCTTATAAAGGAGATGTTCCACTCCCTTCAGCATCTTTGTGGCTCTGCACTGGACTCTTTCAAGCAGTTCTCTGAGTTCACTGAGTTCTCAGTTCTTCTTGAACTGAGTAGCCCAGAACTGGAGACAATATTGAATAGTACTGGTTCCAGTACTGACCCCTGAGGGACTCCACTAGATACAGGCCTCCAATTATAGTCCATCCCATTGACCACAACTCTGACTTCTTTCCTTCAACCAGTTCACAATCCACCTCGCTTCCTGATCCTCCAGGCCACACCCTCAGTTTAGCTGCAAGGATGCTGTGGGAAGTGGTATTAAATGCTTTCCTGAGATCAAGACAAACCACATCAACTGCACTGCCATCACCTGGTTATTCATCAAAGGCTATCATGTTGGTTAAACATGACTTCCCCTTGGTAATACCATGCTGACTGTTCCAAATAACCTTCTTATCTTTGAGATGCCTATAGGCATATCAAGGTGGATCAGTTTCTCCAACATATTTTCAGGGATGGAGGTGAGGTTTACCAGTCCTCCTTCTTGGCCTTTCTGAAAACTGGAGTGACAATTGCTTTGCTCAAGTCCTCAGGCACCTCTCCTGTTCCTCACAACTTACCAAAGATGAAGGAGAGTGGCCTAGCAATTACTGTCACTTGTCTAGTGGCCAGCTCAGCTCTAACCCATGACTGTTTCTTCTGTTGAATACATTTATGTCAAAAGTCCACTGTAATTACCTGGGTTAAGATGGGGAAGATTGTTGCATATACTGCTTTTATTTATATTTGTCCAGTATCTACTAGCTCAGTCTAAAATCACTGAACGATACATCTTTGTTCTGTGGGAGTCTGGGCAAGTTTTTCATTTTCCTTGTTGTCATTGCTAGTTTTCTGTTTCTCCTTCATGCTTGAAACGGGTGACAAGTGATTGATCACTTCCTGCAGAATATCCTTATTTTCACTAGGAGGAAGATTGCTAAAATAGTATTGAGGTACCAGCTCCATGAATCTGGTGAGGAAATAAAATGAAGCATTGTTATTTTTTTAATTGATAGGGAAATAAGGCAAAACATCTTTTTTTTTTTTTTTTTTTAAACTGAATTTTGAAATATTTGAATAGTTATTTCCAAGCTTAGACAAAAGATGTCAGCAAGGTGTTGGTAAGTACAGCTATAAAGAGTGTCTCAACTCAGAACCCAAACATTGCAAAGTGTAAGAGTAGTTCCTGCTTTCAGTCGATTTGCAGTTAATATTTTCTCTCTACACTTCAGGTGATTGTCCTTTGGTTCTTGGTGCTGCAGATTGCATTAAATAGCAATTTTTTCTGGATTAGAACATATTTTTGCTTCAAGAAAATTATGAAAAGGGCTTTCTCATAAACACTGGGAATAGAAAAGGTGGGGCGGTGAAATGTGTCTTTTCAGTGCAAAGAGTGTTTTGCAGAAGGAAGATTGTAGTCTTGATTCTGTAAGCAGTTGATACGAGATGATGTAGCTGGCTGGGTACATAAAACACGTTGAGAAAAGATTGGCTGGAAAATAGCTTTTTCAGGGAACAAAGACATTTCCAGCTAGATTAATCTGTGAGTACACTGCCATGTTAACTCTTCCATGGGTTTTGGTGGTGGTTTGTTGTGGGTTTGTTGTTTTTTTGTTTTGTGGTTTTTTTGTTGGGGTTTTTTTTTTGTTTGTTTGTTTGTTTGGGTTTTTTTCTGTGTACTTTACAAGAAACTTTTACAGCTTCTAATGTGTTTCTTCACTGGATGAACTGATTACAGTTACAGTGGCAGACACTGAGATTTACTTCAGTACCTATACAGAACAGCCAGATTAGGAAACAGAAAAGGCTGATTTAAATGATGTTTTGGTTTGTATGAATAGAATAGTAAGGGCATGAGATCACAGTTCTTAGGGTTTTTTCAATAGTTCTGAGCTCTAATGCAGTGTTCTGAGAGAAAATGAAGACATCGAGCAAAGCTACACACAGAGTGACAGACAACACTGGCAACAAAGAAATAACATCCCACATACATTCTCTAGTGAACGTAAACAATACGAAAATCAACAATTTCTTCACCTTTAGTGATGCCAGCTCCTTTTGCTTGACTAGATATGAAGATTTCTCTATGCCTGTTTTGCTGGCTTTATTTTCTTTTAAATCCACACCCATACCTAGTCAATCAGTTATGCTTGGAATGCTTTCTCAACAGAACCAGAAGACAGAATTATGGAATTATTTTGGTTGAAAAAGACTTTTAAGATTATAGAATCCAACCGTTCTCTGACTACGAAGGCTGGGGCTAAAACATGTCCCTCAGCACCACATTTCTGCCTCTTTTAAACACCTTCAGGGATGGGTACTAAACCATCCATGGTAGCTGTGTTTATGACAGAAAAGAAAAAGAGAAGATGACCAGAATTGACTTCTCCCAGTGTACACCCCCCTTACCCTCTTTCTGTCTTGTGCTGTTGTGGTAGAGGTATGAGTGAAGAAACAGTTTTATCATGGTTTACTTACAGATCAGGTGATATCTCGGTGACAACCCTGATGGAATTGTCTTCTGCTATATTAAACTCGTGGAATAAAACCCACTCAGGAATTCTTCTGGTGTTGCAATAGGATGAGAAAGGATGAAGCTGGGCCACTTGTCTGTGTGTTAACATTAAGTAGTTTCCTGAGCCATCTACATCACGAGCAATCTAAAAGAAAACAGTCATTCATTACTTAATTGAAGGTAGAGATACATAGATCAGTGTTTGCCTATCATATTAAACTTGTATTCAGATACTTTGAACTAGAAAGTCTAGACATCTTCCCAGATTGCTATGGGAAAACCAGGGACTGGATTTTATAAAGTGAGACAGAGCGAAAGAAAATGTCCGTCTGTATATTTGAAAGGAAACCATCTGCAACAAGTGAGGGCAGGCTTGTCTGAATTTGAAGGGTCTGTGAAAAAGAGCTGTGTTCTTGAAGAGGTATGAGGCTAAAATACAATGTGTGGCAGGGCACGTGTAGTTTGGAGAGGTCAGTCTTGTTTTTAGGTGGAATGTAGTGATGAGGAGGATGTTCTCAAGTGGGAATAAATCATTCTTGTTTATAATTACAGTACCTCTCACTTGGGATGAAGAAAGCTGTATATTATATATACTAAACATATTGAACAAGCCAATTGTCTGTTTCCAGTGTATTTTCACAAGAACAAAAAGGAAATAATGTCTGAGAGAATATTAGAAGTAAAAAAATTTGTTTGGGTAAAAGAATTATTTGAGTGAAAGGCACATTGGCAGTTCCCCTCTTGCAGGGAAGTGTGTGGACTTCCAGCTGTCATACCTGAATCCCAGAGAGAAGATTGGCAATGGCAGAAGTGTTTTATACACTGTGGAAAAAACAACTCAAGAGATGTAACTACTTAAGATCTCTGACAACATTCTATATGACAGAGCAGTAAGAGGAAACCACAGTATTTTTCCTTACATGCATAAAGTAACCAGATAAAAGAGCTTTCTTAATGTTCAGAGTATTTTCTTTTGATCCAAAGTGTGGTTCTGAAACGGGAAGTTCAATGCGCTTCATAATCTCCACTAGTTCAGCTCTGATGGTTTCTGCCATCTTCAGTGCAGAGCAGCTTAGGAAATAATGACGGCACCATTTCTCATTACTGTAGTCTGTGGAGGGAAAAAAAATGGTTTTGGCTGAAAGCAAAGTCTTGCTGATGGGTACTACCCACAGAGATAGTGCTCCATAAAGTGCTGTTTGGCTGGTGCAATAGATTAAAACCATTTTGGAGTGAGTAGTTGTGTCAGAGCTGTGCAAAATTCTGATAACAAGAGCTGTGTGGGACAGTTTAGGCTCACTGATGTTGCTTGTAGTGGGCAATATTTGATAGCCTTACTTAGTTTTGTAGACTTTTATCTTTCTGAATAAAACTACTCAAAATCCCTTATTTTGCCTGTAATAGCTGCAAATGGAATGAGTAGCAACTCTATTTTCAGGCTTTCTGGATTCAGGCTGGAATGTGGAACTGAAATCCCATGAGCAGTGCTAGGATGCTGCATGCTGGTAAAGGGCAGGTTCTCATGGAGCTTTCTTCAGCATTCAGCATGACTGCACACGAAACTTTCCTATCCCGAGTTCTTGTATAGTATAGGCAAATCTATCACTTTCAGTACTGGACTCAGGCTAAATAAACCTGAGCAGGATGTTTGAGCACAGGAAAAAGCTATGAAGAGTTTTTGTCTGCTGTGCAGTTCTCTGACTTTTATTTGCTTTCTTGTAAATACAAACTTTACTACTTTCTATTTTTTCCCCTTAAACTTTCCTTTTAGTTGACAGCTATCAGAAAAACACCAGTATTGTTACGCTGCTGAGGGAACTGAGTCTCTTCCTCAACTGTATTTATGTAATTTCCCATCTTAAACGTTGTTTGTGTGCTGTTACAGGAGGAACCGTAAGTCTGGTTTTCCACAAAGTTGCTTTAAATGGCAATTGCTCCAGTGCTTATGGATATCTCTTGGGTGAGGTGTGCTCTCCTAGGTAATTTTCAATTAGTTAAACTAAACCTGACATTCATTTGCAATGGTTACTATCTTAGGTTTCTTCCTGTAAATTACAGAGTCACAAAATCACAGCATGCTGTGGGTTGAGAAGGACCTCTGGAGATCTAAACCCCCTGCTAAAGCAGGGTCACCCACAGCATTTTGCCCAGGATCACAATATCCAGGTAAGTCTGGAATCTCTCCAGGGAAGGAGACTCCACAACCTCT
This sequence comes from Picus viridis, assembly GCA_033816785.1. Lineage (NCBI taxonomy): Eukaryota > Metazoa > Chordata > Aves > Piciformes > Picidae > Picus > Picus viridis. The sequence continues at coordinate 17,404,893 of CM066586.1, read as the reverse complement.
CTGAACAGCCTGCTGTCACCTTCACAGGAAATAAGTTATTCCTCATGTTCAGGTGGAACCTCCTGGCTTCCAGTTTGTGCCCATTGCCCCTTGACTTGTCACTGGACACCACTGAAGAGAATCTGGCCCCATCCTGTTGACCCCAACCCTCTAGATATTGACCAGCATTGAGAAGATCCCCTCTCAGGCTGCTCTTCTTCAGGTGAAATAGCCCCAGGTCTCTCATCCTTTCCTCCTCAGAAAGATGCTCTTCAGCACCTTTGTAGCCTCTGTTGAACTCTCTCCAGTAGTTTCCTGTCTCTTGAACTGTGAAGCCCAGAAGCAGACACAATAGTGCAGCTGTGACCTCACTAGGGCAGAATAGAGGGGAAGCTATTAAAAAAAGGATGTCTGAACTATGCTTCTGTGACTTAATGCTAATAATGACTGTTCAAATGCTGGCAGTTTTCCCCTAATTGATTACAATATGCTTTCTTCTGCCCAGTATGGGCACACTTACATTGATTTGCAGAATTTGCAGTGGCTTCTTTGAAGGCATTGAAGATGTTGATAAGAGTAAAGTGATCTCCTGCAGGGTGTGAGAATTTTCTCCAGCATGTAAGAGCAATCTCTTCTGTTCCAGGAGGTGAGTGTAAGAAGCAATTAGGAGCTTAGAGAAAAATCAAGCCAGGGGTTATTAAGGCACGTAGGTGCATGCACAAATAGTAACTCCACTGGTGCTTCTGCTTTTTTCCTTTCTCAGTTCCCTTTAATCCTCAGTGTGGGATTGCTGCTGAAGACCTGAGTCTGTGGCATTCACTAAGGTTTTATTTATGTAGATGTTTCAAACTCGTTTGGTTTGCAATGTATAAATTTGCTCCTATGTGTTGAAAACTGTGAATTGCAGTTCATTTTATTTCCGTTGTGGTACTGTGCTACATAATTGTGTCTTTTGAGATGATTGAGACTGTGCTTAATTGTTTAGGTTAGTATGTGCCTCAAAATTTTCTTCACAAGTTGAGGTCCACTATTAATAATTAAGCCAGCTCAGGCATAAAACAAAGTCGTTCTATAAAGAGAACCCCTAAGGCATCTTGGTGCCTTGTGGGTTCATGTCATTGCTACCCAAGACTCCTCACCAGTTTCTGTGCCCAAGATATTCCCTCTGGGCAAAGCACAATAATGCTATACCAGAACTTTCTCTACAGGTGGCTGTTGAGCATTAGAGAGCTGTCAAATTTGGGTGCTGTGCTAGGGTGTGTCATAATATCAGCAGTGTAATGCTATGTGATTAGGAGGCCACTGTGGAGAAAAGTAGGACAGTTCAGTCTAGTTGAAGCCAGCATGACCATGTAACAGTGAGACCTGAAAGAATGCCAATCTAGACCTCTTCTACTCTATATGGTGGGATCTCGAGATGTCATGGTCATTGTTTGCTGTTTGAACTTCTGCAGTCACCTCCCTCTGGGTTATCCTAAAATCTTCACTGTATCTTTGATGTATCAAGATTTCAACAGCAGCTTTGTTTTAAATATCTGGGGTTATGTGTTGGTTTGAAAGCTCTGTCTTGTCAAAGGGAAGAAGTTCTGTAGTTAACAACTTTCTAATATAACTGTTCTTCTTCACACCTCATGTGTCCAATCTTTGGGGCCAGATGATTTGTCTCACAGTGCCTTGTAAGAACAGAGTGATCCAACAGGACAGAATAATTAATACAATAACATCCTTAAGGTTATGTTAGTTCTTATAAGATGCATGAAGAAACAAGATCACAAAGTAATTCTTTGTAGGTCAGTATTGTTTATAATTAGAACTTCCCCTAATTTGCTGCTCCCATCTGCTCCAAATGTACATGAATATGTGATAAGAAAGTTCATTTTAGGGATGTTCTGTGTATGGTTTCTGACAAAAGGTTGGAAGCTAAAGAGGCAGCTGAAGCACGGAAATGGAGCGCTACTTAGGAATTCATTACTCTTGTTTTGTTGCATGCTTGAAGTCAAGACTTACTTAAACAGCCAGAGATAGTCACTTACTTGAAGTCAGCAGAATGTGAATAACAAAAGTTTGCCTTTGGGTTGCCCTTGTGAATAGACTCTGCAAGAGTCTACGTGGATTTAGCAGGTGGCACAAGCCATGCAGTCAGAGCTTATTTACAAGTACCTGTTACCATGGCCGCGATGGTGAGCATCTCATCAACACACTCAAATTCACACGAAGCCAGAATTGACTTTGACAGTTGTGGATCCAGGGGAAATTCTGACATAATAATTCCAAATTCAGAAAGGTTTCCATCATTATCCAGGGCTGCTAGATAATCAAGGTCTTCCAAAGCCTGCATCAGGCTTTCAGGAGCTAATAAAAGGAAAGATAATTCAAGTTCTTGAGAATGGCTACATTTAAATGGCTGTCTGAATTCTCATTATAATATTCAGCTGTATATTTCCTGTGTGAAAATAATCGAAATTGCCTTCTGTTGTTTGACAATGAGTAAGAAGGAAAAGTAATAAATGAGATGAACAAACAGATGAGAACACTGTGGAGGGAGGTAAAAAGGGGTAACAATTACAGGGCTGCAAATAGTTTTGTTGTGGTGCTTTGGTTTGGTTTGATGTGTGAGTGTGAGAGAGCAGTTGTTGTCAAAAGTCCAACCACAGTGCTGAATAATGTGTTGCACCTACTTCAGGTATTTTGTTTTGTGCATCTTCATTTTAAAGAGGTGGATGGCCACATCTGAGAGGTACACAAAAACCCTAGGAAAGAGGGTTATAACCAAATGTCAGGCACACCCAGAAGCTACAGCTGTCTTATCATTCTGGCAGGTATTTGGAGATCTCTTGGTTTCTTCTTTTTTCATATGGTTTCTCATGATGTCAGAAGAAAAATGGGAATGTAGTAAAAGAAAATTTCTTCCTAGCAATTTCCTATACTTTCTCACTATATGAAATTAAATTTTCCCTGTTGTATGTTACAACTTCAACAGATAGAATTGAGAACAGTAAGGCAGAACAAATATGTGAATATAGGAAAATATTTGGGTAGGCTGAGAGACAAGTTTGGGAAAAAAGTACAAAATACGTGAATTTGGGCTGCACAGTGAATAGGGAGCATGAGTATGAAATGGACTGAACAGAGGAAAAAGTGAAAGATATAGTGAGTTAGAGTTTAGCATTTAAGATAGGGGTGTGGACAGTGAGAGCAGAGGAGAACAAAGACTGAAGCGACAGCTTTTTATCTTAGGTGGTGGATGAACACAAGTGGAGGTCTGCCAGTAGAATCATGGAATCATAGAATCAATAAGGTTGGAAGAGACCTCAAAGATCATCAAATCCAACCTGTCACCTAAGACCTCATGACTACTACACCATGGCACCAAGAGCCATTTCCAATCCCCTCTTGAACACCTCCAGGGATGGTGACTCCACCACCTCCCTGGACAGCACATTCCAATGGCTAACAACTCTCTCTGTGAAGAACTTTCTCCAGCCTAAACTTCCCCTGGTGCAGCTTGAGACTGTGTCCTCTTGTTCTGGTGCTGATTGCCTGGGAGAAGAGACCAACCCTCTCCTGGCTACAACCTCCCTTCAGGTAGTTGTAGACAGCAAGAAGGTCTCCCGAGCCTCCTCCTGGCTAAGTAACCCCAGCTCCCTCAGCCCCTCCTCATAGCACTTGTGCTCAAGGCCTCTCCCTAGCCTCGTTGCTCTTCTCTGGACACACTCAAGAGTCTCAATGTCCTTCTTAAATTGAGGGACCCAAAAGTGGACACGGGACTCAAGGTGTGGCCTAACCAGTGCTGATTGCAAGGGCACAATGACTTCCCTGCTCCTGCTGGCCACATTATTCTTGATGCAGGCCAGGATGCCATTGGCCTTCTTGGCCACCTGGGCACACAGCTGGCTCATGTTCAGTAGGGAGATTTGCTTCTTGAAAACCAAGCTTTTAGGCTAAAATGGTATATATGGAGATTTTTAGGGCCACTGGAGTACCAATTACTTAGGTAACTGTTCAATTAACTTTGCTTAATGACATACTAAGCATACACTCTGAGTCACAAGTCATAGATATACCTTCCTCTTTTATAGGTGAGTGTGAATGAAATCAACCCACAAGGTGTGACGATACAGAAAATGGCTTATGCACAGGGACACAAATACACCCTTCTCATCAATTATCTTTGCATTTCATCAGCTATTTTTTTAACAGGCCAAAAGGTGTCATTTGCAGTAACTCTTCTGAACCTGTCAGCTGGATGGGAGTAAAGAGCAAAGGAGTTTGGCAAAGATGCTTCTTGCTTGTTAAGTATATTGCTGAATTTCTCCTTTGGTATTGTTTTGTCACTATTTATTTTTGTTCATTTTTGCATCTTGGAGCAGCAGAAAACAGATTCATCTTGTGTATGCCCTGGCTCTTTCACTATTACTGACTGCTTTTGATAGGTGGTGCCAGAGGAATATGAAGTGTTATTCTGCATTTTTTGATTGCTTGAGTTTGGTTTGGGTTTTGGTTTTGGTTTTTTTTTCAGATTTTGAAAAAAAATTAGTCTAAGTGTTCTTTTGATGAGAAAGAGTGGTATAATGAATTCAGACTCTCACAGCTTCAGTGATAAGCAAACATATCTGAAAGGACAAGATTCAGCAAATTTGCTGTTAATGACAGTAGGTTCCTTTGGCAAAGCAAGCATAGAAGAGCTTTATATGTGGCTAGAGACAGTAAACCTGCAAGCTGAGTGAAAGTTGTCAAGCCTACACTCTCCAAAAAGTAGTTGCTAGAGCATAAAAGAAGTTGGTGGAAATTTGGGAATTCTTGAAGTGTGAAGGCTTTTTCCCTGCCAGCTCCTTTCAAAGATAGATCTCTCTTTCAGATCTTATTGAAATGGTCAATATCTTTTGTGAGTGCCAGTTCATTTAAATTCATAACTGCTCTTCTGACACAGCAGCAACTTCCTCCTTATTCCAGCTTAAGGAACTGTTTGATATATTCTCCCTGTTTCATGGATAATGAGTTAAATTCTAGTCCCCTTGAAGCTGGTGGCAAAAATTCCACGACAGCAGGACTTGGCCTCATCCCCAGCCAAGCATACCCAGCACTGAGAAACTAATGACTGCACTGGCAGTTCTTCAGGCTTCTGTGGTCTGCTGTCAGTTTGCATATTAATGTAAAAAAAAATCTCTAAATAAAAAAGCCCAAAGCAATGCCACAGCTGCCCACATGGCCAGGGTGTATATTTGTTCTCATATGTATATTAGAAGATGACTAGAAAGAATTTCTTTCTTGAATTCATTATGAACAGGAACCTGTCCTTGGCAGGCTACTTCTGCACCGCAGAGATTAAAAGCAAATTTAAGCAAGCTGTGAGGAGTTGGTAGGTCATACTTAGCCATGGCACCATGCTTCAGGAGGGAACTGGGGTTGGTTAGACTGGAGAAAAGTAGGCTGAGGGGAGACCTTCTCACTCTCTACAGCCACCCTGAAGGAGATTGGAGTGAGGTCTCTTCTCCCTCATAACAGGTGATAGGATGAGAGGAAATTGTTTCAATTTGCACCAGGAGAGGTTTAGGTTGGGTATTAGAAGAAACTTCTTCACTGAAAGGGGTCTCAAACACTGGAACAGGCTCCCCAGGGAGGTGGTTGAATCCCCATACCTGGAGGTGTTTTGCATGGTTTAGCACCAGAATGGTTAGATTAATGGGTGGACCAGATGATTTAACAATCTTTTCCAGCCTAAGTGGTTCTATGGTTCTAAAAGTAAATAGGGAAGCAAGCAAGCAAGCACCTGTTGTTTATGACCCTTATCTGTCACTAATGTCTGAAGGAAACAATAGTGTATTAATTCCCCTTGCATGAGCTTTTACAGAACTTCTCCAAGATGTAGTTCTGGTAGTGCTGTGACTTCACCTAATTTTAAAAAACTTACTATTTGTTTTCAGAGACAATCTCAGGAATGTGTAAATTCCTGTTCAGCCTGTGAACCTGTTTCATTTCAGTATTTGAGTTCATATCTTGGCCTGTACATGAGGGGGCTTCTATCTAGAGACAACATTTTGTTATCAGACTTAATGGGCTTAATGGGATAAAGGATGAGCTCTTGCAAAAGCTAAAGCATCTGAGAAGAAAGTTTGAAGAAAGTTTAAAGAAATGAAAAGTTACAGCTAATGAAGAATGATAATCAATGACAGAGAATAGATTTAAATAAAAACTATGATAAATCACAAGTACTGCAAATGTTTAGATATGAAAAGCTCTTCTTTAAGGAACGGAAACCTACATTGTCTTATGATGATTTCTAGCAAGCCAGTATCATTATTTTTTAGGACTGCTTGCCAACACTAACTGCTGCTGCCATCAAGGCAAACCACAATGCTTTGTGTCTTGACTGCTGCTTTCACTTGAGCAAGGTTTAAGAGAAGCTCTCAAGATGTGTCGTGTGCTTTCAACAAGAAACTGTCACATCCCTGGAAGTTTAAAAGGTATTTCCTTATCTGACTTTTTGTTTCTCTTGCTTGTGTTCTTTGGTTACTTAAGACTGGGTTGCTCTGGACTTGTTTCAGGAAATCTGACCAGCTTTGTATCAATACAGATTGCACTCCTGATCATACTTTAGCCTTAGTAAAGCAAGCAACTAACTAAATGTTGTTGGCAGTGAAATTGTTTATCTGAAAGTTTCAAGCTGACTTAAAATGATGTTCTTCCTTTCACAGTTTATGGTAGCATTGGCGTGCACAAAGTAATGTTACTAAAGGTAGCTGTGTCTCTAGTATTTTCTGTGTTACATCTCACATGGCTGAAAGTGGAGCCTTTAAGGTGTGATAAAATAAATACAAAAGTATTATTGTCACATAATGAAGCAAGTGATTTACACAAAGTTCTGTAATAAATGGAGACAAGAGTTAAATGTAATTTTAATAATTTTTAATAGTCTTTTAATATTTATATGGAGGATCTACAGGTCCTGTGTTCCAGTCTCCTACCCTGTGAAAATGTTGAGTATGTAAAATACCTTTCTTCTGTTAAATCTTTTCTTTCCACAGGAAAAAAAAAATGTTTCAGAGTTAGAGCTGACTTTAGTGACAGGTGAAGGAATGTTGCCTTTAAAGAGCTGATTCACTGCCTGGCAATCCACAAGTGTTTCCAGGTTCTGTTAGGCTTAACAGCATGAAGAGCTGCCAAAGTAATTACTGCAGGGAGAATGGTTCTGGAGAATGGTATTTTCTGTTACTGTTTTTTTAAACATTGCTCCTTGGATAGCAAACTGAAGATATGGAGAAACTGAGTGCCAGTTTTTCTTCAAATTATGCAAAGATTTTCCTTCTGCAAGGACAAGCTTCTATGTGCAGGTTTCATCTTGATTCTCTTTTCTCTCCCTCTGACTTCTGAGGTAGGATTTTTTCATGAGTTTGCCATATGCTGAAGCCACCAAGTCTATAACTACTTTTTTTTTTATTTTAATTTTTTTAAGGTTATAGTTGATCATTTTAAAAAAATACTTTTCCAAACTCTTACTTTGCAGTCTTTCCATTTCCCCTTATGCTGCTTCTTCAGTCTTCCAAACTGGCTGGTAATGGTTTCTCCTGTGCTGTGTGCCAGTCAGGATGGAGGCTGACCTGCATTTTCTAACATAAATATACTAAGTAATATCCACACACCAGGAACAGCACTGACTGTTCAGTGAAGTTCTATCTGCTTTGTATCATCCTCAAAGCAAATCTGTAGCATGGAGCCTACAGGACAGATGGGGAGGGACTTTTTATCAGGGAATATAGGGATAGGATGAGGGGTTGCAGTTTTAAAATGAAAGAGGGGAGAGTTAGACTAGACATTAGGAAGAAATTCTTCACCATGAGTGTGGTGAGGCACTGAAACAGGTTGCCCAGAGAAGTTGTGCATGCCTCTGCCCTCCAAGTGTTCAAGGCCAGGTTGGATGGGGCTTTGTGCAGCCTGGTTTATTGGAAGGTGTACCTACCTGCCTATGGTAGGGGGCTTGGACTGGATTTGTGATACCAGATGTGTTCTAAGCAATTAGCTACTTTCCATGTGGTATGTGCTCAGTTACTGTCCTGACTTCTATTCCTCATAGCTCTTGTCCCATGGATGCAGGACTCCTGCTAAGGGTCAGGTTGTACAGTCAATACTTTCCTTCCCATGTTTTCTGCCTGGTCCTTGCCTCTTCCAATTTCTTTTATGCTTTTCCACTGATTTGTGAAGTACAAACTATGAATTATGTGGGCATGTCTTTTCATTAGGAGAGATAAAGGGTTGTTAGAGGGTAGAAGAGCTCTGCAGAGGGACCTTGACAGGCTGGACAGATGGGCAGCATCCAACATGATGACATTCAACAAGTCCAAGTGCCGGGTGCTGCACTTTGGCCACAACAACCCCATGCAGTGCTACAGGCTGGGGTCAGAGTGGCTGGAGAGCAGCCAATCTGAAAGGGACCTGGGGATACTGATTGACAGCTGGCTGAATATGAGCCAGCAGTGTGCCCAGGTGGCCAAGAAGGCCAGTGGCATCCTGGCCTGCATCAAGAATAGTGTGGCCAGCAGGAGCAGGGATGTTATTGTGCCCCTGTACTCAGCACTGGTTAGGCCACACCTTGAGTCCTGTGTCCAGCTCTGGGCTCCTCAATTTAAGAAGGAGATTGAGACTCTTGAATGTGTCCAGAGAAGGGCAATGAGGCTGGTGAGAGGCCTCAAGCACAAGTCCTACGAGGAGAGGCTGAGGGAGCTGGGATTGTTTAGCCTGGAGAAAAGGAGGCTCAGGGAGACCTTCTTGCTGTCTACAACTACCTGAAGGGAGGTTGTAGCCAGGAGGGGATTGGTCTCTTCTCTCTAGCAACCAGCACCAGAACAAGAGGACACAGTCTCAAGCTGTGCCAGGGGAGGTTTAGGCTCAAGGTGAGGAGAAAGTTCTTCACAGAGAGTTGCTAGCCATTGGAATGTGCTGTCCAGGGAGGTGGTGGAGTCACCATCCCTGGAGGTGTTCAAGAGGGGACTGAACATGGCACTTGGTGCCATGGTTTAGTAGTCATGGGGTCTTGGGTGACAGGTTGGACCTGAATGATCTTTGAGGTCTTTTTCCAACCTTATTGATTCTATGATTCTAAATTTAATCAATGAAATTCAGGAGTTAAACCACCAAAGAATCTACAAGTGTATCTGTGGTAATAAATCTCCCATGAAGTAATCTCTGTTGAGCAGACCTTACATATTAAGTTTCTGGGTTTTACAGTCTGTTTATAATAAAAAGCTACACAAACACATTTTGTTTCTGAAAGAATTTGAAATTACCTGCCTTTATATAACTCTTGATATTCTAGAAATATATTCTCAAGGGGGCTATAATAGAATAGTTCTGAAATGTAGTGTTATCCATGACCATCAACAACTCTTCTAATCTGAAAACTGCTTATGGTAATTCAGCACAAATGAAAAATCTAGAGAATGCTTTCACCTTGATTCCTTACAGAAATTTTATGTGGCTTCATCTCTATACTGATTTGAATAGTTTCAGAGCTCCCAAACAGAGAGGGACCTGGGGGTGCTGATCGACAGCCGCCTGAACATGAGCCAGAAGTGTGCCCAGGTGGCCAAGAAGGCCAACGGCATCCTGGCCTGCATTAGGAATAGTATGGCCAGCAGGAGCAGGGAGGAGTACAGGAGGCCCCTGTACTCTGCTTTGGTTAGGCCACACCTTGAGTACTGTGTCCAGTTCTGGGCCCCTCAGTTTAAAAAGGACATCGAGACACTTGAACGTGTCCAGAGAAGGGCAACAAGGCTGGTGAGAGGCCTTGAGCACAAGCCCTGTGAGGAGAGGCTGAGGGAGCTGGGATTGTTTAGCCTGGAGAATAGGAGGCTCAGGGGCAACCTCATTGCTCTCTACAACTACCTGAAAGGTGGTTGTAGCCAGGAAGGGGTTGGCCTCTTCTCTCTAGCAACCAGCACCAGAACAAGGGGACACAGTCTCAAGCTGCTCCAGGGGATGTTTAGGCTTGAGGTGAGGAGAAAGTTCTTCACCGAGAGAGTCATTCGCCATTGGAATGGGCTGCCCGGGGAGGTGGTGGAGTCACCGTCCCTGGAGGTGTTCAAGAGGGGATTGGACGTGGCACTTGGTGCCATGGTCTAGTCATGAGGTCTGTGGTGACAGGCTGGAGTTGAGGTCTCTTCCAACCTTAGGGATACTGTGATACTGTGATAGTTTATATAAGGAGTTTCCAGTGATTTACAAAATGATGTAAAGGTGCTGCACTGTCTGGGAAAGGAGCTCTTTGTCCCATTAGAGAACACTGTAAAGATCTAGCAGATTAACTGACAAAAATGTAAACACATCCCTGTTAGCATGGCACACAAGTTCAGAGAGCATATTTCAGAACTGCAATGCCAAATACATTTTCAGATGGCTCATGAATTCTGAAAAGTGTCCCAAGTCTGATGCATTTGTTCATCTCTTTTACAGCATGAATTAAATGCAACAGCTGTCAGCCTGACATGTTGGTTGCTTTCATAATGCAGTGATGAATCAGAGTTAATCCAGGCTTTTTCCTCAGCAGGAGAAAAAGCCACTTGTGCATGTTGTTGTTGAGCACAAGTGAAATGTTTTACTGGTGCAGTTTTTGTTTCTTTACTTATCTCCTGCATGCTCTCTACCTCTTGTACAGGAAATAGGGATATTAGAAAGAAATTCTTTACAGTAAGGATGCTGAGACACTGGAACAGTTTCCCTAGGGAGGTTGTGGATTCCCCCTCCCTGGAGGTATTCAAGGCCAGGTTGAATGAGGCATATGCCATATGCATGAAAGCTTGACATGTTTTTTGAGTTCTGTAAGTAGGTCTAATGCAATAACTAACTCCCCTTATAAATCTGCTATCTTCAGTAGTCCTGTTTCTTTCAAATGTATTTCACAGCAGGTACTTCAAACTTCATTCTGAGACTATGAGCTTTATAGTCATCTCTGGGGAGGTGTGCTAGGAATATAACCTAAGTGTTAGCAGAGAAAAGGTTTGTTGCCCACTCAGATGTGGGAAGAAGAAAGCCCCCAGGCAAAGAAAACCAATGCAATCCATCCTAGGGTAAAGAGCTGTACTAGACAATTAAAGCAATGTTTGAAATGTTTAATCATGGGAGGCCTTAAGATGGGAAGGAGACCAGGAAATTGTGCAGACTTTCTCTCAGTGAACCGCCTACGGCGTTTGTAGGATTTTTCTCTTTGTTCAAACAGCTTGTCTAATATTCCTCACAGTTTCAGTAACTCCTCAAGCCTTTCAATACCTTGACCTTGCACTTTTGATCTAGCTAGCCAAAACCTTTCCATATTTGATAAGTTCATCCAATGCCTTTGCAATTTTGTACACATCAGCAGGATGCTTTCTTCAGCTCCATTTTCTCAAAAATACAGACAAAACTTAGAATCCCTGCATCTGTGAAAGCCTTAAATGCCTCCAGCATTTCATTCTCTCTGAATAGCAATTGTCTCCATTGTGCCTTTAAATGGAAAAAAAAAAAAAATAAAAAAAAAAAAGCAGAGTGCTTTTCCTAATGTAACTTCACTAACTCATTCTACAATTCAAGGACAACTTTCTTCATATCCAGTAAAAGCATTAATATATTTTAGAATATTTTTTAAAAACTAAAATATGTCCTGTATTTGAGTGGAAGCCAACTGTCTTCCACAAACATTTCCCATGAAGCTTTCTTAGATTCAACACAAGTGACCCTCACAAGGCCAAAATACTCCCATCTGCATCAGTCTTACATCATTGACCACTGGCTTCTCCACATTTCCCCCCCACATTTTTCACATTTCACAGTTTCATTTCACATTTATTTTAGGCATATTTCTGCTAAGCAGGCAGAAAAGGGAAAAGTAGAGTAAAGTATTCTTAGATATCCCACCTACAATGTATCAGAACATCCAACAGTGGGAATTAAATTCTGTATTACTGCTTAATTGCACTGCACAACACATAGAAGGCAAGTGATGATTCTTATTTTCTGTCTGGGTGTGAAGAAAAAGAGGATAATATAAGAATTCTTCCTATTTGTGTTGGAAAGTATTCTAAATGAAGCTACTGAGAGGTCATATGATTCCCAAACCAGTGAAATCTGTTCTATTACCCTCACTTTAAGGGTAAACAGCAGCAAAATTGGAGTGTTTTGGTAGGATCAGAACAAAGAATATCCTTCTGTAGAAAAAGCCCTAAAATATGAGGTCGGAAAAACGAACAAGCAACCACTTTCTTCACACTCTTATCTCAAAAGTCAGAGTATTCCCTGTGTAGTATTGAAAGTTTCTTCAGGTTTATTGTATAATTATTGTCCCTAAGTAACAGCTTATTATAAATTTGAGGTGGGAGATGCAGGAGGATAAGAAGAAATCTGATTTCCTCCAAATATATCTCCTAAGAAACAGAAGCAGCTTATATTTTGGCTGTAAACTTTTGATTAAATGAATATATTTTCTTAGATATCCGTATGATGCCTTGTACAATGGGACACAACTTTTCTTTGTGGGTTGCAGCCAAATAATATGAAACCTAGATGAGAAGATATTTGCCATATCACCTTTTTTTTTTTTTTTTTTTTTTTTTTTTATAATTCCAGTTGCATTCAGATGCTTCAAGTTCTTTCACAGAGCAAATGGTTCAGAGACAGTGACATCTTTCCTAAGTGCAGCTACTGCATTGTGAACTGTTCAGGCAGGTAAGTGGTAAAGGCAGTGTCAATATTATTACAAGTTCTTCAGTCAAAAACAATATCTTGAATAGACAGGACCAAAACAATCTTTTAATAACTGCAACAATAATAATAATAAATATATGGGAAATGGATAGTTCATCATTACCTGGCCTGGTTATGAAGTCACAGTGACCAAAGCCTGCTATATTCATCCTCTTGAGGAAGAGAACCATGCTAGTCAGGTTTGACTCCTGTATCTTGGCTGGCAGATGTTCTTTCATTTCTTTGTATGTAAACTCTTCAGGATACAAGCAGAAGAGTTTTCCTGGAAGAGATTTCAGGAAAATTACCTTTTATTTATATATTTTTACATTGTCACATGGATTCTGCTAATAATTTGAGCTACTGGATTTAAATTTTGAGCTCATAATTCTACCTGATGAAGACACGCCCAGAATTTGTTTATGCATCTCTGCTTGACTTTTGCTGATGGGCTGGGTTATAACAGAGTCTGCTCTGATTCTAGGATTGTACACCTTTAAATGAAAGAGATATTAAGCATCAGATAAGTTAGTGAAGGCTACAAAAATATTAATGGTCTGTATTTTTGTCTAGATCATTTTACAGTGTAGTAACAGTTTAATTTATTTTTCTGTTACGTATTTCATCAGCTTGGAAATGAGAATATTCAGCACTGTGGTAAATGGCAGACATGCTGTGCAATAACTCTGTAAGTATACACAAAAATAAATGTCTTTTTCTGAAGAAATGTACCTTACTAAGGCACAAAATGTATATCTACAATACCATCAAGAAAAGCACCAGAAAAAGATTCTTTCTTCCAATCGCAGAATCCCAACGTTGTCTGGTAACGTTTTGTTCCATTACTCCCATTTTTTGTCTTAATGCTGAAATCTGTCAATACAGTACAGGAGATAAGGACTGTTACACAGGGGCACAATGCCCTGTTTTATTTTTTACTTAGTTGTACTTAGGGCTACAAAGATGCAGAGGGGACTAAAGCATCTGTGTGAGAAGAGGCTGAGGGAGCTGGGGCTATTTAGCCTGGAGAAGAGCAAACTGAGAGGGAGGAAAAGTGGGAAAGAGGACAGGGCCAGACTCTTGTCAGTGGTGCTGTGACCGGTTTAGGCTGTGCCTTTAAGAAAGAGACACTTTCTGAACACTCTGGGTGAATATTTTGGTATATAAATTAAAACAATGATATGCTAATTCAATTTCATTGGTGGAACCCGGCTGTAGATTCTTGTTTAGTCTATCAGTCGGGGAGGGCAGTCAGTAGTCGTCGTCTTCTTCCCCCTGTACTGTGAGCTGGCTCGTTTCTCTCTACGATTCTTGCTAACCAGATAAGAGAAAACTAACTTTTGCATCCGCTTTGAGCTTTAACAAGTTTTCACCCTTTTAATTACCTTCCTTTCTCTTTCTCTCTAACCCTTTTGGGAAAAAGGGGAGGTAGGGAGGGAGAAGGGAGGGACAGGCCGAACCCCCCTGGCCACAGGGGGGTTGGGGAAAGGTTTCCTGTATTACATACATTGCTGTATATTTCTGTATATATTGTAAATATTGTATGTTTTTGTACATATTCATTGCATTCCATATCTGCTTGTAAAATACAGCTTTCATCTGCTTCTCCGGCTGAGTTAGCTGTGGAATTCTTTTGTGTGTGGGGGGAACCTTCCTACTCCACCACAGGTGCCCAGCGACAGAACAAGAGGGAATAGGCACAAACTGGAACACAAAATTTTCCATCTTAACATGAGGGAAAGCTGCTTTCCTGTGAGGGTGCTGGACCCCTGGAGCAGGCTGCCCAGAGAGGTTGTGGAGTCTCTTCTGAAGGGAATCCAAATCTGCCTGGACATGCTGTGGGTTACCATGATTTGGCAGAGGTGTTTGGGTAGATGAGCTCCAGAGGTCCCTTCCAACCCCTACTATTCTGTGATTCTGTGATTAGGAGGATAAGTGTATGGCAAGACATAGAATATCTGGATAAGGCAACATTCTAATCATATAATCTGAATCAAGTGCCTACTTTAAGCAGGGTTTCAGTAAATAAAAAAAAAAAAAATCTGAACAGGAAGATGTTTACTTTTGGCTGTACTCAATGATCTTAAGGTCTTTTCCAACCAGGTGATTCTATAAAATGTGCTTCAGTGCAGGGGATAAATTTATTTTCCTCCAGGTAGGTTTATATATATATCCCAACTGCCAAGACTTATGTGGGATTTTTTTCTGCACAAAGCTTTGCCTGTTCCCTCTATGTTCAACTGACTTTCAGCCATGTAGTTTATGAATTGGAACTGCTGAGGAATGAATATGAATGGACTAAACTTCAGCTGTTTGGAATAAATAGTTGAATTAAGGGGTAAAAAATTGATAGAGGTGATGTGATGGCCATCAGGACTGTGCTGAAATTGATTTGTTTCCCATTGCTTCGTATTTCTGAGTCACAGAAGGGGTTTGGAACTAGATGAGCTTTAAGGTCCTTTCCAACCCAAAACATTCTATGATTCACAGAAGTCTAGAAGCACTGAATTTTGAGCTTCAGATTACTGTGGAAACAAGATTCATTTCTGTCATCCAAGACAACAGTAGTTTCAGAAATAAGTTGTGCATGACCTAACTGAAAACTGCTTTTAGGCTTTTGCTCATTTCACACAAAAGTATGACAATTATTTTTTGCTTGACTTGAGGCCGAGTCATATAAGCCCCCACATAAGAACCTTTAAAAATGACAGTGTTAGAGTTTTTTGGAGTGAAAATGAAAGGTGATGGGAGTTCCCAGCCTTTTGCCTGAAATACTTTCAAGGCTTATCAAGGATTAATGATCCCTGACCCAAAATTTTAGGAACACTTAACTTCAATTTGGTGATTTCATTCTCCATTATAGAAAGAAACTCCACTATATTGTTTCTTTTGCCTCTTACTGGCATTATTTTGACTAGCAAAACAAATATGACAGCTACGAAGCCTAAGACAGTTACAAGTGCAGCTTTCCAATTCATGTTAAGACTTGCTCCTACACAGTCACTCATTATTTAGCACATCAGTTTTGTATACATGAGTGAAACAAAAGAGAAACAAGTGTTTGCAGCTGCACTGGTCCTTCCCAGGATGGGTTGGAAAAGAACTGAAGACAGACAAAAGGTCAGAGATTACTTTGATAAGCTGCAGCATTTTGAGATGTTTGAATGGAAACACGTATCCAGGAGCACAAGCAGCTTTAAAAAGGAATGCCATTTGAGAGCATCTCTTGACCTTGTATGGTCTGTGGCACTATATACTGATTACTGAATTTTTAAACAAGGGATGAGATTACTTTTTTTAAACCAGGTAAGCTGCCAATAGGCAACCAAGAAATGGTTATGTTTTGCTCTTCCTGTAAGATACTGAAGAGATAATGATGACCAATAGGCAAAAAATAACATAAGGTATAGTTTGCAAATGAAAGGGCTTTGGTTTGGTACCCAAATGAGGGGCACTTTCAGCTGAAAGTATTTTTCTGGCTTTAGAATCTTTAAAATAGTGTTTCCTGTCTCAATCTAGGAAGTAATTGTGTTTTCTTTCTTGGTTTTCACATGAGATGCCCCTGAAAGTTAAATTTTGTTAATTTGAATGTTAATATTATAGAATCTGACTTACAAAAACATAGACAAATATTTGATCCTCTCGAAACTATTTGCAACAATCTCTTAGCTGCACATTTTCCATTCCCTCACCCTGAACACAACCCTTAGGCATAGCTAATTTTTGGTCTGCTGATTCTGGTGAGCTTCACTAACCTTTCTTCTCTCCACACCAACATCAATAACAAAGGTTACATTTTTAATCCAAATCAAAGATTCTCCAGAGCTTGTGGTGAGTAGCACTTTTCTTCTGTATTTCTTGCAGCATTTCTGTTTGTCTTGGTTGGCTTTGGGAATAAGCTCTTGTTTTGTGGGGTATAAAGGAACTGGAATGAGTTCTCCGAGGTCAGGGTTTAAATTAGACTGCTCCTGTCTGATCATTTGGTAAGCTTTGTCAATGTCCTGTAATCAGGAGACAGAAAATTTATTTCCTCATGAACATGAACACCAAATATCAATATTTAATTTGAAAGCAACTTTTTTTTTTTTTTTAATTCTAAAATGAATTTTAATTACATATCAAACTCTAACAACATTTAAATCTTACATAATTTATAATTAAAGAGGAAAAAGAAGGGAACAGAATGATGTATGAGGATTTACTGTCTCTATCCACTAACTGTAGACAAGGGAAAAGCTGGGCTGTTTTTTGAGAAGTCTTTTTTCTCTTCTGCAGTCTTGTCTAGCTTTAATTTTCTCTGAACCCACCCCTATTATGCAGATGTGCAAAAACAGAGCACAGGAATAGCAAGGCTGAAAAATTATGAAGTGGTCACAAAACTTCACGTGTGCAGGACATTTAGGATGCATCCACATTAGTGGTTTAGCACCAGTTTGGCGAGAATTTGTTTGTGTGTGTAGGGCTGGTAATACCGTAGCAGGTACTCAAATACTCCACTGGTGTGCTCAAAATGTTTTCTCTTTTGTTGGAACCAAAGTTATGAACATGGTATTGTCCTCTGTGGGGGGCTTTTTCTGTGCACGGTGCACTCTGGAGCTGGCAATGAGGGACCCTGCACTGATGGCCAAGGTCAAGGACTGCTCCTGAAATCAGAGCAGATCAAGCAATCGCCTTCTCCAGTCCCTACTGGCCCCATCATGAGAAGGGCTAAAATGGCAGAGCCCCTTTTTGGCTCACTTTGGAAAATACTGTGATGGTCTTAGTTTAATTATAATACATTTTAAAAAATCAAAGTATGCAGAAATCCTCCTACTTTACCTTAATTATTATATTTAAGAAGCTATAAGTATGGTAAAGGTTTTTATTTTTTTTTTTGTTGTTGTTTGATTGGGTTCCCCCCCCCCCCCCCCCCAATGATTAATAAAATCTATGAAGAATTAATATAATCAGTAAAATGTCCCTGCACTCTACTAAAGGAATGTCACCTGTAATTTCTAGGTTTCATTACTACTTCATCTCCTCCTGGGCGAAAATTCACAGAAGGTTGTTCTGTGCAGTGCAATTTTTCACTGAAAAAATGGTCAGGCATTGGAAAGGGCTGCCCAGGGAGGTTGTTGAGTCACCCACCCTGGAGGTGTTTAAAGGTCATTTGGATGTAGTGCTTGGGGATGTGGTTTAGGGGTGAACTTTTGTAGAGTAGGGTTATCAGTTGGACTTGGTGATCCCGAAGGTCTTTTCCAACCTGAATATTCCTGTGATTCCTGTAATATAATCCTAAATTCAGTGGTAACATATTAATTATAATAAGAATTTTTTGGTAGTTGTATAAACACAAAATGTTTATAAATAAAATAAAATTTTAGCAAGACATTGAAATTCTGAAGATGTCCAGAGGAAGGCACTGAAGCTGCTGAAGGGTCTGAAGAACAGGTCTTGTGAGGAGCAGAGGGAACTGGGGATGTTAAGCCTGGAGAAAAGGAGGCTGAGGGGAGATCTCACTCTCCACAACTAGCTGAAAGGAGGCTGGAGCCAGGTGGAGGTCAGCCTCTTCTCCCTAGTAACAAGTGACAGGATGAGAGGAAATGGAATCAAGTTTCACCAGAGGAGGTTTAGGTTGGATTTGAGAAGAAACTTCTTCACTGAAAGGATTCTCAAAGAGTGGAACAGGCTCCCCAGGAAGGTAGTTGAATCCCCATCCTTAGAGGTGTTTAAAAGATGCAGAGAAATGGTGCTGAGGGACGTGGTTTAGCACCACCCTTGGGAGAGTTAGAGAATGGTTGGATCTAATGATCCTAAAGGTCTTTTCCAACCAAAATGATTCTGTGACTCTGAAATGATACAACATGTTGGCAGTGTCTGGTGTCTTAGATACTGGCAATGAGTTCATACGAAAACGCAGATATAAATTGTTTCTTGGTTCAAATCAGAAATGTTGGAATCAGTTAATAACTTACTTGTTCACAGGCCAGGAAGATCACAATATTGCCCTTCTCTTTTGTGTGGTGTATCTCAAAGAGCAGTTTCAGTGCAGACAGAAAGTGGTTGTTCTGAATGCTGCAGGAGTATACAACTTCTGCATGGTGTTTGTTTTCCACGCGTATGAAGGGGATGTTGCCGTAATAATCCAGCAGTTTGCTGGACATGTGAGGTGCAGTGAGTATTACCAGCCTCAGTTCTGGTCTTGATATCAAGACATTTTTAAGAAGGCTGAGTAATGCATCTGTTACAATGGTTCTTTCATGCACATCATCCAAGATGATAACACCATAATAGGTGAGAAGAGGAGTAGACATCATTTCCCTTTGTAGCATGTCATCTGTACAGTATCTGCAACATACGAACAGAAAACTTCACACAGTTCCTTGGAACTTGGTTGTAAGGAATTATTTCAGGGTCCTGGGGACAGCTTGGTGCTCTCTTCTATGAGAAAGATTTGTTAAGAATAGAAACCCTATTTTGTGGACAGTGCCACAGTCTCAACTACTTGTTTAAATCCTATTAGTAGCTAGAAACTCAGTGTAATTCAACAACACTAAATGCACTCTGGTTGGAAGGATGCTCTGGAGAAAAGAAGAAATACTTCTGCCCTAGAATCATAACTGATATTGCCTTTCATCTCCCAAACTATCTAAGCATATTGCATGCCACCACCAGTTCTTGAGCTAGGAACTAATAGCGTTAGATAATGAAAGGGTGTACACATGCACTTGAGGCAGTGCCAGAACCAAGGTGTGAGATGAAATCATACCATAAAGCCCTCCTCACTTTTATCTCTATTATCCCTGCTACTGAAAGGTTTTTTAAACTCTGACATTTTTTTGCTGTGTTGCTCAGCAGAACTTTGAATTCTTGAAGCAGTTGTTCATGTGTAAGCAGACAGAATTCATCTCCCTCTAAGGAAGATGTGCTGCAGGATGAGGTTTAGAATTCTCCATGAAAGAGAGAGGACATGCAAAAGGAAGAGTGGCTGAACTAGATTTTCAGGAGTGGTGAGTAATCTCTTCTCCACTGGGGATCATTGACTGGGAAAAAGGATTTTGATCTATATTTTATAATTTATGCCTTGCCATATTAAGGGACCAGAGAAAATAACTCTCTTAACTTCAAGAGAGGCTCAAAATCTGAATCCCTGTCTTGCTGCTGTCGCCTGCCTGTATTTAAGTGCATTTGTTATCTCTTAAAATATCCTCCTACATACTTCCCCACCACCTTTTTATTACTCAACATACCCTTTTTGCAGCCATGACTTTTGGTTGCTTTTAAATTCCAACTTTACCACCTTCCTAATCTCCAGTCTAAATCTACCCTCTTTCAGCTTAAATCAATTTTCTGTCATCTTGTCACTACAAGCCCTTGTAAAAAGTCCTTCCCCAGCTTTCTTGTAGGACCTTTTCAGGTACTGGAAAGCTGCTTTAAGGCCTCCCTGGGGCCTTCTCTTCTCCAGGCTAAACAGCCCCAACCCCTGCAGCCTGTCCCTGTAGGGAAGGTTCTCCATCCCTCTGATCATCTTTGTGGCAATCCTCTGGACCTGCTCCAGCAGATCCATGTCCTTCTTGTGTTGGGGGCCCCAGAACTGGATACAGTACTCCAGACAGGGTCTCACAAGAGGAGAATAGAGGGGGAGAATCACCTCCTTTGTCCTGCTGGTTACACTTTTGACACAGCCCAGGACATGGTTGCCTTCTGGGCTTGCAAGTGCACATTGCCTGCTGGTGTTGAGTTTTTCCATCAACTAACACCCCCAAAATCCTTCTCCTCAACAATATCTCTTTCAGGCCTTTAACAAAATTCCTGGTATCTGCATTTAAAAATATTATATATAATTTTATAAAGTAGTGTTGGTTGTTGGGTTTTTTTGTTATTGTTGTTGCTGCTATGGTATATGTAAAAATCTTTTGCAGTTATGGCAGTGTTAGTTATCTTCCTGACCATGTTAGTTGTGCAATAAAGACCTAAGTACTGGAGCTCTGTCAGCTGCAAACTTGCACTTGACAAAAGGGCTGTAAGCTACAAATTTATTAGAAGGAACTGAAAACCAACCAGACAAACCTCAGGATGGTTTCTGTTGTACAGCAGCTTTCAAATGGAATGAAATACCCCACTTCATGGCCAACATTGACATCCATCTCATCAGCTACACGCAGAGCCAGCCACACTGCAGTCTGCTTGTGTACCTGGGTGCACACAACTATGCCGTGTTGGTAGTGCATGGAAAGGCAGTACTCAGCACACCACTGAGGAACCTGTGAGTAAACAAGAAAACAGATGGATTTAGTATTTAGCAGAGATTGTAATCCAGAAGAGGCAGACAGTGTGGAAGAACTAAATCAACCTGAGCACCCACTGCTTACTGATGGATGAGGTGCACCTAACACAGAAATTATCTGCCTTGATAAATGTCAAGGCCCAGAATCTGTTAAGTAGTCAAGAACTGGAGTGATTGGCTAGAATACCTGGGAATTTCTCAGCTGGACTCAGATTAGTTTGAATATATTGCAGAAAGGACAGAATTAGTCTCTGGGGAACAGGTAATATTTGTTGTATCATCCATAAGCATCTGCCGGTCGATCCCACAGCTTTAGTGCTGTTGTTGGGGGCTTCTCAACTGGCTGAATAGTAAACCTGCCAGTGCCAGGCACCAGGTGGCTGCATATCCTTCTCATAGGAACAGGGAAAATTGATGTCTCTGGTTCAATATATGATCTCTAGTACTGTCCAGCATCAGAATCTCTGGCAGATATGAGATACCCTGCAACAGCTTTACTGGGAGGAAAGTCTTCTCCTGATCCCAGTTATAAACAATAATATTATGGCTTATAGCACTTGCTTTAAAATTCTTCTCTGCTTCCTGTGGTAACAGACTTGGGTTATATACCACCACAGCTGAATTTGATATCCTAGTGGATAATTGGGTGGTTAGAGTCAGCTGAGATTTTATCTTCAGTGATGTCCTTTAACATGAGTTCTGTAAAGTAGCTGTGGACTGTTGGAAAAAAAACACCTTTTACTCTTGGATGAAATGAGGGAAAGATCATTAGTTCTCCTTGAGAACAGCCCTACTGATTTCAATCTTTCATTCAATCCTTCATTCCTTGAGAACTTTTTTTCACCTTCTCTGATGACCTGTCTGCCAACCACTGTATTTCTTTCCTGCTAATCAGAGCTACACCACGCTTTCCAAGTGAGCATATGCATCAAATCCAATGCAGTCATTGCAGAGTTCACAATTTCCACTGGGTCTTGAATGGGCAAAAAGAGGGCAAAATGACAGTTCAGTCATTATTAAGGCAATAAAATTGTCCAAATAAACAAAATATCAGCCAGCCAAGTGTAGACGGAATCATTTATTGATATACTAAAGGAACCTGAAACAACTCCTAAAGTATACTGCACTTAGACTTGACCTTATGGAAGAAAGTGGAAATACACTTGAAATGTCAGAAGGGAAGGATTTTAGCTGGTACATTCCATAATACATTTGAAAGGCTAGATCTGATAGGTTTTCAAGTAGAGATCTTAGAATGGTTTGGGTTCCAAGGACCTTTAAAGGTCCAACTCGCCCTACAGTCAACAGAGATATCATCAACTAGATCAAGTTGCTCAGAACCCTGTCTAAACTAACCTAGAATTGTTCCAGGGATGGGACAGAGCTGTTATTGTGATATACAAAGCAAAAAATTACATACTGGTAGATACAATAATACTTAATACAGAATTTTTTAAGGTTTTCTGTATCTTTGATTCTGAACTTTAGATTGTAGTAGTTAATATGTGTGTGGTCTTCAGTACTCAGGGCTTAATATTTGTGTATTTAATATTTAGTACAAAACCACTTGTAGTTTGTAATTTTTATGACACTCACACAAATACAGTCTGAGAAGTGTTACTCTTGGGTGCTCAGCTTACCCTGAAGCCCAAAAGATATCGTCAACCAAGTAAAATGGCTTGTAATAAACATAGTGTCAATTGTCTGTGAATATTTGAAGAAAGTTAGTTAAATGTATGCTTAGGCATGTATTTTAAATCTGTATTTGACTGTATCAATCTTTATTCAGTTTCTGTATTTCACTTCCCCTCTCCAGGTTTAACACCTCAGATTACAACAGATGACTGCACATCTGCTCCTACACTGAGAATGGCTAAACTCAGTGCAACTATGTGTACCACCACCACAGCTGGATGTTGTTCTACTGCAATCCCATACAGTGCTCAGCATAGTAATGGCCCACTCTTAACAGAAACCAGGGACTAGTTATAAATTTGGATGTTGAGATACCTAATGTAAGTAAGGGGCAGCTGCAGTGAATAGTCAATTTAAGGGGAAAAAAAAATGTTCTGCTTCAAAAACATGCAACGTTAGTAAAATAGTAATAGTAACTCTGAAAAGTACATTAAATGTTCTAAAAATAATAAAAACACCCCCAACCAAATATGTTATACTGACCTGGGAGCTCTTGCCAGTCTTAGCATCTCCTGACACAATCACAATTTGATTATGAAGCAAACTTTCCATAAAAGTATATTTCTCTTTCCATACTGGAAGTTCTTCTCTTTCTTTCATAAGTTTATAGTAACGGGAAGAGTAGGGCAAGCCATCAAAAGGATTAAGCTCTAAGTCTTCTCCACATACTAGTATTTCTTCTTCATCACCATCGCTGCCGTCAAGTAATTCTGAAAAGCAGTGGATCTCTGGAGAAAAGGTCAAAACTTCCATTTTTCTTTCTGTATTATTCCCAGCAACCATACATTAGTAATGGAAGGAGTCCTTTGTGCACTGATTGATCATTCAGGCCCCCTAAACCTGGGGAAATGCATTTCTGCTTGCTTCAGGATTAGTATTTCCCAGATCTCCAGTTTTGGGGTCCAGCTGGTGCCTTTGTGATCTTTTGGTCAGACTTCAAGTAGTTTAGTAATGTGAATAAGCCTCAAGAACATATATTTAAAAGATCATCCAAACTCTTCAAAACTGCAGTGATTAACTCAAAAACTGTTAAATAGAAGCTGAGTAGTTTTTGCACTTCAGCAGCATTTTAAGCCAGTCCATAAGTACCAGACCACTGTTTGCTCTTGTCTCCACCTCGACCAGACTGGAAAATAATTGGGAAAGAGCATGCTGAGCCTGACCTTTATCACTCCCAGCTGCTGTGAATGAGAGGCTAGGGAGTGATTATTGTGATTGCAGGGATGGTCATGTGGCTGGCTAATCCCAGCACAATGAGCTTTACCCCTGGGTGCAGCAAAAACAGTGCAGGGGCGGCAAGTCCCATCCAGTTAACAGGACATAACTGCTGCTTGAAAGCATCCATCAGGAGGAACCAGTGTGTTTATTGTATGTTACTTGTGGTGCTTTAGAAAGCCAGAGTAGTAAAGAGTCTTGTTATGTACTCTGTGCATTAACACTGCTTGGAAGTCTTGCAAGGCTGTAACAACTTTTGCTGCAAATATACTTGATACATTAAAAAAACCAGCAGAGATACTAATTCTAATCCTTCAAGGACACCAGGACTGGCCTAGAAAGATTGGGGAAGGAAAACTTACTAACGTGAAGTAACTATGAGTCTTAGGACTCTGAAGTAGCAATACTGAATCTCCTAATCTTGACTGATCTGTACTATAGCAGAAATATTAAATAACATTTTTTGTTTTAGCTCCAGAGGCAAGTGTCCTGTTGAGCAATGATACTGATAGTGTCTTGATGAACAGTCTCTGAGCACAATGCTGGTATGTTATTTTTTCTGTACCAAGCTTTTTCTGCACTAAAGAAATAATAAATTTATTGCCTCCTGTTACAAATTATTCTTATTTCACAGCTTTGGACCATATTTGCTGCAGTGCTATTAATGCCTTCTCTGATGACAGCAGCATAGAAAGCCAACAAAGAGAAGTAAGAGAAAATCTTTTGTTTATCAGTCTGAATATCTCAATCCAAATGAGATAAATCTCATTATATGCTGCTCACAAAAACAGGCTGATTATTGGCACTTAGGAGTTGCTGGCAGGGAAGACTGACAGACTGCCCAGTTTGAGAGCCAGAACCAAATGTGATGTTATGGAGGAGTATCTCTGAAAGGCAAAAGGACCAGGTGACGTATGTGTCCACTCTCTGGCATTACAGTACTGCAAAATACACTTTGAACTAACATAAGGACAAGTGAGGACATACCATGATATCTGTGAAGATGACAAGAGTCCAGATTTCATGCTTAGTCACACTGAATTAGGTCACATTCAGCAAATCACTTGGTGGATGCTTTGATATCTAATGGTTTCTCCTGATATGTAATGGCTTATCTGATTTTGGGTTTTCTTTCCCATATATTGTTGGAGACTACAACAATAAATGCAGATGCAGACTGCATCTTTCCCTATTTATTATTGCAAACTCGCTGCCATTGAGAACTCTGCCTCTCTAACTGTGGTTGAAATCAATCAATAAGGCATGAACATCATGAGGGGACTTAGACTGCAGTCCCACAGAGGATTTTTTTTTGGTGAACTTCAGCTTCAAATGACATGAAGCAAATAGGTGAATTGCTGTTGTCTTGAATTTTACTTGGTTTTCACAGGCTTTGCAGCAGTAGCAGTATGTACTCTGTGCTTTCCTCCATTGAAGGATAGATTTGTCTTCAAAACATTAAGAACTAACTGGACACCAATATTTTCTGGTTCATTAAACAAATTTGAATGGTCATACCAGAGAATTTTTTCATTCTTCCCTCTTGGTATCTGTAATGGAAGATAGCAAATTTAAATGCTGCCACATCAAGAAGAATGTTTACAATTTGAAACCCAAATATTATGAAACTAATATTCCTTTTGTGATAATAAATGCTTTAATAGAACATGTTGTTAACAAGTTTTTGTTATTTATCTTTGCTAAAATAGGCCATAGGAATGCTTTGTGCTGATCTTCAGCCAGGTGGATGATTGAGTACTTTGAGCCTCTTGGAACATCAGCCCAACAGCTTCTCTGGCAGTGGAGGAACTTAATGAACATAGCCAAAACAGGGTTAGGAGAATGATTGAGGATTGCCTTTGCAAATTAAGACATCCAAGCAATGGCTCTTTGTTAGTCAGTATGCCGGAGTACTCATTTCTGATCTTGTTACTTGTAGTCCTTGATTTTGACCTCATGATGTCTGTCTGTTGCATCTTCCATCTGCTTTGCACCATTCTGGAGAATGTTTGCTGCAACTGTTCTTGGCTTTGTCTTTGCTATTTTGCATGATCTCTTCTTCCCTTTGGAGGGTTTCACCCTTTTCTGATAAGGCTTCTCGATCTTCTCTTCTGATTGCCATCATTATAGCAGGCCCTTAAGAATTCACAAGATTCACTTTTTAACATAATATAGGATTTAATTAATTCTCATAAAGAAGAGAAACGCTGCAGATGAGTGCTTTTAGTAAATTAGGTTATAGGCTGTTTCAAAGATAGCAACGAGAACTTTGCTATTGATTGAAATTAGATATTGTGCAAGTGCTGCTGATAATGTGCTGTAGGGTAGCAGTAAATGCCACATAACATGTTCTGTGTTTTTAATAAAGCCCTCTTAATATATAGGTGCTCTTTGCAGCTTTGCTATTAAGTCTTTCAGAGGAGGAGGATTTTCTTTGTGCAATTTAAACAGAATTTGGGTTTCTAATATCAATGGTATTATGAAATTCTTCTCTGTTGCATTTTTCTTCTCCCATTTTGGCAGCAATGTTTTGCAACAGCAATAGGAATTTCAGGGCATCACTTCTTTTCCCTCCCCCTCCCCTGACCAAGACAGTTGTTTAAATAGAGGGTTTCAGAATAAATTTACTTTGTAATGAAGCAAGTGAAGCCTAAAATATAACACATTTTAGAAAGCAAAATTATAGTTTATTCTTGTTAGATGAGAACCAGCAGATGCTGTTAGGAACACTTCCTCGATCCATCTGATTTTCCAGCACAAAATCTTTTGATGCCAAACACCTCCAGCACTCGTGTATGTCCACCAGGATGTGGAACTGCATTTTTGCAGCTGGAAGAACTGTTCCTAACCTTGAATTACAGTTGTCCTGGAGGCTTTACTATTTCCTCCTTTGACTTAAAAAAAAAAAAAAAAAAGATGTGTGCTGGTAACAGATTTCTAGTTGTGTGCCTGGTACAATCCCTGATCTTTCAACCAGGAACCATTATCTGGTTGATCTCTAGTTTTCTTAAAGAGACCAACCAAGGGTTACATTGGAACCAATGTAGTTCTGAAAGACAGATGACATCCAAAAGTAGATGTTCTTTGCTTTTTCCTACACAGATATCTTGGGACTGAATTACCTTGCTAAGCCACCTCGGGTTTCCCAGATCCTGAGGCTGGTGGCCTCTGCTGTGGGACTGCAGGACCACAAAATTATCCAGGGCAAGCAGACCAGGCTGTTTTCTGGACCAGCAGCTCACCATCCCCAATGCTGTGGTGCCACCATTCCCTTGGGGCAGCCAGTCTGCCAAGGCAGGTGTTGCAAGTAGGAGGGCTGGGCAATAGCTGGATTTTGGCCCATGTTAAATCCTCGCTAAAGAGCTTTTCTGTGATAGATGTAGGACAAGCGATGGTGACAGGGGTCTCCTTGTGTACAATAAAAGCTGAGCCAGTAACCTGCACACATAAACCTACTGGAGCTGATTGAGGGAGGAGACGGTGCCAAACACTAGTAGAACCTGAAGGTGAGAACATCACTATGATTTATGGAGTCCTACTACTAAAAATGACACTTTAATAGCCTCTCCAGGATTTTTAAATTTTTTTTTCTTGCTTATGAATATGAAAGCTTGGTGCCTGGCCAACAGACAGCAAACAAATGTGGAAAAAAGCCCTCTCATTTGAAAACTCTGTTAGCTTCTCTGTTGGCCTCCTGACAGAAACGTTTAACCTTGGTTATACTGTAACTATATTACTGTTTATTGAGCAAACTGTAAAACTGAAATAGAGAATTTCCATCTTGTGAGACAGACTGTAGCAGTACAGACGAGTCACACCTCTATTGTGCTTTAATTTCCACTTAAGGTTTTGTTGGCTGGTAAAATACTATTAATTTTGCATTACTGGTCCTAAAAGCACTGACAGACAGTGATGGATTGGGTTAGAACAAAGCATTTCAAGTCAGCAAATAAAAAACCCTGGGTTTAACTCAACATTTTCCCAGTAGTGAATAAGAATGCTATGGGGTTTGAGCTGAAATTATGCATATACAAGCAATATTCTTCCTTGGTTTTGAGATTCTTTGTTTTCACATTTATGTGAAAATGAAAGAAAAGTATCTGAAACACTTCTTAGGGATTTTTTTTTCCCCTTCTTTAATAATTGTGAATTGAAATCGGAATTGGGTTAAAATCACAATATAGTTTTTGCATATTTGATTATATTGAAAGTAATGAGAAAAACATAGTCTTGTAAAATGCCAAACAAATTTATTAAGAAGAGGAAGTCCAGCCTTATAGCTAGTGACTTGAGAGGATGTTTTCAGAGTCAAGATTCAAAGAGACTCAAGATTCAAGATTCAAATCGAGGAAACATTCTCTTTCATGTGGTCAGGAGCTGTTTTATCCTTCCAGCAGGCTCTGGGTACAATGCAGTGGCTTTGCACTTTGGAAATAAATGGAAACCACTTCAGTTTTATTTCTACCAATGGATTACATGGAGTTTGTGATAAACTGACATCAATGTAAGCAACTTTTATTTTTAAAAGGTGAAAAAGTAAATTAAATGTACAATTCAAGATTTTACTAAATTTCCACTACCCCACACTTCCCAAATCAGTAGCATGAGCAATGTAAATTATTTTCATCAGTGATAATCTGGGGGTTTTGGTTAAATTTAGTGATAGTTTAGTGGTGCCCTGGTAGTGCTGGGTTAACAGTTGGACTTGATGGTCTTAAAGGTCTCTTCTAACCAACATAATTCTATAATTCTATAGATGAGGATTATGACTGTACTACTGAAACCTAAGAAGTACTTCTAGAAAGACCTGGAATTTTGTCCTTGTGGAGTAACAGGTAGGAGGTTCACATTAGTACTGCAGTTATCCCACCTGCTGAGCAAAGCTCAGGCTGCCTGGATTTTGCCTTGTCTGATAAGCACATTCTTGGTTTGTGATGGTGAAGAAGGAGGTTGTGAGGTTACTGCCAGAGCTTAGTGTACCTGGCTCATCCCTAGGAAAGGACTGGCTTGGTATGAGGCCCATAACTGTCATAATTAAAAAAGAAAAAAAAAAAAAAAAAAAAAAGGAAATGGCTCAAATCAAGTTTTTCCTGTAGATTACCATATTTATCACCACCGCTTGCTTAATGAAACCTTTGACTATCTCATCATCTGCAGTATAGCTACATTAGAGCATTATCCACAACATTGTCATCTAGGCATCAGATCTGTTTGTTTACACTTCCATTGAATAATGACATGAAAAATAAACTGGGAGCTATGTGAAGTTTTTGCAAGTACTTTTTTTCCTGAGCTGTTTTAGAGAATGGCTTTAAGTGTTATTGAAACGTCAAGACATCTTAAAAAGACAGATGAGAGGAGTCCTAAATGGAATTTTATTCTAATTTATTAGTGGCTTTTAATGTAATGGGATATCTTTATATGTTTTCTATTCTGTTTATGTTGTTTAGAAAAAGCAAGACCAGCATTCTCTTTTCAGTTCGTTAGTATAATATTCATGCTGTAGACTTAATGCTTTCCAGAGCTGGAACAGCAGGAGGAGGAAGAAATAGAGACAATTTGTAGGGAAAAGAACAAAGGATATTTTGAACTTGAATTTGCAATGAGATGAAGAGTCAGCTAGACAGTGTTAGTACAGTTTGTTCCAGATGACAGGAACTACACACAAGAAGTTTGGGTAGGGGCCAAAATGTCTGATGGGCCGACAACAAAAACCAGTGCTGTGGCAGTGCAGGAAAGAGAGAAACATCAGGCTGTTTGTGAGAGGCTTTTGCTTTGTAAACTGATGAGAAATATTCTCTGGAAAGTCTCTTGGAACAAGTTTGGAACTTTGTTTATCAAAATATTAGTGATGGAGTTTTATTTTTCTTTGAATGGGAAGGCTGAAAGATTTTCATGGCCTGGAATATGAATTTCTGGATTTGGGGAGGTAAAATGCAGCATAGGGAAGGGATGTTGAGCTCTGAAAGAGGAAGGTGTGCAATGTGGTGGAAAATGAACAAGGTGAAGCGTTTACAGATAGTGGTAAATAATGGTGGTGACAGACTTACAGGCAGCTGACAAGGGATCAAGTGGAAGGGAAACCTTTAGTGACCCAGCAGTCAGCAGTTGATGAAAAGGAGCCATGATTTAACCCAAGCAGTTTGAGAAGGAGTCATGTGGGTTATTCAAATCCCCTACCTCAAAATCAGGAGATGTTTCCAGCTGTAGAAGTGGTTGCTGCAGAGACGAGCAGACTTGCTGTGTCAGCAGAGCGTGGATGAGCTGTTGCTTTGGGAATTCATGGCTTCAGTTTTCTTTACAACTTTTGACAGCAGGCGTGAAACTTTTAAAATGGTCGTTGCTGCTCTGATGGATGATGGAAGAAGAATTCTCTTTACTCTAGAATTAATGTTCTGTGTTTTAAGATATTCCAACCACCTCTTTAGGATTTGATTGATGTGGCTATTTTAGATTTTTTTTTTAATGTTTGCCCAATAAAATATATTGCACCTACTTCACCTCAGGATGTTTTTATGTCACAGGTGTCTGCATTTCTCTGCACTGAGGATTATTCCTTTCTCTGTGGGCATGCTTTAAATAAGGCAGAATGGTCAAAGCATATGCAATTTTAAAAAATCTAGTTTATTTATTAATACAAAAAGAAAAAATATTTTGTAGCTGCACATTTTGCTTTGTTTCACATTGCAAAACGTCTTCATTTATTAGTACATGCTTATCCTTACTAACTTTTAAGGAACTTATAACTTAACTTATTTAGTAAAGCATGAGATGTGGGAAAGTTGCACATTATGACTGTCTTTGGATAAGCAAATACTGTCTTCCTACAAAACACAGTGCTGCAGTATTGCACTTAAAAACCCAAGAAAAAGGGTGACAACTTTGCCTTTGTGGAGGACTGACTTTCATGCTGGGATTGAATGTGTTTTTCCAGTACTGTATAAACTGAGCTGCGGTTGACATGGATGTTTTCCTCTGGTCACACAGTTACTGTCACTGGGAACTGGCAAGGATCAATGTGCTCAGAAGTTTGTATTGTTTTGACATTGGGCGATTGTTTTAATGTGATCCTGCCCTGGCTTAGTGGCTGTCAGCTGCATTCGGTCACTGTCAGTGTTGGTTTTCATTACAGAGGTGTTGCAATGCTCTGATCATCAACTTGAGACCCAGGAAATCTCATGGCATCATTTTGCATTGATTTTTCCTTGGGTGCTGCAATATTCCAGCCTTAACCAGGTCAGTAACATTTTGTTGGAGACCTAAATGGAGTCAGTTCACATTCTTTGGCATTTACTCTACG
Source organism: Picus viridis (assembly GCA_033816785.1). Lineage (NCBI taxonomy): Eukaryota > Metazoa > Chordata > Aves > Piciformes > Picidae > Picus > Picus viridis. The sequence goes on along the minus strand of CM066586.1, from coordinate 17,373,730 downwards.
GTCAATCAAGCCAAAGTATTAGGGAAGTCAGTGTGCATTGGCATGGCCATGCTCTGTCAAATCATGTCCTTCCTGATGTTGTATACACAGATTATATTTAGTATGAATGTCTGCTTCATTACAGATGCAGAACTAAATGTTTGGCCTTTGGCCTAGTGGGAATTTTGCCATTGATATAAATCAAGCCAAATTTTCTTCCAGAAAATGTCGTTAATATATCTGAGTGTCCTCTGTGGTCAAAAAAAAAACAGGGAAACATAGCTTATTTTCTAAAGGTAAAGTAGCCCTTTAAGTGGGGTCAAACTTCACAGAGTTCTCAGATGCAAGCAAATAGTAAATGACAGATAATGAATGATCTTTTGATCCTGAATTTCTATTTACCTCTGTAGATGGAAGCAAATATCATTTTACACGTTGATTAAGAAAAATACCTGCTTTATTATTGTATTGTCTTTGTTTTCAGTAACTATGTTGCTCTGTCTGAGAAAATGTCACCTTTTATGTCAGCTTAACTTTAAAAGTTTCCAGAAAGATAACTTTGACCTTTTTCCTTTGATAGTGCTGAAGCAAACTGCAGCATTGGAACCATTTTGCAGTACATTAGGAAGGGCTTTACGGTCACAGTAATGAAATCTGGTATCTCTCATAATAAATAGAAGCATGAAGATTGAAAAAGACCTCCAACATCATTGACTGCAATCACTAACCCAGCATTGCCAAGTCCAGTAAATTATGTCCCTAAGTGCCACATCTTCATGTTTTTTGAACACTTTCAGGGGCAGTGATTGCACCACTTCCCTGGCAAGCATGTTCCAATGCTGAATCATTCTTTCAGTGAAGAAATTTTACCTCACATCCAACCTAAACCTTGCCTGGTTCAGCTTGACACCCTTTCCTCTTGCCCTATTGCTTGTTACTAGGAAGAAGAGACCAACCCCCACACAACTCTGATCTCCTTTCAGGGAGCTGTAGAGAGCAAGAAGGTCTCCCCTCAGCCTCTTCTCCATGCTGAACAACTCAGTTCCTTCAGTACTCAAATCCTTCAATTAAAAAATATTTAGAGCCTCTAAAATGGGAATATTTAGTATTGTTGACTTTTGTAGGTGTGTAAAGGTTGTATTTTATTTTATGTATCAGAATACAGTTGCATGGAGTAAATAGTATTGTTTATTTTTAAGAACTACAGATGTTTTAATGAGCTCTGAATGTGCTGTTGAATACTCAAATTCACCTGCTCATTGTTTCTACACTTTTCAGTTAGTTTCAGTCTTGGCCTTTATTGAATGAATCATAAAGAACAATCTTATCTAAGCAGGGCAATATATCTGGCTGTAGCAGAGTGTAAAGGAGAGGGTTTTGTTTGGTTTTATCTTCCTCCTCTAGGTAAAGTGTATCTGATCCTAATCACTGTGTTGTATTATCAACAACTGGGAAATCTGGGGAGGTTCTTTTCTCTCCTCTACTCTAAGTGAGGCCATATCTGGAGTATTGTGTCCAGTTCTGTGGGTTTAAAGTACAGAAAATTCTTATTTTTAATAAGATGCAAACTCTTGGTAAGTGATTATGGTTTAGCTAAATAACCTGGGAAGACAGCATTTTCTCTTCATTTAGAGAAGATGAGATTTAAGTGAGAGCAAGTAATGAAATGGAAGTGGTAGAGGTCTGTATATGGTAACAGAAATGCAGTAGGTATGTGTTTAATATATTCCTTTCTACAAAAACATCTGTAAATGTTTTAGGCAAACTTTGGGGAAAAAGTAGTCTCACTGTTCCAGCACAACTTTGCAGTTCTAGGCTATACAAAAACCACAGGTTGGAGTGAGTGGGAGAACATAGAATTCTGAAACCACCTATATATGTACAAATTAGTTGTTTATACTGTTTTGCTATGCTCCAAAAAATAAACAGAGATAAGATGGGATTTGAACATCATTCAGAAAATGTTTGAATTTTTAATTTCCTTTGAGTGGGACTTAGTTACCCAGACAGGTTGGTAGCAAAAGTATAAGCATCAAACAAGGGTTGGATATGTGATCCTTCTTTGGACAGAGGACTTAGCTGGACAGAGAGCTCAAGTTCACAGGATCACAGAATCACTATGGTTGGAAAAGACCTTCAAGATCATCAAGTCCAACCATTATCTAACAGGGCCACTACCACACTGTATCCTTGAGCACCATACCTAGAAGCCTTTTAAATACACCCAGGGATAGGGATTCAACCATTTCCCTGGGCAGCCTATTCCAGTCTTTGATAACCATTTAATTAGAGAAAATTTTCCTAATGCCTAACCTAAACCTGCCCTGGTGTAACTTAATGACATTTCCTCTTCTATCACTTGTAACTTGTGAGAAGAGGCCAACAACCTCTGTACTGTGAGTTCCTCTAGTGTGATGTGATTTCTGGGTTTTAGAATTTCTGAAGGTGGTAGTAAGTCTTGAAAGCCTGTGTTTGCTAGTACACCATTCTCCACTGTATGCTTCTGGAAATTGTAGCTGACAATGTGTAAAAGTATAATGGAATGGGAAGCCTGGAGGACTTTCAGAATCTGCTGCTTCACCTGGGTGGAGAACATTAAATCAGTTTGTTACACTGCATGGATGGTGCTGAGCCTAGTTTCTTCTTATCTAAGCTCATTGCTGCTGGTGGTGCCAAAGTCATAGAAGTTTTACCACCAAGGGGGTATAATTAATTAATAACATGCTAAGAATATACTTATAAGCTATTTTTGTCATAAGTGAAGTAGCCAAATTGACATTTAGCTTGCATAGGCTTATGTGGAGTAAATGCAGAGGAGTGTGAATCAGAGGGAGAATAAATAATGGGTGGGTTTGGGTAAACACAACAGGTTTTGTGTTACTCATTGGCCTAAAAGACCACAATTTTGGTGCAATCTGGAAAACACCACTGACTTTCTCATCCTAGTTTCAAACTGGCAAATACATCTTGTGATGTTTTAAAACACAACTGATGAGCAATTTAAATGTTTTAAAGTCGCTCCATTCACAGCCCCTGTGAAACTTCCTAAAGAAACCTAAGAATATTTTGATGGAGTTCAGGAAATATTTATGATCCTAACAACTGTAGAGTTTACCTTTTATTTTTTTTTTTTCCATTTATGAAGGCAAATTTTTGTTCAAAATTACATTTTTAAGAGTCAACTGCAAGTGTTGATATCATTTAGCATCCAAACTGCTCAGTGGTGTGTGGATGCTCTCAGAGTTTGACTCTTGCACTTTGGCTTTTTGAGAGCTTGTCAGGCATCATAATGGAATAGGTTGCCCAGGAAGGTGGTAGAGTCACTGTCCTTGGAGATGTTCAAGGCAACAGCCTGAAATTCTGCCAGGGAAAGTTTAGGTTTGATAGTAGGGAAATGTCTTTACTGAAATAATGGTCAGGCATTGGAACAGGCTGCCCAGGGAGGTGGTGGAGTCACTGTCCTTGGAGGTGTTCAAGAATTGTGTAGACATGGCACTTTGGTACATGGCTTAATGGCCTTCTTGGTCTTAGGTTGATAGTTGGACTCAATGATCTTAGAGTTCTTTTTCAACTGAAACAATTGTATGATTCTGTAATTTTCAAAATCAAAAGTTTTCCTTGTCACTGGACATGTACCTTCCACTCTTTTGCCATTTTTATTGGATCTTGTTTTCCCTGAGTGTCCATACCCCTGAATTCTCTTGTCTCTTTTTACCCATCACACAGATTTTGTTCTTATTTATGCATTTTTCTCATTATATTAATACTTACAAAGAGCCACATTTTGTTTTCAAAATTATCTTTCTTACATCTAGGTTTTTGTTATTGAAAGTGATGTAACCAGAAACAAAATTGCTGGTTGGGTTTTAAAATTGCTTGCTTTGGCTGGATATGTCTTGTCTAACTTGAAATGCCAGATTTTTGTTATTCTCACTTTTTGTGTGTTGTTTGTAAAACAGTGCTTTGCAAATAGAGGGCACCATGGGTTTTGTCATCCAGGCTATTACATCTCTGGGGTTTTTTCCTGTCATCAAAAAAATAGGAAGTTTCCTTTTTTGCACTCAGGAAACTTACTGTTTGAGGTTGAAATGGGTTGGTTAATTAAGCAGATCTTTGTAGACACATATGTGTATGAATATGTACATTATTTTTTGACATTATGTATTACAGTGCCAATATGGTGGGGGTTTTGTGCAGATTATATTCTGAATTAATCTCAATTTTTTGATCTTTCAAGATTTTGTACTTTGTGACTTGAGCTGCATGTTGGTATGCCGCAGCCCACGGTCTTCCTGCGAGCTTGTGTCATCTCAGGTTAGTTGAAAAGAAGTTAGGTAAGAGGAGCTCTGCATATACAGAAAGATTTATGGTGAAAAGGAGAGAGATTGTATTAAAACTCAATGCAGAGGCTCGGTGTGCTAGCATGGCAGCCGTGCCAGATTTCTGATGGAATCCAATGCAATCACTCTAGATATCATTTCTCTGTCAGATAATACGTTTGAAAGCTGATTCTGTTATTTAGACATTGTTGCTAAATGTGAGCATAGTTTTTGTGTGTGTTTGTGGTTCTCCAAGCACTTATTACAGATAGAAGTGCTCAGTCAATTTTAACATAATTTATTATTGAATCTCCAAAATCCATTTTCCCATATGTGACAATATTTACAAACTAGATTATAGAAGTAATGTTTTAAAATATTTATTCATTGTAGGACAGAGTACAATCAATAAACCACATACTCCAGTTAGAAAAGTGATACAGCAGTATATTTGGTTGCTTCAGACCCCCGAAGAAGCAGCAGAGAGAAGAGAATCATTAGGATAGTGGTTATTATAGTCAGTGACAGAAAGGAGATGCAGTGATGCGCATACACATGGAGCCATATATGTGTAGGTGCAAAGTTAACATGGTACTTACTCAGGTTTGTAAAGAATTTTAAAGGTGAAAGTGATTTAAATGCTGATTATTTGCTGCAAATGTATTTTTTTAAGTAAAATGAAAAATTATAATTCTGCATTATATTATTATCAATATTTAAAGTGATTTGTGATCAAGATCTTGAATTATACTAATTTTATTGTAAATATGATCAAGGAATGTTTTTCTTCTCCATTATAAAGAAGGTTTTTCTACCCTGCTGCATGTGGGCAGGGGGGACACTGTAAATCTTGGGTAATTTCAGAGCTATTGCATACCTAGGGATCTGCTAGGTCACAGTATCACAGTATACTAGAGGTTGGAAGGGACCTCCAGAGATCATTGGTCCAACCCCTCTGCCAAAGCAGGATCACTTAGGGTAGTCTGTACAGGAGTGCATCCAGATGGGTTTTGAAAATCTCCAGATAAGGAGACTCCACAACCTTCCTGGGCAGCCTGTTCTAGGGCTCCATCATCCTCACTGTAAAGAAGTTTCTCTTCAGGTTGAGCTGAAATCTTCCATGTTCAAGTCTGAACCTGTTGTTCCTTGTCTTACTAGTGTACCACCTAAAAGAGCGTGGCCCCATCGACTTGGCACCCACCCTTCAGATATTTATACACATTGATGAGATGCCCCCTCAGTCTTCTCTTCTGAAGACTAAATAACCCCAAGGATCTTAGTCTCTCTTCACAGGGGAGATGTTCAAGTCCCTTAATCATCCTCATGGCTCTCTGTTGGATTCTCTCCAGCAGTTCTCTGTCTTTCTTGAACTGGAGAGCCCAAAACTGGACACAGTATTCCAGGTGTTGTCTCACCAGGACAGAGTAGAGAGGTAGAAGAACTTCCCTAGACCTGCTGGACGCACCCTTCTTGACACATCCCAGGATACCATTGGCTCTCTTGGCCACAAGGGCACATTGCTGTTCCGTGGAGAACTTGCTGTCCACCAGCACTCCAAGGTCTTTCTCTGTGGAGCTGCTTTCCAGCAGGGCAGCCCCTGACCTGTACTGATGCATGTTGTTATTCCTCCCCAGATGTGGGACCCCGCACTTGTTCTTATTAAACTTCATGAGGTTTGCCTGCACCCAGCTCTCCAGCCTTCCTTCTCCAGGTCTTCCTTCTTCAGATCTATCATGGTGTGATTTCTTATATAGAGAACATTGGTCTCTGGAGAAATAACACAGGTTTGGAAAAGATCTTCAAGATCACTGAGTCCAACCATTATCCAACTCTATCCAGTCTGGTACTAAACCATGTCCCTTGGCACCATGTTTCTGCACCTTTTAAACACCTCCAGGGCTTTCTGTGCACAACTTCTACTGACTTTCTTGGGGCTGGTTTATTTTTCACCCTTCTTATATCTTAGTTACCTTGCAAACGACAATTCTGGAGTCACTGGTAACAAGCCAATGCTTTACGTGTCTTTAGAGAATGTACTTTTTAGGTACTGTCACAAGTGAGTACTGGGTCTTTCTTTTTCTGATTCCTTTGAATTAAAGATGAAGTGACAGTAAAATCCAGAATTTGCTGGTTGTAAAGGCTGAACACTTTTCGTCCTTTTCCTATGGATGAATGTGTTTCCTGCTGACATGTATAGTAATGTCCTCTGAAAATTTCCATAGGAAAGTTTGTCACTAGGTGGCAGAATCAGACTGTATTAGCACTAACATTTTTTTTGTCCCATTGTCTTCTGTTCCATGTATACCTATTTTACTGTACCCAGAATTCAAAAGTATCTACATATTTAAATAAACTCTAATAAATGCAGCTCTTTTGAAGGAGGTGGGGGTTTTTGTTTTGTTTTAATAACAGTCATAACATGCTGGAGTTCAGAACTGAGGGAAATATTTGATGAATACTTCAATTTCTGATAAACCCTGATATCTTCACTCCCACGTTGTAGATCTATTTTAGTACTCATGTTTGCAGATGAAAACATGTTGTTCTCCTTTGGTGTTTTCCAACGATGTCTAATATTCAGATATTGCTTTAACTACCAGTGCAGATGAGATTTATATTGTCTCTAAATGACATTTTTCATATGAGAACAGCTAATTCTCAGGAACAGTTGAGGTTACTTATAAATAAGGTTTTACCTGTGTGGCACCATTTAAAATCTCTTTAGATGGGCACAAGAGCACAACTGAAAAGGCTCTGCTTTAATTGGAAAAACAGTGGTTATAGCTTTTAGTATTCTGGTCTTCATTTAGCCTATACTGAAGAAAATAATTGTGTTCCAATAAAGATGATATCTTGGTGCCTAGATTTGACAGATGGATCAGTATGGGAACAGCCATGCAGAACCTGAAATCCTATTTGATTTTGAGGAATATAATGCATGTGCTTTGAAATCATTAGAGAAACATGTCTGAGCACTTGCTATTCTATTCTATTCTATTCTATTCTATTCTATTCTATTCTATTCTATTCTATTCTATTCTATTCTATTCTATTCTATTCTATTCTATTCTATTCTATTCTATTCTATGTGCTGAGATGTTTGGGAAGTGTTGGGGATATTTGAAGGCACATGTGACTTTCTTTTCTTTTTAGAGGATATGCCACACACCATGTTGTAAGGTGGCTGTGAGCCAAGAATGTCCTGTAGATATTCCTTAAAGCTCACTGACCCTAAAGGAGCTTTTGCTTGTAGTCCAGTTATCTCTGTGTTCTCTACTGGAAAGTAATACAGATTTTAAAATTATAACAAAGTGAATAATTCAAGGACTTGTTCGATTTAAAAAATAGTTTAAAAAAGTGAAATGGTATGCTCAAAAAAGGAGGTTTTTCTGAGCAGATATTAGGGAAATCACCTAATTTTACTTTAATACTCATGTCAACAAATAGGGAATAAAGTTTTTCTATGCAACTGTTCTAACTGTAGTTAAAATAGTCTCTAGAGTGCCCTCTAACATAAGTTTAAAAATGAAGAATAAAATATTTCTTGATTTCCTTCTTCCTTTTTTAAATTATGTTTAAAAACTTTTTTCCCCATGGTCAAACATTGGTTGGTTCAGATAAACAGGTGGAAAAGCAGCTGTGTGCTTTGTGGGAAGCTTCTCTCATGCCTTCTCGATTTAGGAAGAACACGATTACGATACCATAAATGTTTCTATAAGCTGGGATATGCTTGATCTTTCCTGAGACTTACTTATAATTTTTAATTGTGAATATAAATTACATTTCTTTTCAGATGTCCAAGACAGTGACCACTTAATATCTTGCCTTGAGCATGTTTCGCTTCTGAAGTTGTTAAAAGTTGATATTGGAGGTGCTCAGTGGGATGAGACCAAGTAGAGTCAGGGTGTTCTTAAGCAGACAGAAGCAAGAGTGACTTCTGTATCTGCCAGGTGTTCAGCTGTCATGAAAATAACATAAAAATAGGAAATGATGAATAAATAGCTATTTTCTAATGAACATTTTCAGGCTTGAATAATGTCTGCTTGGAGTCAGGCAATTCATATAGACATTTCCCAGAAGTTCTAGTTTTGCATATTCTTAAGCTTGTGGTAAATAATTCCTAAAGTAATTTCAGGTGTCATCTTTTTCATTAAATCTCCAAGTTGGCTTTGCAGACATTTTTTTCCACAGAGAAGGAGGCCTTTCCTAAAATGTGAACCAAAGTTTTTATAGATGCACCTCAAACACTGTGCTCACATTTAGAGCCCCTCACTTAAAGAAGGATATTGAGGTGCTGGAGTGGGTCCAGAGAAGGGCAACAAGGCTGGTCAAGGGTCTACAGCAAAAGTCATGTGAGAAGCAGCTGAGGGAACTAAGGGTTGTTTAGTCTGCAGAAGCAGAGGCTGAAGAGAGACTTTGTTGTTCGCTACAACAACCTGAAATAAGGTTGTAGTATTGTGGGTGTAGGTCATTTCTCCCTAGTAACAAGTGACAGGCCGAGAGGAAATGGCCTCAAGTTGCGCTATGAAGGTTTGAGTTGGACCCGAGGAAAAAATTCTTCCTCCAACGGATGGATTGTCAAAGCCTGAAACAGGCTGCCCAGGGCAGTGATGGAGTCCTCATCCTTGGAGGGGTTTGAAAGCTGTGGAGATGTAATAATGAGGGACGTGGTTTAGTGATGACTTGTAAGTGCTGGGTTAATGTTTGGACTCACTAATCTTAAAGGTCTTCCCCAGCCTAAACAATTCTATGATTCTATGAGTCTGTAAAAAAGAATTATAGCTTAAGCCTTGAATAACTTGTTGCACTAACTGTTGTTTGTTAGAATTCATCTCTGATTAACATTCAAAATATTTTAACTCCGATTTTTAGAATAGTGCCTGCATATTATACACACAACAAAACAAAATAGATTTCTAATTTGTATTCAGCTGGGGAGATGTTCAATAAATCAGAAAAGAAACTGCTCTATTTGAAATATATTTTCTCTCCCCTTTGGTAAAGTGCAAGAGAATTTTGCTTAAATGAAGCATGCAATTTTAATCAATTGTACCCTAAGAAAGAAGACAAACAGCTGCTGCTTGTTAATTGGTGAATGTCTTCACCAATGGCCTCATCATTTATTCACAGCTTTTGGTGCAGCCTTAAATTCTGTAAATAAAGGTGGTATCACCACAGCTATGCACATTTGCCACCAAGCAGGTCAGACAATACATGAAGAATTTGTTTCCAAAGATACATGTGTGACCTTCACCTTAATAGGTTCATTGTTTTCCTCTAATAATAACAATTCCTGTGAAAGGTCACATCTCTTGCGTGAAACCAAGGGGAAAACATATTTAATCTCCCTGCCTAATAGATTAATTTATTGTTAAAAATTATACCAAGCTGTAAGGAATTCCTGACTCTGAAAAAGAGTTCTTGTGTAGAGCAACAGGCTCCTCTGGGTTGGAAGGGACCCACAGAAGTCATCCGGTCCAACTTTCTGCTCAGATCAAATCTAGCTGTAGCAGGATGCTCCAGGCCTTGATCAGCTGAGTTTTGGAGCTTTTCAAGGATGGAGATCCCCCATCTTTGTGCTCCAGTTCCAGCCATCTCATGATAAAAGAAGTTGCTTCCTTATATCAAGACAGAATTTTCCATCATCCAAGGTGAGTGTTACCAGTCTTTCAGTATGTCCAACCCAAACCTCCTCTGGCCCCTTCCTCTCATTCTGTCACTTGATACTAGGGAGAAGAGACCAACACTTAACCTGGCTCCATTGTGCAGCTGGGGGAAGAGGCTCTCCACCTTCTCCATACTTTCTATTTCAGAAATGATGTAGAAAAGTGCCATGAATTCTGGTTTGGTACCATAATGGCTTCAAAGACAAATTAATAGCATACTTTTTTTTTTTTTTTTTCTTCACAGATACAATTGATGTCTGACATTAATTTCTGATCTCTAAAGACAACCATTACCTCTTTTTTCCCCTCTCTTCTCCACAGGTCTTAATTTAGTTGTATACATCTTCCAGAAGCTCTCTGGTACTTTAATTTATAGCTCTTATTTTGGGTTGCGATTTGTCTTGCTCCCTCTTTCTGATGGCTCATTCACAGGTGTGCAGTGGAGTCACAAAGTTTTCCAGGGAACTAAAACATAAAACTTAATTTAACTTGACAAAAGTTTGGCTGCTTTCTTCTTCTTTCCTTCCTGTTCTTTCATACTTTTTCTCTCATGTATTGTTCCCCTCCTGTATCTTCTTTTCTTTTCCTCCTCCTTACACGTCGTTTTTGCAGCTAAGTGCTGTCATGCTGTCACCCTGCTCAGTTGTTATGCTCTTATCTTTTGTTTTGCCCTTGCCTCTAGGTTTGCTTTTGTTTCTCTGAACCTTCATTGTCCTTGTTTCCCCTCTTCATAAATACAGTGGCTGTTAGAAGCCTTTCTACCTGATTTTGGGACTATTCCGCTGTCTATGTATTTGCCTGAAAATATTTGCCTTGGGTTACCTAGCTAATAAACACAAAGAACTATACAAATGCCAAATCCAAATACAAGAACTGTTTTTGTTTCAATAAAGAAGAAGTTAAAATGAATTGGCAAGAAAACTGGGGAAGAGGAGGCTGAGGGGAAACCTTCTTTGCTCTCTACAACTACCTGAAAGGAGGTTGGAGGCAGGTGGGTGCTGGTTTCTTCTCCATAGTATCAATTGATAGAACAACAGGAAATGGCCTCAAATTGCACCAAAGGAGTTTTGGGTTGGATATTAGGGAAAAAGTCCTTACTGAAAGAGTGGCCAGACATTGAAACAGGCTGCCCAGGGAGGTGGTGGAGCCACCATCCTTGGAGGTGTTCAAAAACTGTGTAGACATGGCACGTTGGGACATGGTTGGTGGTGTTGGGTTAATAGCTGGTCTTGGTGATCTTTGAGGTCTTTTCCAATTGGAACAATTCTATGATTCTATGAAAAGGACACAAACAATTTGATCCTATTTTGTTTCCTTTAGAAGGTACTTTTAAGACTCACTCCAGAGCCATTTTAAAGTCTCCAGAGACTGCAATATCTGAAATAGGTTGTTGCATTAATGATATTTGATCTTATCACAACATTGAATAACATATTGCATTAAAATGTAGCTAACCAAAAATTGTGAAGTGTGATCTGCTGTTGGAGTAAAGTGGAAACTGAAAGAATCAGGGTATTGTATTATGAAATGTGAAGATGAATCATCTACCAGCTTAATATTATAGGACTAAAATGAATGTGTCCAACTGTATTTTGGAAAAATCCTTTGTGCTTTGCTTTCTGTAGGAGAACCAATGGATGAAGAACAATTCCATTGGCTGTTAGTGGAGACAATACAGAAGCAGATTTCTATGTCCTCCAAGGAGGGTAAGAAAATGTTCTGGTCTAAAAGTACAGATTTAGAAATGTTAAATAGCATTATTGTGCAATTTGCATGTTTTAATAATGGTGTTATAGACTGTTCTGTTAAAGTTATTTACATGATAATTGCCATTCTAATGTTATAATGCCATAAATGACATGCTATTGTGCTTTCAGAATTCAATTATCAGCATATCTTCTTTTTTATCAGGCTTAGCTGTTGCATTTGCAGATTTTAGCTGGAATTTACTCTGCAAGCATTCATGTTGAAACAAAAAGGGACAGAAGACTTGAAGTGGGCAAACCAGGTAGTGTGAATGTATTTCCTATATGATGCATAGAGATTAGGGCAACAAAGCTGGTGAGGAGGTTTGGAGAGAATGTCTTGTGAGGAGAGGATGAGGGAGATGAGATTAAGTTGAAAAAAAGGAGGCTGAGAGGAGACCTTATTGTGCTCTACAGCTATCTGAATGGAGGTTGTTGTGAGGCCAAGCAGCTGACAACAGGACAAGTGGAAATGGTTTCAAGCTGTTCCAGGGGGAAGTTTAGGTTGGATACTAGTAAGAATTTCTTTCCTGAAAGAGTGTTCAGATATTGGAACAGGCTGCCCAGGGAGGTGGTGGAGTCACTGTCCCTGGAGCTGTTAAAAAATTAATAGATGTGACACTTCAGGACATGGTCTAGTGGTCATGAAGGTGTTGGGTAGAAGGCTGGACTTGATAGTCTTAGAGGTCCTTTCCAACCTTAATGATTCTATGACTATAGAATACGTAAACATTGCTGTAAATATCTAGAAGTATATAAATATCTATACTAAAAAAAATGTTGTTTTTTTTTTTTTTTTCTAATGTAATTGATTTTTCATATCTGGATTTATAATCTAGTTTAGATCCCAGGTATAAATGGTATTGTCTGGTTTTGTCTTGGGATGTCCTATATTTTCCAAATTTTGCTATAGGGGCTGAGGGTGAAAACAATTAAATGCTCATTCAGGTGCCTGGCTGGTGGTTACCATCCCTTAGCCTATCCATGGAATTGTGCCAGTTCTCATTCCTTTAGTTTAAGCCACTTAGCTGAATATCCAGAGCATGTGGTTGGAGTTGGTTGAACCTGCCTTGAAGCCAATTAGGAGCTTCCTTGTGGACTCTCTGGAGGGGGCAGAAATTTCCAGCAAGAGAATTCTTCTCCCTATCATCAAGTGGATAGAACAAGGGGAAACCACCTCAGATTGTGCAAGGGGAGATTTAGCTTGGATATTAGGAAATGTTTCTGTACTGAAAGTGGCCAGGCATTGGAACAGGCTGCCCAGAGAGGTGGTGGAGGCACTGTCCATGGAGGTGTTCAAGAAATATGTGGACATGGTACTTCAGGACATGGTTTAATGGCCTTGTTGGTCTTAGGCTGAGAGTTCTGTGTGTACCACAACTGTGTGTCTCTGCCTTCATGTCGGTGTTGTGAAGGAAACTCGGGGGCTTTGATAACCTTTTGCCTCAGTTCTGGGCACTGAAAGGTGTAGGTCAGAAGTGATGGCTTTTAGGTGGGAACTGAAGAGAGGAAACTTTGCTGTATGTAGTCTTTATGTATTACTGAAGTTCTATATCCACTTGGCTCTAATCAACAGTGGTTTATTTTATTTCCTCCTTCACTAATCTGTCTGTGCATCCTTAGATTTCCAAAGAGAGAAATCAAAGAAAATGTATACCTTTATTTGAAAAGGTCTGTCTCAAGCCAAACTCTAGCAGAGTTTCACATAAGACAGGAGCACTTTCAGGTAATCAGCAGGTAACCTTTTCTGTGTCAGACCTCTCCACTTCATGTACATTTTGTGAGGCACTTGTGTGAAGAAAACCGATTTCTACATATTCAAAGCATCACTACATCGCTGTAACTGCACTGTGTGTCCTACTGATTATCTTCCCTTGAATGCTGAAACTTGTATTATGCTATTTTCACTGAAAATCCAACCTGTAGTCAAATGCCAGCTACTGTTTGTTGTAGGTCAGGTTTTAAGTCCTTTTTACTGGAGGATTAAAAAGCTGCAGTTAAGTAGCTGAGGCAGGTGAGTTCAGTGTGCTGGATGTGCAGAAGCACTGGTTAAAAGCATAATGCTGAAGAAAAAGGGAGGTAGCTCTGAATTAAATTACTATGCATTAGGCTTTCCATTTTCAATTTCAGGATTTTTCCATAAACTAGATAGTACCATCCAAATAATGTCACTGTAGGTCTAGAGTTCTGTAGGTGGGTAGTTATATCTGATGAGAAATTCACATTTGAATCGTGATTCTTCAACTGCCTAAATGATCCATTAGTTCAGAAAGGGAATGTCATTATGACATCCACGTAGTACACCAAATGTCATTCTTCAGGTGCAAGGGTGCAACCTTTATATTTCCAGATGTCATCTGGAAGCTATTGAAATCTAATGGATCTGGACTTCTGTTCCAAAAAGAGACCAAGTATGGTTCTGAAAACAGATTTCTTTCCTCCTTTTCCTACTTAAAGGGCACATGTATTTAAGGTGCTGGGGTTGCTTAGCTTGGAGAAAAGGAGGCTCGGGGAGACCTTATTGCTCTCTACAACTGCCTGAAAGGAGGTTGTAGCCAGGATGGCGTTGGTCTCTTCTCCCAGGCAACCAGCACCAGAACAAGGGGACACAGTCTCAAGCTGCACCAGGGGAAGTTTAGGCTGGAGGTGAGGAGAAAGTTCTTCACAGAGAGAGCTGTTAGCCATTGGAATGTGCCGCCCAGGGAGGTGGTGGAGTCACCATCCCTGGAGGTGTTCAAGAGGGAGTGGACGTGGCACTTGGTGCCATGGTTTAGTAGTCATGAGGTCTTGGGTGACAGGTTGGACTTGATGATCCTTGAGGTCTTTTCCAACCTTATTGATTCTGTGATTCTATGATTAATTTCTAGGCCAAACACCTGTGTGTTAAAGGACTTCAGCTAGGTAGCTTGAATTCCAGAACCTCAGCATACAGACATCTTTTGGGATTTGCAGATGTTTCTTGCTTAAACTGTAAATCCATAAAACCTCATGTGTGCTGATTGCTGCATTGTTTGACAGCTATTCAACCCTGATGGTTGGCAATCACAGGAGTGATGATCCTGGGGAGGCTGATAAAATTGTTGTTACCCACCAGCAATCCTGTGCTCAAACCTGTGTTGCTTGGGATGATTTTTATTAACTGTCTTGACTTTCTTCTCTGGACTATAGATATCCATGGAAGTTATTTCTCCTAAACTGTAGTGTGGTACTCTTTAAGTAACTCACACAGAAGTTCTTGCAGTATTGTCATACTTACCTATCTGGTGGGACAGCTGCCCAACTCCTGTAGGTCTTTCCCTCAAAGTGTCCATGTGTCAGTCAACTACCTTCTGCTGATTTTCCCAGTATTTTGGTGAACTGTGATGGCTTTACTGGGCAGCTTTATGCTCTACATGCAGCTGTGCTGTCCTGTGTGAATGTTTTATGAACTGTTCCGGAGGAAATGATGTTGCTTGGTTGCTTTCATGACCTGCCCATCATTCTTGGACTGTTTAAAAGCTTTCATAAACTGTTCTGGAGGAAATTATCTTGCTTGGTTTCTTTCATGACCTGCCCATCATTCTTGGACTGTTTAAAAGCTTTCAAGAACTGATGGGCACTCATTCTCTCTAATTAACAAAACTGTAGGACTCTCTCAACTAAGCAATCTTCAGTGCAGTGCTTGGCTAAACAACATTTCCATGTCAGTGACATCAACGCGTTGTTTATTTTCTTACATGCATTGGCACAAAGTTTTAAGCTTTATTCTGCTGGATGTTAATCCTGGTAGTCTCATGGTGGTTGTTCTGCTTACAAGTGGGATGAATACATCCTAGGGCTTGGAAAAACACTGTGATAAATAGAAATGATTTCTCATTTGGAAATGAAAAAAATAAAATACATAGACAACTTCAACTCTTGGTAACTGGAATTTGGTTTTGACACGATTGACACAGAAATGTCATTTGGCCAAGCAACTGTGTTGAAGACTCATTAGTTGAGAAAGTTCTACAGCTTTGTTAATTATAACCTCTGAGAGATAAATGCAGATAATTAAGCACCATTCAAAATCTCAGTAAAAAAATCCC
Organism: Picus viridis; assembly: GCA_033816785.1. NCBI lineage: Eukaryota > Metazoa > Chordata > Aves > Piciformes > Picidae > Picus > Picus viridis. Next base: position 17,357,954 of record CM066586.1, on the reverse strand, counting down.
AAGGTTTTTGGCATCAGTAGAATGAGACCTTTTTTAGGTTTGGTTTTTGTTGTTTGTTTTTTGAACAGCTATCCAGCTAGCAGGGGAAACAGTGCAACAGGTAGTCCAGGAAGGTTGTGCCCATCTTCATCTCTTCAAGTTTTCAAGACTAAACTAGATAACTCCCTGAGCAACCTGGTCTGACTACAGAGCTGACCCTGCTTTGAGCAGGAGTTGCACTAGAGACCTCCTGAGGTCGCTGCTAGCTTTTATGATCCTGTGATTATGGCAGTTGTAGACACTCACTGAAGGGAAGGTGTGGAGTTTACGATCTTGCCATTTGTGCTGGAGAGAATGTTTAACTTGAGTGCTGGTGGAGATATTAAACAGTTCCTAAAGAACTCTCATAGAGACCAATCTGCTGGGTTTTAGTGGTTCCTGCCACTGGTGGTATAGAAATGCAATAACAAACCTTTGGAGGCTAAAAGCACCTTAAATACATGTGCCCTTTAAGTAGGAAAAGGAGGAAAGAAATCTGTTTTCAGAACCATACTTGGTCTCTTTTGGAACAGAAGTCCAGATCCATTAGATTTCAATAGCTTCCAGATGACATCTGGAAATATAAAGGTTGCACCCTTGCACCTTGCACCTGAAGAATGACATTTGGTGTACTATGTGGATGTCGTAATGACATTCCCTTTCTGAACTAATGGATCGTTTAGGCAGTTGAAGAATCAAGATTCAAATGTGAATGTCTCGGCACTTATCTCTGTGTTCTTGTCTGTCCTCTTACCCTCCTCTGAAATGAGATTACCCTTCAAGAGGTTTCAGAATGCTCTTAGGTGGGCATCAAGCTTTTAAAACACATTTATGGTGTTACTTCTTGTCTTCAGAAGATCAAGCATTTTCTGTTCTCTTCACATATGAAGTTTAGGCTGAGATTGGCACATCTTTACTTGTATTTATCACACATCTACATGGTAGTCAATACACTTAATTTTTAAATATACTTTTTTTTTAACAGTGATAACAATGTCCTGGTTTGGCAACGAACGAATTGCCTTTTCATGTGTATTTTAAATATTACAACCTGATGTTAGCTATTTTTGCTGGTCATCTGAGATCACAAGGTGCTTCTTCAGAAGCCAGGGATTTGGGGGACCATACAGCTTCACACCAGGCTGCAAGCAGAGGACATGGTCATATTATTGGAGTGGATGGTTGATGATGGCTGGAATGTAGGTGTCTCATCTATACATGTGAGCGCATGTTGCCCTCACTGCAAGAAAGATACTGGGGTGCTGTAACAGGTCCAGAGAGGGGCAATGAAGCTGATGAAGAGTCTGGAGAATGGGTCTTGTGAGGAGCAGCTGAGAGAACTGGGGTTGCTTAGCCTGGAGTAAAGAAAGCTGAGGGGACACCTTCTTGCTCTCTACAATTCTGTGAAAGACCATAGCAAGGTGAAAGTTGATCTGCTCTCCCTAGTAATAAGTGATAGGTTGTGCCAGGGGAGGTTTAGGTTGGATATTAGAAGAAACGCCTTCACTGAAAGGGTTCTCCAGCACTGGAACAGGCTCCCTAGGGGGTGGTTGGATCCCCATCCCTGGAGGTGTTTAAAAGAGGGAGAGACCTTGTGTTGAGAGACATGGTTTACCTCCAGTCTCAGTAAAGCTCAAGAATGCTTTGACTCAATGATCTTAAAGGTCTTTTCCAACCAAAACAATTGTATGATTCTATGCTTGTGCAGAGAAGGCAACATTGTCCCAGATAATGAAGAGGTTAATGTTATATACCCTTGTTAGTCCTGTATGGATGCATTTCTGAATCCTCTGGGCAAAGGAGTGCTACCATTTAATGGAAACTCATTTGCCTGGAAGAATGATGACAGTGGCATAGAATTCAGGCGAGTGAAGGGCTCTGAAAGTAGAGACAAATAGAGCAGTAGATAAACCTCTACTAATATGATTACAATAAATAGAATAACCTCTATGTCTTTAGCCCAGTGGTACTTCCATAGTAGTAATTGCATTTCTTTTTTTTTTTTTCTGTATTTAATTACTGGGAAATTAATGGGTCCTTAATAAGGAACAAAGAGTAAGGAAATTTTCTCTTTAGTAGTTGATATAGGGTATAATAGGGAACCTTCCTTGCCTATTACTGTACATTTTAAAATAAAAGCATGGTATTTTGTTTTATTTGCAAGGTTTCCATACAATACAATACAATACAATACAATACAATACACCAGGTTGGAAGAGACCTTCAAGATCATCGCGTCCAACCCATCAAACAATCCAACCCACCCAACAACTAGACCATACAGCCAAGCACCCCATCAAGTCTTCTCCTGAACACCTCCTGTGAAGGTGACTCCACCACCTCCACGGGTAGCCGATTCCAATGGGCAATCACTCTCTCCATGTAGAACTTCTTCCTAACATCCAGCCTAAACCTGCCCTGGCGCAGCCTGAGACTGTGTCCTCTCGTTCTGGTGCTGGATGCCTGGGAGAAGAGACCAACCTCTGCCTGGCTACAACCTCCCTTCAGGTAGTTGTAGAGAGCAATAAGGTCACCCCTCAGTCTCCTCCTCTCCAGGCTAAGCAACCCCAGCTCCCTCAGCCTTTCCTCATAGGGCTTGTGTTCCAAACCCCTCCCCAGCTTTGTTGCCCTTCTCTGGACACGTTCCAGCAAGTCAACATCCTTCCTAAACTGAGGGGCCCAGAACTGGACACAGTACTCAAGGTGCGGCCTAACCAGTGCAGTGTACAGGGGCACAATGACCTCCCTGCTCCTGCTGGCCACACTGTTCCTGATGCAAGCCAGGATGCCATTAGCCTTCTTGGCTGCCTGGGCACACTGCAGGCTCATGTTCAGCCTACAATCAACCAGTACCCCCAGGTCCCTCTCTGCCTGGCCACTCTCCAGCCACTCTGACCCCAGCCTGTAGCACTGCCTGGGGTTGCTGTGGCCAATGTGCAGAACCCGGCACTTGGATGTGTTAAATCTCATGCCATTGGACTCTGCCCATCTGTCCAGCCTGTCGAGGTCCCTCTGCAAAGCCTCTCTGCCCTCCAGCAGATCAACTGCTGCCCCCAGCTTGGTGTCATCTGCAAATTTACTGATGATGGACTCAATGCCCTCATCCAGATCATCAATAAAGATGTTGAAGAGCATGGGGCCCAGTACTGATCCCTGGGGCACACCACTAGTGACAGGCCGCCAGCTGGATGTGGTGCCATTCACCATTACTCTCTGGGCTCGGCCCTCCAGCCAGTTCCTAACCCAACGCAGTGTGCTCCTGTCCAAGCCACGGGCTGCCAGCTTGGCCAGGAGTTTGCTGTGGGGAACGGTGTCAAAGGCCTTGCTGAGGTCCAGGTAGACCACATCCACAGGCCTCCCTACATCCACCAGGCGGGTCACCTGATCATAGAAGGAGATCAGGTTGGTCAGGCAGGACCTGCCCCTCCTAAATCCATGCTGGCTAGGCCTGAGCCCCTGGTCATCCTGTAAGTGCTTCCATGAGACAGGAGGCAGGCAAGACTGCCTGGTTTTGGCTTCACATGGTAGCGAGACAGAAATGTGCATTAGCAAACAAAATTGGGCATATTTAGTAATGGCTCAGTAAATATTAGCAAATGGATGGTATAATTTAATCAACATGGTTGCAGTTGATAAGGTGCTGAAAAGCTCTGATGGAGACTGCTGGGAGGCTAAATGAAAAGCTGAAGATTTAGAGATAAGGGTTGATGGGTATAATGTTACTCTAATTGAGACTAGTGGAGAACCTAAAGGACTGAAAAATTAAATTGAGGACCTGTAAAACAAACAGATTAAGGAGAAAAAAAAATACATGAGATTGATAGAGGCTCCTGCAGGAGTGCAGGCAGAGCAAGGGGCAAGAGAAGATTGGGTGTGTGCTGGATAAGCTTAAGCTTTGCTTAGTAGTTTTCTTAACTAGTCAGGATAATTTGTGTTATAATGGTATGGGTGTCAATCAAAACTTGTGTGTTATGGGGTGGAATTCAGTCTTGTATTCCTCTTGTAGATTTGAGGGTGAGGCTGGGTTTTTCTCTTCCCTTACAGATCTCCATTCTTCCCAGTGCTGTCTTGTTTGGGAGCTGTGAGTTGAGATGAGATTCTCTGTCCCTCAGCTCACATCACATTACTCTCAGCATTAACCTAACCATATGGTTACTCAAGCCTGGCAGTTCTTTGGGGTGAGGGAGAAATGCTGCTTGGCTGTCTTTGGAAGAGGGTAAGAAGATGTAAACTGTAAAATGGAGATTTGATGCATTTAGTAATGAGCCAGCTCTGGAGAGTAAGAAGGAGCAGAGCACCCTTGTTATTTACTGGGTATTACTGTCTCAGCCATCAGGAGGTTACCAGAGTTTCTCCCTTAATAGCTTTAATGCTGCTGGATATTTGTTAGAGTAGTAATTTTATGGCTAAGGTGCTTACAGCTATAGATATTTTTATTACTTAATGTTTTTGTAATGCTGTACAGTAGAACAGACTCTTCATGCTTCTGGTTTGAAGATTTTAGATGGGAAGGAACAAAAAGTTAGTTGCTGGGAACTGCAGTTCTCTAAGAGGCATTGCCCCTGGACATGTTCTGCTGGGGGGTGAATCCTGGAAAACTTTCTGTTTAGCAGTAGCTGCAGAGGCATTTATTTGATTTTTTTCCCCCCATGCTGTTTTCAGGGTTTAAAGGGCAGTAATGTTTTTGTTCTTTGGAAGACAAGAGACTTTGAAGAGTAAGGGCAAGATGCAGCATAATGCCTCTGCAAGAGCCATATTGCACTGGGAGATAATCTTTCTTCTTTAAGCTTTTGCCCATTTGCTTGTTGACTGAGGACTGCTGTTGGAGATGGATATCAATTGGAAAACTACCAAATTCAACACATTCTTGGGAAATTCCTTGTAGCTTTTTGTTGTTGCATTTCTGCATCCTCAGTACTTGTAATAGGCACATTCTGTAAGAAAGGCACTGAAGTTCCTGGGTGTCTGATGAGATACACATTGAGTTGCTGGAGCAGGTCCAGAGCAGGGCAATGAAGCTGGTGAAGGGACTGGAGAACAGGTCTTGAGAGGAGCAGCTGAGGGAATTGAGGTTGTTCAGCCTAGAGAAAAGGAAGCTGGAGATCACCTAGTCAAAATCCCTGCTAAAGCAGAATCACCCACACCAGCTTGCCCAGGATCACAAGGTCCAGGTGGGTTTGGAATCTCTCCGGAGAAGGAGACTCCACAACCTCTCTGGGCAGCCTGTTCTAGGACTCCATCACCCTCACCCCAATAAAGTTTTTCCTTAGCTTCAGATGGAACCTCCTGGGTTCTAGTTTATGTGTGTTGCCTCTTTTCCTGTCACCGGGTGCCACTGAAAAGATTCTGGCCCCATCTTCTTGCCCCCTGCCCTCTAGCTATTGATAAGCTTTGGGAAAATTCCCTTTCAGTCTTCTCCAGGCTGAACAGCCATAGGTCTTTCATCCTTTCATTGCCACAGAGAATCTCCAGTCTCCTCAGTAGCTTTGCTGCCTCTGTACTCTCTTCAGTAGTTCCTTGTCTCCCTTAAACTGGGGATCACAGTACTGGGCTGTTCCTATGCACAGGGATTCTACCTAGCACTCAGAATAATATTTATTATCAAGTTGCTTAAAAATCACAGCTTGTTTTTTGTGCCACAGAATGTTCCTCTGAATGAATGAATGGCCTATCACAGTGCACCACTGAAAAGCATCTGGCCCCATCCTCTTACCCCCACCCTTTAAAGATTGATCAGCATTGAGAAGATCCCTTCTCAGGCTGCTCTTCTCCTGGCTAAACAGCCTCAGGTCTTTCAGCCTTTCCTTCTCCTAAGACTGATGCTTCAGTCCCCTCAGCATCTTATTAGTGTATATCTGAGTTTGCAAAGCTCCATGACAAACTAGAGACAAAGGGGGTGGTGGTGGTGGTGGTAGAATTCTGTTTAAAGAGGCTCGTGTAATATATTCCTTTGCAATCACCCTTAGCTTGAGATTGGCTTGAATGGCTGAAAATGGTCTGGCAAGAGAATTGTGCTCAGCAAAATTTGTTCTCTGGAGCTGAAAGCTGAAACTGGAATTTGGCTTTATATTTTAGCCTGGCATAGCAGATGAGCTGTACCCACAGTGAGCTTCTAAAGACCTGGGGCTCTCCTCTCTTACAGAAATAGTGAGCATGCCCATCTGAGGCAGGCACTGTGCCACTGTGGGAATGACTTGAGTCTGCATGCCTTGGGAAGACAAAGATAATGCTCAAAAGACAGGTCTGGCTGAAACAAGGAGGGAAAAAGAAGCTCATTCATCTACAGGATTTAGATAAAATTGGCTAGGGGAGCCATAAGACAGAGAGAACAAAGAGGATATGACAAAAAGCAGCAATGAATGGCAGAAAAAGACCCCAAAACAATAAAGAGGGAATATGTGAAGAAAGGATGTGCTGGATGTGGAAGGGCCGAGACTGTGCTGGTTTTCTTGAAGAGAATTGAGCAGCAAAATGCAAGTACGAACGTGGTCATGGCAGGGCTGCTAAGATGGAGAGAAGTCTTCTGTGGTACTGAGAGGACTGCAGGAGCTCTTAGCTTGCCTGTGGATCACATCCCCCCGGTGGTGGGTACAGATACCTGTGCTTGAAAGTGTAAAAGTAAACTTCAGAAGGTTTAAATCACATTGTTCTGTAGTTTGTTATGTCTTACTGTATGCTTGAGAATATTGGAATCTTAGGTAATCTCTCAGCTCTGGTGAATCCAGAGGATTTGCTGCTTTCAGAACTGTTATTTTTCTTCAATTCAGGTTTGCATATTAAGGCAATAAGTTGAAAATATTTGGAAAGGAAGGAATAACCCAAACTTTATCCAAAATACAGTTTGGGGAGAAAGAAGTGTAAGCACTGAGTGTATTCATTGAGGGAATGTATTTTTCAGACATTCCTAAATCACTTCAAAACTATGCCAGTGATAAACAAGGAGTTTTGATTGATTTTTGCAGCTGTTCCTAACCTGTGCTTTTATATCAATATCGAAGCCTCATGCAGACTACTTGGGCATGACCTAAAAATTCTTTCAGGCCCTTCTTTAGATGCAGGTTCCAAGTTATTAGCTTTACTCACTGCCCTAGTCAAATTAATTGTTTCTGTACTGATCTAATGACTCTGCTTTGCATCCTTTAGTGGGCTGTAAGTAGCAACAGGGGGATTAAATTTCTTTGGTATTTTGTGCTTTGTTTAAAACCTTAGTCCATGCCTTAATACCATACTCTTATTTTTTTGGCATTGCCCAGAGGCTATTGCAAACTGCCTTTAAGCTGCTGAAAATTAAATGCAGAATTGTAATTATTTTTTTCTTCTCTACTGCTTCCCTCTCATTTTCAGGATATTATTTTCTGTTTTTGTGACTGTCCCTTTAGTCAACAACAACAACATAAATCAGCATTTTTACCCAACCTTGTTAATGCTCCTCCTGCAATTTTCCAAGGAGATGCTACTTTACTCCAGATCATGAGCACAATGCTTGGACAGCAAATTTAGCTTTAGGTCCAGAAGCGAAGGAAATGTTCAAGGTGTTAGGGCATCTAATATTCTTTCAGTAAAGTGTATTAGGCTAGAACCAACCTAATGTATGTCTGTAAAGAAAAAAAAAGGAAAGTAGCTTAGCTTTTGACTTTCAGAGTTGAAAAGCAATTTACAACTTTAATAGTAAAATAATCTGATATAAATGACCTGAGGTCTTTCCAGACCTCTATCACAATGACACTGATGGGAAGGTAAAAATGAATTGCCACTGTTCAGTTGTACTCAGAAAAGGATAACTCTTCCCTTTAAAGATGTAAAGCATTTTAAAAAGTTTTTATTTTATTTTATTTTATTGCATTTTACTTAGCCTGGTGTTAAATAATGCCTTAATTTACTTGAAATTATTGCATTATTGTATATGGTGTACTACTGTATGTAGCCTACTCTGCAAGAGTCATTGAAGAAAATCTTACAGGAAACAATATTTACATAGAGACAGAATCCTTTGAAGGTCATGGAGTCCAACCACTCTCTAACTCTATCAGGTGCTAAATCATGTCCCTCAGCACCACATCTCTGCAAGGACAGGGATTCAGCCACCTCCCTGTTCCAGTTTATGAGACCCTTTCAATGAAGAAGTTTCCTCTAATATTCAACCTAAACCTTCCTTGGTACAACTTGAGGCCATTTTCTCTCATCCTGTCACTTGTTCTCAGGGAGGAGAGACCAACACCCACTTTGCTACAGCCTCCTTTCATATAGCTGCATTCCTTCTACACTGGGACAAGGTCTGCAAGGGAAGCTGTTAGCCCAGCACTTTTAGAACAAATCAAAATCTTCCAAAGAAAGCACAGGAAATGATGTAGCCCAGTTTGCTGTTAATTCTTCTTTATCTGATGCAGTCTTCGAACTACAGGAATTTAGGAAGTCTTCAGAGGAAAAGTTGGCCATGGAAGAATGGTGCTGTTTGACCAGAGCAGGAAAATGGAGGGAACTATTCAGAAGGATGTGAGTGACACTAGAAACATTATTGCCTGGGAACTGGGAATGGCAGACAAAGGGGCATGGACTGGGTCACAGAGGTCAGGAGTTAGAATAGTCAGTGTGGCTGTGGTGGAGCCAAGAAGCAGGAAGCCCATCTTCTGCCACTTGTTACATAAAAAGGCAGTGAGAAAGAGTCAGACATGCCCTAAGCTATGATTTATGTGTTTTACTTGTCCAAATTTGCCAGAACCTGCAGGGCAGAGTTGGAAACTTTTAAAAACTGCTGGCTTGAAAGGCAGGTGATGTAAGGCCATTCAATGCCATATACTTAAAAACTTGAGAAATTATCTGTCTGCTGTGTGTGCCTGGAGTTGGTGGTGCCAGCTTGCAGGGTGGCTGCTGGCTTTTCTTCCTGAATGGGATGATTTTCTTGATTTAAATGAAGTTCTTCAGCAAATCTCTCCTATTTTCCCCCCATTTCTATTTAATAGAAGGAAAATATTCTGGAAATATCTGCACATACAAGCATCAGTGATGTGCCAACAAAAGGTACATGCAAGAAAAATAAACAATCAATTTTTTTGCTATGTGCAATTGAAGCAGTGAGAACATGCACTAGATGACCTTAGCATCTTGAATTCTACCTTGAGAAAGCTAGCATTTTCTTAAGCCAACTAGGTGATTGCATGGACAAGACCCCAGATATAATTAAAAATGTGGTTATGGAGAAGTGTTACTTAAGAATGAACAGATAGCTCAGCCGGTGAATCACCAGATTGTGTTTTCTTGAAATATGTCCAAGTGAAAGATGTGGTGTAAAACCTGCTACAGAGACTGTGAAAACTTTAGCAAACTGAAGTTTAACTGAAGACTTGTCAATGAGTGAGTCATAAAAATGATCTCAAAATTGAAAGGCTGAGAGAAGAAGCCTGGAGAAAAGCAGACTGAGGGGGTATACTCTCAGCGCTGATCAATAGCTAAAGGGCCGGGGGCAAGAGGATCAGGCCAGGCTCTTTTCAGTGATGTCTAGTGACAGGACAAGGGACAGTGGGCACAAACTGGCATGCAGGACGTTCCACCTGAAGATGAGGAAAAACTTGTTTCCTGTGAGGGTGCTGGAGTCCTGGAGCAGGCTCCCCAGAGAGGTTGCAGTCTCACACTCTGGAGAGCTTCTGAACCCACCTGAACATTGTGACCCTGGGTAAGCTGCTGTGGGTGACCCTGCTTTAGTGGGGGTCGTTGGACTAGATGACCTCCAAAGATCACTTCCAACTGCCACCATGCTGTCATAATGATGATATGATTGTTCTCTTTCTGAATTAAGTGAATTCCAGAAGTTCAAACTCAAAGATTAGGATGTCAGGAAATGGTTCAGGATGAGAGAAAATGGCCTCAAGTTGTGCCAGGAGAGGTTTAGGCTGGATATTAGGAAAAATTTCTTTACTGAAGACCAGTCAAGCCCTGAAACAGATTTCCAAGGAAAGTGGTGGGCACCTCATCATTGGAGGTGGTCAAAAGATGTGTAGACAGGACACTTTAGGAGTGGTCATAGTGGCATTGGGTTGATTTTAAAGGTCTTTTCCAGCTGACATGAGTCTATGAAACCTTTAGCTCATTATAGTCTGGGGCCTTAAGGCTTCTTTCCTAAAAGCATGGTGTGGAAAGGGGAGCTGTCTGTAGTGGGTGGGACAGCTTTAGCATCTGGTTTTGTGTGGTGTAGCTATCTGGAAGGCTGCTGTGGGTGCAGTGCGAGTTTTGGCATTTCTGAGTTTAGAAAATTTTGTTTTGGAGGCTGCCTGTAAGATACAGAATGAGTTAATTTACTGTCACATGGTAATTTATAGTTAAATTAAAACATACTCTTGTTTGATTGGAAGATAAGAAAAGAGAATTAATATAGTATATTGAAATGCTCAGGAGAAATCAGAATTGAAGGGGGGGGAAAGGATGCAGCTCTGGTTCTTTTCTGAGCTTCTGAAAAGGCTTTCAACCTATTCTGTGAAATTAAAGAAAATCTTGAAAGTCTGGTAATTGATAGCTTTATAAAAAATGAACCACCAAACCTAGCAATACTAAACCCAAGAGTTTTGTTGAGGAAAGAGGGAGTAAATATCCAATTTGCTCTTTGTTTACTGCATATTTATTCATTTTCTTTGGTGGTGTTTTGTACTTGCTGTTCTGTTTCTTAGCATAATAGCTGCATTGTCATGCAGTGCTTTAGGGAAGCACACTGTGTGTGTGTGTGTGTGTGTGTGTGTGTGTGTGTGTGTGTGTGTGTGTGTGTGTGCTCCCCTTGCCTCTGGAAAGGGACTTGGCTGCAGCGGTGTCTCATGTTGAATAGGGAGGAGGGTGAAATGTGTGTGGGGAAGAAGATGGTAAGGAAGAGCAGTGTGGTCTGCTCAGAACATCTCTCCCAAGAAGATAATTTAAACACTCTTAAAATCTGAAGATGTAAAGTGTGAATTATCTTAACTTTTAAAGGGGATTTAAAAGTCAAAGTCTGCTGAGTATAGAAGCAGATGAATATATTACAACAGGCTGTAAAGCCTAAGCTGACAGCATCACTTTGAAACCAGATGCTACAGGGCCATACACTGGGAAGCTACCTGAGAGCAGCAAATGCGGATTTTCACATCCTGGTGTATCCCATGGTACTTTGGGTGCTTTTACACCATCCTTAAGAATGTAAAACCATTCATCTGCTTTTCACAATGGGATGTGACATGACATCTGCATGGCTAATTGTAAAGACACTGATTTGGTCTGAAAACATCACACAGGCAGCTACTACTCACATCCTGGGGGTGGACTTGCATCAAAACAAAAGAAGTATTTGATAGCTTGATTAGTTTCCACACACACTCATGTGAAAGCTACAGATCCTTTTCTGTCTGTGGTATTTGGCATCTGAGTATGTGTAAATATATTTGCATATCAGCTAATTGGGAAGATTCCAGACTGTATGACCGTGAGAGACAGTGCTGGTTTGCAATAGTGGCAGTCATTTTGGTGGGATACTTTGGCTTCCTTGCTCTTGCTTCATACAAGAAATCACAGTTTTTCTCCAGACAGGTAGAAATCTGTTTTCAGGCATGTCTAACACCAGATAATAACCCCACTAGATAATGTGTACATGTGACCATGCACTACCAACTGTGAGAGGACATTCCACATCACAGGGGACATGGTTTAATGGGCATGGTGGTGTTGAGTAAACAGTTGGACTCGGTCTTTTCCAATTGAAATGATTCCACAAGTCTATATGCTTCAGCTGCTTGTATTAGGAAAGTGTTAATTGGTTCTAAATTAGGCATGTATTTTTTTACGTAATCATCTGCTGAGTTCACAGCTTGTTTAAACATATTTTTCCCCAGATTGCATGCTCTTTCTCTCAATGGATTATTAAGGGCTCTGGGCTTTTGCTGCTCAGCTCCAGAGGCCAAGGTTCATGGAATCATAGAGTCACAGAAGGGTTCGAGTCAGAAAGGACCTTTAAAGATGATCAAGTCCAACCCTTCCCTGCAGTGAGCAGAAACAAGGATGTCCTCCACAATGAATGGCTGGACTTTGCCACCTTCTACCAACAGCAGATGTGATACTGGGCAGCATGTTACCTCTGGAACACACCAACAGCCATATGGGCTCTTTGAGAGAGATAAGCCAGTAAGACCATCCTAGCATTTCAATCTAAAAACACCACAGTGCTCGGACTGTGGACACCTAGCAGTAGCCTTATTATCATTCTTCTGCTGTCTTCCTTCATGAATCAAAGTGTTTGTATGTTTGGTAGTTCTTTAAGGGTGAAGAGACACTCCTGTATGTCCAACGGGTTCTCGGAATCAAAGAATCAGAGAAGGGTGTGGATTGGAAGGGTCCTCTGGAGATCATCGTGTCCAACGCCCCTGCTAGAGCAGGGTCAGCCAGAGCATATTGCCTAACATCATAACGTCCAGGTGGGTTTTGAAAATCTCCAGAGGAGACTACACAATCTCTCTGGGCAGCCTGAGGAACTCCTGAGCTCAGCTCCCAGAACAGATGGTCTGTGGAATGTTCTGGTTGGCGAGATGGCTGCTTGAAGTTACAGGGCTAGGACTGGGTGCTGTGTGCAGATATATTTATTTCAATACCTTTAAGACTGCATAGGTGGGTCCCATTTATTTTGAACCAAAATGATACTTTAAAGCTTTAAGTCCATAGACATGCTAAGTCTTACCTAAGCTGGTACCATTGTATTCAGATGTTAGAACTCTGGATGCAGAGTGCAAACTTTTCAGTCATTTAATTTCATCTTTTTCTTTCACTGCTTACACTTTCATCTTATGATTCTCAGCAGTCATCACAAACATTTTGATCCAGCAGGAGGAGTTGACATTACAAGAGTGGGAGTATTCAAAGCAGCAAACTGAGACCACGTGTCTGCTTCAAACCGAGATGCGCCCCTCAGGCCTCCCATTTTACATATAAACCTACTGCAGACAGGAGGAAATTAGTGTTTCCAATACAAAATATGTAAAATGTATAAAAAGCGTTATTTTGGTTTCAGCTGCAGCGCTGAGCCCAGGAGAAGTTGTCATCCTACTGTTGTTGTGCTTCTCCATGTGTAAAGCATGGTTGTTGCTATTAGAGTTGCTTTAAGAATTGAAATGCTTTGGTGAAGCATTTGCTTTGCTGTTCAGTAACAAATTAAACTAGGCTTTATTCTGGTTTATTTGGCTCATCCATAAATATGAGTGTTGCATTGGGGAGCAAGAATGGGGGAAATGAAATCTGATAATGCTGAGTGAAATGAGATCCAAGTTTCTATCAATGCTTTTATTTTTGCTTAAAGAAACAAAAACTTACAAGCAATGAGGGAACCAACCTCTATAGTTCTATTTCAACTGATATTTGAATATTGTGCTTATTACAGCACAGGTGAAAACAACTGGAGTCAGCAGTGGAAGTGAGAAGGTACAGAAGAGACATTGTAATGCTACCACATAGTAAAGAGATGAATTCTTTTTTTTTTTTTCTTCTTTCTCCATGTCTTAGGACAACCAAAGTCTATGTATTAAAATATACACTTTGATTTGAAAACTAAGAAACCCAGAACAAGATTTTAGAAGTTAAATACAAAACAGTAGTAAATATGCAAAGTACAGTTGATAAGCAGAGCGATGAGGCAAAAAGAAATAAGTATAATAGTTGACACTTAAAATGGAATTCTTTGCAATGCTTGGCTTTCCCCCACCCCCTGTGTGTGATCTACTGTCAGTCTAAATAGGACAGCTATGTGAGGTGTTACCATCTTACACAGTGTAGTTGAATTTAATCACCCAAGCATCAAAAAGGCAATGATGCTGGGAGGGCTGATATCTGCGTTAATATGCACTAACCATACCATGTTGGAGGAAAATGAGGTTAGAGAAAATACAGTTTTATGATATACAGTACTTCTTGAGTAAGAGAACCTTTACAATGTGAAGGCATCCTCTTTCAGCACAGATTTATCAACGATTTCAAACAGTAAATTGAGAAGTGAAATTACAGTACAGCTGCTAACACTGAGATCCTCTGGTTAAGTCCATAGGTTACACATCTGCGTGCAGATGTTGGGCATTTCACCATGTTCACAGAATCTCAGCATCTTGGGGGTTGGAAGGAACCTCTGAGGATCATCTAGTACAACCCCCTATAGTCACCCACAGCAGGTTGCCCAGGGTCACAATGTCCAGGTGGGTTTGGGATCTGTCCAAAGAGAGAGACTCCACAAACTCTCCAGGCAGCCTGCTCCAGGGTGCCAGCAGCCTCACAGGAAACAAGTTTTTCCTTATGTTTAAGTGAAATCTCCTGTGTTCCAGTTTGTGCCCACTGCACCCTGTCCTACCATTGAGCACCACTGAAAAGAGCCTGGCCCCAGCCTCTTCACCTGCACCCTTTTAGCTGTTGATCAGCACTGAGAAGATCCTCTCTCAGTCTGTTCTACTCCATGCTAAAGACCCCCAAGGTCTCTCAGCCTTTGCTTGTAAGAGACATGCACCATTCCCCTAATCATTTCTATGACCTCTGTTGTTCCAGAAGACTTTCTTTTTTTACCCTGATATAAGTATTCAAAGGTCTGTTCTGAACCACTGAGACTGAGTTGTTTATACATTTGATTTACCCATGAGTATCAGCCCTCCTTAAAGAACAGGTCAAAACTAAAAACTTTACATAGGACCAATAGAGCAGAATTATTCAAGTTCAGTGAAATATTACCAAAAAAAAAACCCCAACCCCCAAAAAAAGCTTCCTTTTTAGGAAAACTCAGCTATGGTAAAAATATCTACTACAGTGCACTGCACTGTAATAAATATTCAACATAAATTAATAATTTACAAGTACCTGAGCAAGTATACAGAGCACCATAGCACAGCACAGCACCAAAGGCAGTAGCTCAGAGTTCTTAAAAGTAATGCTGTTTTAAACATTAAAAATTCTAAGTATTGTCATAAAAATGAACTCCAGCTGGAGTCTAAAGATAGTGCAAACTTGAGTCTTCACTCTTTAAAATCAAGGTGTCAGGTTTTCTAGTCAGTTCACATCAGCAGTGTTGCTGGCCCTGGATACCTGTGGTGGATGCTTAGGAGCAGGTCTGTTGGGAAGAAAGAAAACAGCAAACTGTTATTTAAAGTTTGTTCGTTCTTCCTGCCAGCATCATGCATGAGGCATGAAGATGATCACAGAATCGTTTTGGTTAGAAAAGACCTTTAAGATCATTGAGTCCAACCGTTCTCTAACTCTACCAATGCTGGTGCTAAACCATGTCCTTCAACACCACATCTCTGCATCCTTTACACACTTTCAGGGATGGGCATGCAACCACCTGCCTGGGCAACCTGTTCTATTGCTTGACACTCTTTGAGTGAAGAAGTTTCTTCTTATATCCAACCAAAACCTCCCCTGGTGCAACTCGAGGTCATTTTATCTCATCCTGTCACTTGTTAGTAGTGAGAAGAGACTGCCCCCTACCCGGCTTCAATTTCATTCCAACAAATTGTAGAGCAACAGGAGGTCTCCCCTCAGCCTTCTCTCTCCAGACTAAACCACTGCAGTTCCCTCAGCTGCTTCTCACCAGACTTGTTCTCCAGACCCTTCACCAGCATCACTGCCCTTTTCTGGACCCACTCCATCACCTCAGTGTCTATTTTGTAGTGAGGGCCCAAAACTGAACACAGATGAATGGTAAAAACTCTTGGAGTTTAGTTCACTTTAGGCCTGTAACACTGAAGTTTTGTACTGGGAGGAGATCAGACATGTTACTATGCATGCAAGTCCCACCAAGAAGGTCAAATGGTACCACCAGACTCCTTTTATTTTCTGGTTCATGTTTTACTTGCTGCCTGCTGTGGCACAATGTTTCATGTATTGTTCTTCAAACTCTTTATCTTTAAATGCTCAATAGTTTCGAACCTCTTCAAAAACTCTACTTAAAGTTGTAGAACACCAGCAGGTTTCAAAAAGCTATAGCAGTCAGTCTTACTTTCAGAATACCTTAGCAGAATTAAGCCAGGAGCTGAAGCAAAGTTCACAGTCACAGTCATTTTCCTAGAGGTAATAGGGAACTAACTTGATTCTACGTTTAATTTAAGCAATTAAAATGTAGTGGGGGGGGGGGGGGGGAAGTATTAAAAGCAATTAAATGCCATGATATTAGAATTCCGGTAGCTTAAAGTAGTTTTATCTTCCTTGAAGCTCACTTTTTATTTGTAGGGAACCGAATAATAGTGGGTAAGAAAATATCACCAACAATGCACGTTGACACTGGACATAGTTATTTTACTCTCGGATTTCTTTGTTTGTTTTCTGAATGCTTTGGGTATCCTTTTCAAATTATATAAATTGATGTTTCATTGTGAAATATGTGAACAGAAAATTGTTTATGTTGGTGGTTGATCTCAAGAGCACTGAGGTCTCAGTCTAATTCTGTAGATCGTCTGAGTAGGGTTTTTTTGTCTGCTAGAGCTTTGTTTCTCCTTAAATTGGTGCTCATTAACTCCTTTCTTCTGCAAGGAATGGTATTTGTTGGGAAGGTTTTGTAAATACACAGCCAGATGCTTGCAGTCACACCTTCATACGTAGTACAAATTGTCATAATTCCATGGACATCAGAGCAATTTTGCTGAGGTGCTCCCAGTGAAAGTCATTCGAATACTGCCTGCTGTTATATCACAGAATCACAGAATGGTGGGGTTTGGAAGGAAGATCTGGAGATTATCTAGTCCAACCCCCCTACTAAAGCAGGGACACCCACAGCAGCTTGCCCAGGATCACAATGTCCAGGGAGGTTTGGAATCTTTCCAGAGGAGAAGACTCTATAACCTCTCTGGTCAGCCTACCTCAGGGCCCCAGCACCCTCACAGCAAAGAAACTTTTCCTCACGATCAGGTGGAATCTCCTGTGCTCCATTTTGTGCTCATTGCCCCTTGTTCTATCACTGAGTACCACTGAAGAGCGTCTGGTTCCATTCTCCTGCCCACTATCTTTTGGATATCAATAAACATTGATAAGATCCCCTCATAGGCTAAACAAGCCCCACATGTCTCAGACTCCTCTTCACAAAGACACTCCAATCCCTTAAGCATCTTTGTAGTCTTTGTTGGGCTCCCTCCAGCAGTTCCCTGTCTTACCTGAGCTGGCTAGCCCAGAACTGGACCAAATACTGCAAACGTGGCCTCACTTAGACAGAGTAAAGAGCTTAACCTGCTCTCCGCACTCTTCTTGATGCACCCCAGGGGACCACTGGCTTTTCTGGCCTCAAGAGCCATTTTAACAGAATTCCCAGGTCCTTCTCTGAGCAGCTTTGCAGCAGGTCAGCTCCTATCCTGTACTGATGCAGGGAGTTATTCCTCCCTAGATGCAGGGTGTTATTCCTCCCTAGATGCAGGGCTCTGCACTTGCCCTTGTTGAACTTCATGAGATTCCTAAACAGCAAAAGGTTGCTGCACAGCTCTCAGCAATAGCTACAGTAGAGCGTAGATGCTCAAGACAGTTCAGAGCTTTCATTCAACAAAAAACTATAAATCAAGGCATTTGGATCAGAACTAACCTTACAGGAGCAACGTGAGGCAGAGCTTTTGTGTGTCCAGGCACTGTCGTGCATGCTGTGTTACAGCGTGCCTTGTTCAAAGGGTCTGCTGGTAAAGGCTTCCGAGGAGGATTGGGTTTGTGGTTTTCCTGTTATAAAACATAACCTCATGTTAGTCTCTGGATCTGACAACAGAGTTAACATAGCAACAACTGAGGGACATTGAAGGTAAGTTCAGAGTAGTTACAACCAAATAGATTTAAATGCGTAAGCCATAACTTATTTCTAATAAACAGGCACTTATATGTTAAAACAAAGGTTTAATACTGCATTTTAATGCTAGATCTTAATGATTTTCTTCTGATTCTTTACTTTAGAAATACTGTATTCATCTGTACTGTAATGAATGGTTAATTGGTGGTAAATGAAAGCAATATAGATTGAATACATAATGCCATGAAAGTAGTTATGTAAAAAGATGCAAGTACTAGAAATTAAACTGTCATTTCAGATGGCCACAGAAACAACCTGCTTATGCCCAGTTTGTATTGGTAGCACCAGTGAAATTCTTTCTAGAGATGCTGCTGTGCTTTCATTCTGTGGAATGAAATGATTCATTAATAAAGAACAGAAGTCATCTGCTGTCGGGCATGAGCTAATGTCTCTTCTGTGTGGTCCTTGAAACACTGCAAACATGGTAACATCTAGTTGTGGTCTTCATTATGAAGAACTGGCATAGATTAAGAGACTTCCCAGGGCTTCCCAAAGCTCTCCAATTTATCCAAAAAACTCACTTCAGAGTCATGCTTTTCCTAAGGAATTTTGCTCTTTATTAGAAGTTTGCCATAACTGTCACTGGCAAAGCTGACCGAAAAACCAGGCAAACAAACCAACCCCAAGAAGACATCACAAGCAATTGAGTTAAAGAGTGTCTGAAAAATGCAATCAAAATACTCAGAGGCATGAAATGCTCTTGAATAAAGTACAACTTCTCATAATTTGTTTTGAGCATCCCTTTGTTTTCTTACTTTTCATGGCAAACGATTGCCCTTTCAAAAAGTAAATGCAGGTTGACTGTCAGTAGGCATTTTGACAAGGAAGAAAATAGGAAAGATTAAGTAAACCTTGTGTATAGTAATTTGCAATTCAACACAAACTGCATTTTAAAGCTGTATATAATGTCCCTCTGCTTTTTCACTCTTGGCATCACATGTACTACTTCTTGAGTGAATTGCAGTCATAGAATCACAGAACGGTTTTAGTTGAAAGAGATCTTTAAGATGATCAAGCCCAACAGCTAACCCAGCACTGCCAGGTCACCATTGACCCATGTGTCCCAGCACCACATCTGTATGGCTTTTAAATCCTCCCAGGGATGGGGACTCCATCACCTCCCTGGGCAGCCTGTTCCAAGGCCTGACAAGCCCTTCAGGAAGATTTTTTTTCTAATATCAAATCTAAACCTCCCTTGGTGCAACTTGAGGCCATTTCCTCTTGTTCCATTGCAACCTCCTACCCTTTCAGGTAGTTGTAGAAAGTGAGAAGGTCCCTCCTCAGCCTCCTTTTCTCCAAGCTAAAAAAGCCACAGTTCCCCTGCTGCTCCTCACAGGACTTGTGCCCTATAACCTCCACCAGCTTTATAGTCCTTTGTAGCCCTTTCTGGGCATGCTCCAGCAAACAGCGGAGAGGGCAAAATGAAAACAAATTTGTATTTTAACATAGTAATAAATCTCGCATTCTGCATAAAAATTAGTCCTGACTGTCATCCAGAAGAACTTCCACTATGCTTCAAAGTAAAGGTATCCTGCTTGTCTGTGAATTCTGTCTTCAGTGGGCAACAAATAATTGCAAATAGCCTTGAATTATCTATGTCTGGAAAATGCTGAAATAAAGAGCTTGCTTGTGAATACTCTGTGTAGCTTTATCTCATGGGGCTGTCCTTTGAAAGCTTGGAGTTTAATTTTACACTAGCAAAGAGGTTCTTCAAAATGTGATAATGTCCCGTGACCCAGAACTATAAACTTAAAACTACCTTACCACCAGGACTTCTACACCGAAGTTTACTTTGTGCACTAACTTTCTTATACAATGATACTTTAATGTGTATGTTTTGAAGTTTTGGATATTAGGAAAAATTCCTTCACAGAAAGGATTATCAAGCTTTGGAACAGGCTGCCCAGAGAAGCAGTGAATCACCATGCCTGAAGGGATTCAAAAGATGTGTGGATGTGGTGCTGTGGCACATGGTTTAGTAGTAGTGGTGGGATTGAGAGCTATAGGTGAATGCTTGGACTTGATGATCTCAAAGATCTCTTCCATCCTCAACACTGTTGTGGTTGTAAGTGAAATATTTCCATTTGGAACACGTTAGGAACTGATACTTTGGAAACAACTGAATTCTCTCTACATTAAAACATAAGTTGAGGTTGCTTCTGCAATAATTTTGTTAAAAGTCATAAAGTTCATTCGAGGCAGGGTACCTGCATCACCATGTGTGACAGCATTTTAAAATGAAGTTGTAAGAAACACACAAACATCTGCTTTATAAAGACAGCAAACAACAAAAGCCTCTTTAAGCACCACAAAGCCTTTACTCCCTTGACTGCCTTCACAGGAGTGGCCTTTTCCCTCAAGTGCTTTTACATGATTAATCCCGTGAATTAGTCTGATGACATGAGCATTCAGCTGTTTGCTTGATCCGTCCCTAATTGCTATTGCATGAGTTGTATTTACTCTTCACTATGCAGACCGCTTGGGTACCATAATTAGGAATAGGAACTGATCTAGGCTCAGCAGTCTAAAGGAATGAAGATCTGAAGAGCTTAAGATTGGGTAAGGATGAATAAACAGAAAGAGAGGAGAACTGTCCTTGTTTATTTGTTCTTGTTTATTAGCTGTGACTGATGTCTAATCACTACCTGAGGGTAGAGACAGATGGACTTTCTGAGAAGCTCAAAGCAGCAAAATACTAGCAGGACCCTATGAGATGCTTTTCTCCCTCTCTTTCAGGAGAAGATGGCTGAAATGTCTATCCAGATGTACTGATTTAGAGTAGTTCCTCAGCTGGAATGAGCATCTTCTCCTGGCTGAAAGGATGTTGTACTGAGGTGGGTGTCAGTCTTTTCTCCCTAGTATCAGGTGATAGAACAAGAGGAAATGGCCTGAAATTGTGCCAGGGAAGGTTTTTAGGTTGGATATTAGGAAAAATTTCTCTCCTGCAAGAGTGGTCAGGAGTTGGAAGAAGGCTGCCCAGGGATCTGGTGGAATCACTGTCCCTGGAGGCGTTCAAGAAATGTGTGGACATGGCACTTCAGGACATGGTTTAATGGCCATGTGGTGGTAGGTTGACTTGTGGTCTCAATGATCTTAGAGGTCTTTTCCAACCACAACTAGTCTATGATTCAATGATCTCTTTTATTTGCAGTTCTGCTAGGAAGAGAATTCTCGTATTGAGCAGCTATAAAGACATCAGGTGCATGAAGCTTTAATTTGTTTCACTGATAGTTTTTTTTGAATAAGCAAGTGGAAGCAGGCTCTTGCCTGAAATGCAGTGGGTGCAGAGGGGTGTCTTCCTCAATCTATTGAGATGGGAACTTAATTTGTGCTGGCACTTTGTGTCTAAAGCCAGTCTGAGGGTCATAGGAATAACTGCAGCAGAGTGAGCAGAAGGTGAGCTCAGCTCTGTTTTACTAGGGAAAAACTAAAAATACCAAGCTGTATTTCCTTCAGTAGGGAGGACCTGAAAACATGAGCTATATTTTGGGAGTAAGATGATGACAGCATCAGAGTCAGCAACTGAATACTGACAGTAAAAAACCCAAGTGATCAAATCAGGATGCATGGACTGACCCCATGGTCAGTATAAATCTGCACTGCATCCTTGATTACAGTGGTGCTGTGCTGATTTATAGTGGGTCATAAATAAAGTAGGCTTGCCCTGTGAGAGCATTTGAAGAAGAAAAACCTGTTTATCAGTCAAGATTGTTTATTAAAACTGACAACAGCTCATCTGCTGTATTTTTGGTATTTTTATTATTTGTTGGAGGGGGTATTTTTGTTTGGTTTTTTTTCCTGTTGTTATTGTAGGTTTTAGTTATTTGATTGGGTTTTTTTTTAGGGGGGATTGTATGTTTTGGTTTTGACTTTTAAATTATATCTGGAAGGAAATTTTACACCACCATAATAATCCATTCATTGCTGGCTCAACAGCCACTAGAGGAGAAGAGAGTTGTCTTGAAGTCTACTTAGTACATTGTGCCTTAATTATCCACTGCTGGAAGCCCAAAGGCAGCAGGAAAGCAGCTCATGCTTGAGTGTACATCTCAGAAGGGAGAAGCAGAAGGAGGCAGCTGTAGAGCCTTAGAAATGGTAAGTGGTGTCAGATTCTCTTTCTGAGCACTGTACTGCAGTACTGAGCATCTGGACGATATTATGAATATAGGAATGATTTTTAAAGTGCTTCCTCTTGATGACCTAATGGATGCAGTTTCAAGAGAGTACTGAAGCAAGACAGCAACAAATATCTGTATAAACTAGACCAAAACTATTCTTGAGTTAATTTACTGCTTCCAAGCTTTCAGGGATTAAAACTGGTAACTTCAGATTTTCTTGTCATACAATGTTTTCTTTGTCCCTAGGATGGAAAAAAACTATCTGTTTCTGACAATCTTCAACAGAGGTTATGGACAAAACCTGAAAGGAAGTTTAGTGAGGTGGGGCTTGGTCTTTTCTCCTAAGGAACAAGTGATAACACAAGAGCAAATAGCCTCAAGTAACACCGGGAGAGATTTAGACTGAGTAGTAGAAGAAACTTCTTCGCCAAAAGGGTTCTCAAAGACTGGAACGGGCTCTCCAGGGAAGTGGTTGAATCTCAAACCACAGAGGTGTTTACACGACTCAGAGATGTGGTGCTGAGGGACATGGTATAGCAGCAGCCTTGGTAGTTAGATGATGGTTGGACTCAATGATCTCAAAGGTCTTTCCCAACCAAAACAATTCCACTATTCTATGATTTTGAAAGCAGCCTCTCTTGCTTGTTCAATAGACTGCTTTGAGTTGACTTCCTGTTTGTCCTACTTTTGTTTCACACAGCAACTGAAAACTCACTGCAGTGATATTTGCTTGATAAAGTAACTGTCACAATTGATTTGAGCTACCAAACTGAAAAGTTTCTGGCAGAAAAGGGAAGAAGAAAAAGAGTAAATATCTTGAAAGGAATTAATAAACTGGCCACACTTATAAAAGCTGCTCCAACCTAACTAATCCAATGTTCATACAGACTAAAACAAGATACACTTCTGTCATGATACATAAGCACCCTGACATGGCAGCTCAGCACTGTTTCATCCTCTTTTGTTCCTCTCTTATTTTTAAAAATCACTTTCAAAGAATCATAGAATCATTTCGGTTAGAAAAAACCTCTAAGATCATTGAGTCCAGCTGTAAAGTTGACACCACCATGGTCGTGAAACCATGTCCTGAAGTGCCATGTCCACACATTCCTTGAACACCCCCAGGGATGGTGACCTCATCACCTGCCTGGGCAGCCTGTTCCAATGCTGACCACTCTTTCAGTAAAGAAATATTTCCTAATAACAAGGCACTCTGCTTCAGCAACTGTTTCTCACAGCCATATCCTCCTATAAACCATTGGGAAAGGTTCTCAGAGTAGCTCATGATATTGCTGCAGGAGGAAGGTGCTCTGCCCTTGTGCATCCCAGCTAGGTTCAGACAGACTTAGTCACTCAAGATGCATCTATTTGAGTACAGATTTGCACTGTATGCATCCAAATCAATGTGATAGCTTGGTGACAATTACACTCACTTCATTTCAATCTTGTACTATGTTCAGAAGCGCACAAATGTCTATAGAACAGACAGATAGCTGGGTGTCTTGTTCCTTTGCTTATACACAGTTGCACTACAAATGCAATCAAAAGAGACAAGCCAGTGACAAGAAGAGGTACAATTTACCATAGTTAACTGCACAGACAACTTTATCTACCCTGAATATTGCCTTGAGATGCACCTTAGTACAACCAACCAACAACAACAAAAAGGTTACCAGCTCTATTTAAAAACTGCAATGAAAAGTAATTACACATGGAATAATGTGGGTAATTACAAGTCTGCTTTTCAGATCTGTGCTTTGGGAAGAAATAAAGAAATTCATACATCCCTTGGCAGAGCAGAAGCTAATAGACCTTTTGCTCTTGCATGAGACATTTGCAGCCTGACTTTCTAAACTCCATCGCTGTGTCTTGCACTTAGCTAATAAGCTGTACAGTTTGCCCTCTGGTTGGGCAGCTGGCACGATGAGCCTGTGTTCATCTGTAATGTGGAGCATGTTTATGCTGTTCTGTCTTTTGAGTGGTGAAGAGACAGTTCAGGATCCTGAATGTTAGGATCATGGCCTCAGCTGGCATAAACCAATGTATCTATAGCATATTTCTAATGTTGTACTAAGGATAAAGGAAATACTTGTGGGAAAAGGGCAATATGCAAGGTGAGAAAACCTTTCATTCCTCCTCATCACATGCAGATACTCATTAAACATTAAATAGAAGAGAAGTTGGGAGAAAAATCAATGATTACCTGGGTGAACCTCAGTGAAGGGTTAGCTGGCAAGGGTCTTTCAGGCACAGCTTGGAGACATGGCAGCTGAGGAAGAGGTGGCAGGACTCGCTGTGGTGTTTTCAGTTGTGGCAAATCATGTGTCTTCACAGGGTTGCTGATGTCAATGATCTGGTATGGTATTGGTGGTCTTGGACCATCTCTCTACAAAAACAAGCCCGATCAAAAGTGATAGACTTAAGAGTTCATACAAGCACTGCTACTTTAAAATCTATCTTTTCTCTACCCCTCTGCCTTCGACTCCTCTGCAATCAGGAAGCAATTAACACCTTACAGAGTTCCCCTCAAGCAGCAATTGATGGTTATGGTTGGACTCAGTGGTCTTAAAGGTCTTTTCCAACCAAACCCATTCTAATCTATGATTCTATGTTGCTCATCCTTCACTGTTCAAGATGGAGTGTTCTGGTTCTATCCTGTTTCTCTTCTGCACTTGGCATCTCCACCTGTCATAAACTTGGAAGCTGTAAACGCATTTTAGAGGCTACATCTTCTCCCATATTACATATTGTTAGATCTACATATTAAGATCATATAATAGTTATCTTGTAATAAATGACTTGTATCCAAAATATGTAATAGAGTTGGTGGGTTTTTTTCCCCCCAAACTATTTAGGGACTCACTTTTTTTGTGTTTGTGTTCTGTGGCTTCATGGTGAGATTTTTACTGAGAGATGCAGTGTGAACATGATGAGGCTCAGACGAACTGGAAGGTCTTGCTGGACGCACAGACCTGAAATAC
The DNA here is from genome assembly GCA_033816785.1 of Picus viridis. Taxonomy (NCBI): domain Eukaryota; kingdom Metazoa; phylum Chordata; class Aves; order Piciformes; family Picidae; genus Picus; species Picus viridis. The sequence continues at coordinate 17,333,049 of CM066586.1, read as the reverse complement.
AGAAGCATATTCATTGAGCACAGCATTCTGCTTAATAACATTGTTTTAAACACTAGCCTCTCCTCAGAATGAGAATTTGCAAGGACTTTCTGACTTTTTATAGTAAACAAGGAAAGTGAAAATTGTCTAGAGCTCCTGCAAGAAAAAAATAAATATTGATTTTTGTGGAAACCAGTAGTCTGTTAAATTAGCTTCTGCAATCTGTGGAAATGCAGCTTTGTAACACCCAAGAGACTATTCTAATGAATCTGGCATTTAAGCAGTAATGACCTCACATATGAAAGTTTCAGCTCACTCCACTGAGTTTAGATAAAAGGCCAAGCAATGTAATGAAACTGTTTCAAGCCAATGAAAATAAAGGTAAGGCTTCCTTTGATTCTTCTGTTTATAAAATCATAAAATGAAAGAGTCAACCCAAAACCTACATTATTTACCAACAATCAACAAAGTTAAACTAAGCCAGGGAAAACACCACTGTTAATACCTGGAGAACATTTGTGTTTTGCCTGACTCTTTCTAACATATTTACCCTGCTATATGATGAACGTTGAGGTGAGAACTGCTATGTTGCATCTATGGACTCCTAATATCTATTAGAATATAATTAGGGAAAATAATCATACCTTAATTTCTCTATTGTTGTCTTTTTGCTTGTAAACAACCATCTCATGAATGTTTTCCTTTTCAGATACATGATTGATCCAGCAAAGATAAGGCACAGGATGGTTATCAACACTCCTACAGTTAAACTCTTATTATCTGCAACAAAATGCATTCAGTTAACTTCTACCCAGAGGCATCTTTACTGAAATGTGTTGTGTGGATGGAGTGGAACATTGCTGCCTGGTCTTGGATTTCTAAAATGCAAGGCAGGTGAAGTGGATATTAGGGAATTAATTAAATTACTTATAGTGAATTAAAGACTAATAAACTCATTACTTCTAGCCTGACACTTGGATTTTGGTCTGGTTTAAAGTTTTTTCCTTAGCACTGGGGAAAACTTGGTTCAAGTGTAACATTAAGGGTCTTTTCCAACTGAACCATTCTAGTCAGATGTCTGGGTCCAAACATGAGAATCTCTGTGTACTCTCTCTGCTCCTATGTTCAGGTCCTGCTTAGGTTGTTAGGTTGTCACCTGCAAAAGGGGCCATATGGTGTATGGGCTGTTGGCCCCATCCAGGCACCCACAGGGTGATGGCTGTACAATGCTGACTGGCACGTTCTTCATGGGCTACAGCTGCCAGGGTGGGAGTGAGACAGAGGCTGAGAAGGAGAGACAAGGAACAGGAACACCTGGGTCGTGGTTTGGTAAAGTGCAAACTTATAATGATCGGTCTCTCAAAAATAAGCAATAATCCTATCCTTTTATAACTAGGTTTTAAGGGTTTCACTCTGCTTTACCACTGGGCAAACACACTCAGATGTGGACTACTGTGGTCCAGCCAAGGTAGCTGTCAAGTTGAACCTGGAGGCAAGTGAGGAGCTGAAGGAAAGCCTTCATCAATGGTGGTGTGTGCTCTCAGAGGGATGCTATGCCTAGTGAGGGGCTGCAGCCTTCTGCGCTTGTTCCAGTTTTCAGAGTGCTTTAAACTGCTCTAAGTACCTTGCTGGGACCTAAGTGGGGCACAGTGGTGAGATGAACCCTCACTAGATGACTTGCAGCTGAAAGAAAGCCTTATGTTTAGGAAGAGGTAAGCAGCAGCTCTGATGGTTATAGCTATGGGATGTTGTGATTCTTCAGGACTGCTGACGTAAAAAATGCACATCCCACAGTAGGAGAAACATCTTTAATCTTTGCTCTGGTAACCTATCATCACTGTCTCACTCTTAGCCCGATTGATTTTGAGCCAGCTGGCTCTCATCTGCTGGCCTGAGGTCACTTGGATACTGGTGAACACAGTCGGCAGCACTGACTGAACAAACTGCATGAGGAGCTTGATGGGGCATAAAGTGCTATGCTTTGTACTTTGTAGCACTGCAGAATACTAAATACCTCACCTTTCTAAATGATTAATAAAAGTAATAAGCTAAGATTATGCAATTTAAATTAATTAACTTGTCTGCCTAACAAATATTTAAGGTTTTTTTCGCAAGAAAAATAAAGAGTTAAACACATAAGTTTACTCTAAGGCAGCTGGATGAAATCAGTTACTAAGTACTAATGATCCCATGTGCCTTGTTTGACTAAGATGAAAGTGTTTTATTGAGTTAATCCTTCTGTAATTTGATTTAGAGACATGCAAACTACTCAGATCATAATCCAAGCCACCCCATCAAGTACTCATACTTAAATCCAAGTGTCAGCAATAGAAAATTAGATCCTCTGGCAAATTCCCTGTTTGTTTATTCCCAGTAGTATTATTGAATGTAGCACTCTCTTTAGAGAAAAGTGGTGAAACTACCATAATATATTAAACTATTAAAACACTTTGCAGTTACATTGAAGTTACACAAAATGCAAGAATTCTCAAAGATGTCTTGTATTTGTCTCTTCCAGTTAGTGTTGTCTATGCAGTGCGTTATGATGATGTATTTTGTAGCTCCCTAGATACTTAGCTTTCAGGTAAGCTGAGAAAGGACTATAATGCTTCAGAGCAAATCTTAAAAGAAAAGCATTTAACACATAAGCCATCACACCTCTTCAGTGCCTGAGCACAGTTTCTTTGCCATCTTACTGACTGGTAGGTATTTAAAACCAAGATCTTTCAAGTCTGAAATCATAATGTGAAACTTTGTCATGGGAATGAGCATGATGTCATAAATTCAGTGTTATAATTCACTGCAGGGTCTGGCACGTAGAGAATACAATCCAGTTTGATTTTGAATAGCATTATTCAGATGAAAACCCTGCAGATGATTTTCCAACAAGTTCTAATTTATATATGTAACTATCTATCTATCAGTAGACTGCTCATCCTGTCACGTACTCAGACACAAATCAGAAACATCACTATGGAAGTCACTGAAGCTACAGTCCTCTGGAGGAAAATTGGCATGAGATGATTATCAAATCCCATAAAATTCACAATGTGTAGAAATAATTCTTTCTGAGGTTGGCCAAAGGTGAAGTAAGATACCATAGCCAATGTTCTGCAGCCTGAACAAGGGGAAATGGAAATACAAATTACAGATAATGCACGTCTTCTGTCATATCTATCATTACCTTTTTTACAATGAGAGTGGTAAAATGCTGGAACAAACTGCTCAGGGAAGTGGTTAAGGCCCCTTCCCTGGAGGCATTCAAGATCAGAATTGATATGGCCCTGGGCAACCTAATCTAGTTGGAGATGTCTCTGCTCACTGTCGGAGGGGTGAACAAGATGACCTTTGAGGGTCCCTGCCAACCAAATCCAATCTGTGAATCTGTGTGAACCTGAGAATATGTGAGGGTAACTTATGGTACATGTGTGGAAGGTCTCTGTAAAAGATAGTTTTAATCTGATGCCATCAAAGATCTGCTGTTAGATCAAAGATCCTGGATAGAAGAACAATATCAAATAGATTTCTGATTTTTTGATTATGGAGTATTTTTGCATTTATAATCACTGCAATATTCACTTTGCTTTACCCATATAGGAGCAGGTTGTGTGTGGAATAAGTTATTTCTATCCTGATGCACTCAGCAGGAAACACTGGAGCATCTCAAAGCAAATCCAAGAGTGCTGCAATGTTCATCTACCATGGCAACAGGACTAGCTCAAGTGTGGGAGTTAGCTCATCATCCTCAGCTTAAATCAATATAATTTCCTACTTAGTGCAGTGAGCTACTAAACTTGCCCATGTGCCTTGAAAAAGAAAGAGGAAGGCAAAACCAAGAACCCACTGGGACCACCGTGCCTTTAGTTATGCAAGAACATCGATGTGCTCAGCCTGCCTTGATTTTGCTTCACCAAATTTCCAGGTTGATGCCAAAGTGTTTGGATTAAGCCACTTGATTTATTGACTTATTTCCAGTCTTGCAAGCTCATTGCTTACAAGCCAATGCTTTGTATGCCCACTCCTCATCATGGAAACAAGAGGCAAAGCACGAATTACTACTGACCTGCTTGCCTAATGGGTCCGCTGTCCACGCTGCCACCAAACCCTGGCTTGTCACAGTATGGCGGTGCCCAGTCAGCCTCACAGTGACAGTTCTTTTTATTGTTGCAGACCTGCAAAAGAAGACAAATGGCTTAACATGGAAAGGATGACCCTGTACCACTGAGAGCAGTGCTGGCTGAGAAGGCCTCCTAATCAGATAGTGACACATCTGCAAGAAATTAAGCTTAAAGAAGGAAAGAGATCTGCTGGCATCTGCCTATTGCCACATCTAAGATCACAGAATCACAGCATTGACACCACAGTAACAGGGATTCTAAAAAGGCATTATTTATTTGGCAGGTAATCGTTTGAGTTGCACCAGCTGACAACTTCAGTAATATAAGTGTAATGGCACAAATCCTCAGTCTTATTCTCTCTTTGCCTCCAGCAGCAACAATATCTGCTTTCTAACTTCTGTTCCTTCTGCCTTCACATGAACAAGACTCTCTGTGCTGTTAAGGTTGTAAAGCTTTGTCAGACCATTTGAGCACTCCTATCCATCAAGGGCTGGCATTAGGCTGCATACTGATTTTCCCATGTCTCAGATCGACCATCTCTAAGATGAAACAGTTGCTGGAAGAACATCTGAAAGCAGAATCAGGGCCAAGGAAACCCTGTACCATTTGTAAAGATAGTCCTCAGTGTTCTGGTGGTTTCAGTCTGAGTTAAGGAACAACCAGCAAGACCTGATTTACCAAATGCTCCCTGTAGAACAAGAGAGCTCTGAAGGACTGGAGTCCGTCACTAACATCATCCTGTCCTAGTGCATAGGGAAGACTGAGCTAATAAACTCACAGCTTTTTCCTCAGGAGGTCCCAAGCATCAATAAGAGATGATTAGGGTTGCTTTTTATTTTCTTTTGCTAAAAGCAGAGGCAAAAGCAGAGGCTAAAGCTCTGCGCCCTGTTGACAGAATACATGAACTGAACAGGCCAAAACTGCTGTGGGCACAGGACAGAGATGGCACTGTCTCGTGTGACTTGTAGGTCATACAATGGCAAGGGCTGAAAGGGATCTCTGGAGATCATCTGGTACAACCTCAAGTTGATTTTGAAATAAGGTATTTTGGCTTAGGGCTAGTTGTCAACATGGGCCTAAATTCTGTGCTAACACAGAATGATCTACCATCGATGATCACACATCAATGATCTACCACCACCATGGAGAAATCACACAACAGAGCAATAAATTAATAAATGGGTTTCTCAGTAAGACATGAACACAAAGAGTTTGCAAATAGGCATTTTTCTGTCAAGGAGAGCTTCAGAAAAACTGTGCTGGCTGTGTCTACAGGGTATTAAAAGTTCCATTCACACAGTTTAGACTGGCTATGGTCACGTCACATGGTAAAAAAAAAATTGCTTTTCAAAGACAGCAAGATCATAAGAAATATAATCAAGTAATCATGATTTTTAAAAGTAATGGTCTACAGGAATTCCCAGCTATAACTTTATATGATTATTTATTTATTACACTTGAAAGTCACCAGAGGTTCTCCACCATACAGAAATAAAGACTAGGTGGATTGGATGATAGGTTGGATGTGATGGTCTTGAAGGTCTCTTCCGGTCCGGTCTATTCTATTCTATTCTATTCTATTCTATTCTATTCTATTCTATTCCCATTCCATTCCATTCCATTCCATTCCATTCCATTCCATTCCATTCCATTCCATTCCAGTCTAAGGTACTATCTAGTACCATCAGCACTGCTCAGTGTTTCGAATGCATGATGATAAAATAAATCAAACTAAAATCCCTTTTCAGGGATTGGTCTTTTCCAATATGGCTGCCTCAGCTTGTCACAAAACCAAACAGATGAGCAGCAAATTAAGGTTGATAAGGTCTAGCTTGACATAATTAACAAACTAAGTTTCAAAACACTTTGATACTGCTAGCTGGTATCATCAAATGTACCACTTTCATGTTATGGAACTCATCAGCATAGTTTTACTTTATTTTAACACTGTTAGAAATGCTTTTCTGCTTGACTCAATTGAAATGCACATTTCAACTTCTCGGTATCCACACAGAAACTACTCTTTGTTTTGAGCTGTTAATGGGAATTTTTCATTAAGGAAGGTTAGAGTTAAAATCGCCTTGAAGATGACAAAATTCCTTTTTATCACAAGCTGTCAATTAAGAGAAAGATAATTACTAGTTGATAAATATTCCTTTGTTAAAAAGAATTTAATTTCTCACGGTTCATATGAGGGACACTGAAAATATAGAATTCAAAATAAATAAATATATGTGCAGTGTCTTTGATAAATTAAAATCAATTCCAGAACCCAAATCAATTACATAAAAGGGGTTTGGTTATTTTTGTCCAGTGCTTATTGACTGTAAAAGAAATGTTCCCATAATGCTTACTCCACGTCCATGGCACTTTGTTGCACATTTATGTACTCCGAAAACACTTGTATTCTGGCACCGGCGATTAAGGCAAATCTGCAATAGAAGAGAAAAGGGGTTTAAACAGGGACAGAACTGCTGGTGCTCACAAGGAATCATGCCCCTCTTTTTACGGCTACTCATCCATCAATGTTTCCTCTAATAGTTAAAGATTTCCCAACACACGTGCAGCACTGGCACTGTTATGTACACAGAAAGATGAGGACACCAGAATTAGGTGTCGTCGTCTTCTACCTTTGCAAGTCTTTCAGGTCCAAACCTGCTCTTGTTGGTCCATATACTGCATTTCAGAAATATTTCTTACTTGGTCGATATGCTGAGTTTGTGTAAACAAACACAGATTCACTGAACTCTTAGTTTGTTTTTAATTTGCATTTTTTAAGGACTAGGAATGCACTGAGCAAGGGGGCTGGTCTCTTCTCCCAGGCAACCAGCACCAGAACAAGAGGACACAGTCTCAAGCTGTGCCAGGGGAGGTTTAGGCTAGATGTTAAGAAGTTCTTCATAGAAAGGGTGATTGGCCATTGGAATGGGCTGCCAATAAAGGGGAGGTGGTGGAGTCACCATCACTGGAGGTGTTTAGGAAGAGACTGAATGGGGTGCTTGGTTCCATGGTTTAGTTGATTAGATGGTGTTGGATGATAGGCTGGACTCAATGATCTCAAAGGTCTCTTCCAACCTGGTTAATTCTATTCTATTCTATATACCTGATATGCCTGCATTCATGTCTTCACAGCAGCAAGTGAATGACTTCTCAGCAGAAGGTTCAGGCCCCTTTGTGGTGTAAATAAGCATAGTTCTGCTTACATCAATACTTTTCCAGTACAGAACTTGGACCCAGGATATTCTGAATATTTACCTGAGATCATTGATATATTTGGCTCATTCCTGTTCTCCAGCAAAACTGAGCCCTTTCTAAGAGTTTTCCCAAGTGAAACAACTTTTTTTTTGTGTGTCAAACCCAGCCATATTTAAAGCACAACTATAGGAAATGGAGACAAACAAGTAGAATATGCAAAATTCAGGTTTGGTTATTTTCCGGTCATTCCAGGTAATCTTTGCCAATGTAGCTGAAAATTGAGGTAAAACAAGATTAGCCCAGGGGAGGTATAACTGGATAGCAGGAAAAAATTCTTTACTGAAAAAGTGGTCAGGCATTGTAACAGCCTACACAAGTAGGTGGTGGAGTCACTATCCATGGAGATGTGCAAGAAACCTGTGGACATAGCTTAATGGCCATGATGGTGTTAGGTTGACAGTTGGACTTGATGATCTTAGAGATCTTTGCTAACCAAAACTATTCCATGATTCTAAGAATGCCATCAAATAATCCTATGACTGAGGAAGATGTCAATAATGAGAAGTTATCTTATTGCAAACTGAAAAAAAAAAAATAGAAGGAATTAGGACTGGAATAAGTGTTACTATGCTATGCTGACCAAAAAAGGGGGGGGAAAGGGGGAAAAAGGGGGGAAAGGGGGAAAAAGGGGGAAAAAAAGGGGGAAAAGGGGGAAAAAGGGAGGGAAAAGGGGGGGAAAAGGGGGGAAAAAGGGGGGGAAAGGGGGGAAAAAAGGGGGGAAAAGGGGGGGAAAAGGGGGAAAAAGGGGGGAAAAAGGGGGGAAAAGGGGGGAAAAGGGGGGGAAAGGGGGGGAAAAGGGGGGGGAAAGGGGGGGGAAAAGGGGGGGAAAAGGGGGGGGGAAAAGGGGGGAAAAGGGGGGGGAAAAGGGGGGGGAAGGGGGGGGAAAAGGGGGGAAAAGGGGGGGGGAAAAGGGGGGGGGAAGGGGGGGGAAAAGGGGGGGAAAGAGGGGGGGAAAGGGGGGGGGAAAAGGGGGGGGAAAGGGGGGAAGGGGGGGGAAAGGGGGGGAAAAGGGGGGGAAAAGGGGGGAAAGGGGGGGAAAGGGGGGAAAAGGGGGGAAAAGGGGGGAAAAGGGGAAAAAGGGGGAAAAAGGGGGGGAAAATGGGGGAAAAAAGGGGGGAAAAGGGGGGAAAAGGGGGGGGAAAAAGGGGGGAAAAAGGGGGGAAAAAAAAGGGGGGAAAAAAAGGGGGGAAAAAAAGGGGGGGAAAAAAGGGGGGAAAAAAGGGGGGGGAAAGGAAGAAAAAATAATCACTGCACAGTTTTGCTCATGTTTAACTGCAGTTCAGTAGTACTAAAAGTCAGTCACAATAATTAGCATAAAGCAGAGAATAGTGTTGAAGGAGACAACAGGGATGCTTAATCAGGGCACTTATGCCCTGGGGAGAAGGAAAAATGGGAAGGAAATTAGAGTGAATTGGCATCAACATGCATGCATGTAGAGAATATGGTCTGATTACAGCAGTATTCACAATTCAGATATTCAGAGTGCAGAAGCACACAGAATTTTGATCATGTGAAAATGGCTGCATTTCAAATTGTGTGCCTTCAGCTTAGAAAACTCAAGAATATTTAAATTCATATTCTTAATCCATAATACAAATGCACTAATGTCCTCAAAGTAAAACATACAATTTCCTAAGTATTAGCCTGTGTATTCTATACTGTGTATGTGTATGATTAGATAGATTAGAAAGATTAAATGCTCATTAGTAAAACATAATGGGGTGCTTTGCCAGCACTGAATTTTCTTTGAAAAGACATTTTATAACAGATTGCCTTAGAAATGTTGTCAGGGTTGTTTTCCTGTAACAAAACTGTGGTTTCACTAGGGATGTATTTTAAACCTGCTCCCAATGCAGTGTGATAATCCAACATAATTCAAAAGCACTCAGAAATTCAGAGCCTTACTTGAATTTGCCACAAATTATCAAAGCTTTTTATGTGGTTTGGGTTTTTTTTCTTCTATATATATATTTTATTTTATTTTTCTTTTTGCAAGTAATCCACTGAGGGTACAGAAACCTTCTTCACTTCAATAACTCTTGGATTTTTTTTTCCATTCCCTCCCCCGTGCCTAAACTCATGGATGTCTCCTTTCTCTGTTCTGTTTTGCACAGAAGAAAACCTAAGAATGAGACAGCCACACGAAATCTGGACTACATTCACATTGGATAGTTCATCAAGTATGCAAAATATGATTGCAAAAATCAGTTTTGGTGGCTGAACATCCATGGTTGTATATTTTTCTAGCAGTGCAAACAGAGAAAGCTTTTCATGCAAGAGAGAGAAAAGGAGGGGGGAGGGATGGGAGGAGTGAGGAGAAGAGAGCAGATATATTAGGTTTTGAAACCTAAAGTGAAGTTAATGACAATTTGCAACATCATAGATGCTGGCAAAGTGAATTGAGCTCCTCAGAAACTAGTTAACAAGCCTGCAATGTATTTTGCTGCACTTATGTTGCAGAAAACTCTGTATGTGGAGAGATTCTTGGGATTGTCTTTTAAAAATAAGTTATAAATGTAAACAACTTGGATTGCATCTGAAATCCAGAGCAGTAGCCAAAAGAAGAAAGGAGCAAACTGCTGACTCTGCAAGCATGAAAAACAATTTTTTTGAGGAGGAAAAAAAATAAATCCCAAAGCAAAAGCCATTTGCTTTAGTACAGAATACTTGGCTGCATGAGGGTAGTGATGTTCTCCACGTATGGGAGTATTTCAGAGCCTTACTTTTCCATCTTCGCACTTGGTTCCTGACAGGACAAGGCCAGGATCGGGCATATCATCACCCAAATACACATGGGTACCACGACACAGAATCTTGCCACCTTCCTGAAGTGGGATATTAGTTTCTATGGAAACAGCATTGGTACCAATTACAGGTCGATTTGCTCCTCCTTGACACTGGATTTTTCCACATTTAGCATCTCTAAGGGATATAAACAAACACAACGATTAGTTAAATAATTGGAAATGTTATAAGCCCTCTCCCACCTCCCTTGCATCTGTCTCTGTGTTTGCAGGGAGAGACCCTACCTGGGTTCACATTTAGCAAAGGAGCTCTTGGAGTCTTTGCCACAGTTGCCATAAGGATCCCCTGCAGAATTGACTCTCTCAAAGCAGATCCCAGGAGCAGGCTTTGCACCTGAAACAAAACCTAATCAGAACTTCCATCTCAGACAAGGTGTTTTTAATAATGTTCTTTGAGCTCCACTGATGCTTTAGGGGAAGGCAGGATGTGATCTGCATACCGATGGAGTACAACAACCTAGTCATGCTGGATCAGCATGTTAATTGAAGAGCCTGGATGTGTGGGGTTTCCACTGCTATTTGTCTCTCTTGGCACTGCTGAGCAATAGACAATACAGAACTCATTCTCTTTCGGAATTTCTCTAGATGATATCCCTCATGTGAATCCTCCTAGGACATAGAATCTTGTAGCAAGTGCCAAATCTAGTTTGGTTATGAAAGACAGAGGCCAGCTGGTCAGGTAAGTCCCTTCATTTTACAGCAGTCCGTGTGATTGTAGTGAGACCCCAAAAGCTGAAGCCAAAGAAAATACTTTTCAAGAAGAGCATTTTTAAGTGCAACTCAGAACAAGAAACCAGAAAAAATGCAGTTGCAAACTGGAATGCTAACTGTAAAACCGTGACCACACTGGCATGGCAAATAGAATATGCTCCTGTTATGTTGAGATAATGTACTGGGGAGAGGAGGGAGTCTATTCCCACCTAATCCTCAGTAAATTTACTCCTGAGAGGAAAGACTAACTTGAGAGAAAGGTTGTTTCTACTATGCTGGTAGAGTTAGGAATCTGGAAAGACAGGCAGCATCTGGTTCTTATCTACTGTAGCCTTTTATGGTGGAGACATATCCTAATGGCAAAGGAACTTCCCTGGTGGGAGTAGTACTGGAAACATTTCTGCAGACAGATTACTCATCTCTACATTCTAGAAGATAAAAGGTACTATTAGAACATCTATTCTAATGTCCTATGCACACAATCTCCTGTCCCTTTTCCCCTAGATTATGACCAATGTCTAAGTGTTGGAGGATTTACTTCTCTGGTTTTACTGTTGCAACAATTAATTAATCCATGTATTAGAATTTAATCCCTTTGTCCTATTGTGAAGTGTGGCTTTTGTTTCCAGCCAGCAATTGCTGCTCCATACAAGATTAAGAGGCCCTTTGCTAGGACCCTTTAGTATCCCATAGTTTCTTCATATGAAGATAACTAATAGCACAATCACACCATTGCCAACATTTCAACTGCTCCAATAGACAGTCTTGCTTTGGGAAGACAAGGTGGGAAGGAGATATACCAGCTAGAACTCTTCATAGATACCTGCTAGATACATTTTTATACTTTAGATAGACCAGCCAAACTGAACCAAAAAAGCACTGGCTGCAAATGATGCAAACAGGCTGACAATACAGCATTCCTACACTGCTCCCTGATCTTGAACAGAGACAGAATATCTGAGTTAATGCTACATTTTTTTCCCAATGTTTCGAGCCACTTCCAAGTGTGCTTGCCTCTAACTGCTGCTCAAATGTATCATTTATCCTGAAGATTTCATTTGAAAGCCTTCAGAGAGGTAGGTTAAAAAAAAAAAAAAAGAAAGGGTCAAATTCCTGGGGAAGAAAATACAAATACGGTTGTAAAACTTGCTGTTAGTGTGGATCTGTTCACTAATAATTCAGAGATTAAAGCCTCAATTAATTATCTGCATTTCACAGTCAGAAGCTTGACTAATACTATATACTGCTGAACAGCCATCTAATACTATTAAGGACAAAATATTCAAACTTGGAGAGGCTTAAGCTAGCACTCTCTTTCCTTTCTAACATTCTTTTACATACTGAAACTGGGAAACTCAGAAAGAAAAACACAGAAGGAACAGAATATGAGCTGTTGGTTCCCTGGAGAGCAGGACAAACGCTTGAAATTCTTTGGAAGATTATGATCAAGCTTGCTGAGTTCAGAATATTTCTGAAATCTGGCACTATTAAAAGGGACTCACACAGGATTCGTTTGCTTCTTTTCATTAAACCACAAGCAATAATCAAAGGATCAACAAAAGCATCCAGACAAGGCACCGTGCAAGAAGCAAAAGCAAAATTTCCATTTTCAGCACAGATTCCTCCTTGTCTTTCCAGGGCAGTCACATTAACTATTCTGCTTCATACAAACACTAACATGTGCGTATCCTACACCGGCTTTAAAAGCGAAGGGAATAGGGAGGGGAAGGAAAGAAATATGCTGTGAGGAGAAGGCCGAGTAAAAAATGCTTTTTCTCCCATGTCTGCACAGAACAACTTGCTCAGACCTACCTCGCAAAAGGAATAGAATAGAATAGAATAGAATAGAATAGAATAGAATAGAATAGAATAGAATAGAATAGAATAGAATAGAATAGAATAAATAGAATAGAATAGAATAGACCAGGTTGGAAGAGACCTTCAAGATCATTATGTCCAACCTATCAACCAATCCAACCCACCTAAACAACTAAACCATGGCACCAAGCACCCCATCAAGTCTCCTCCTGAACACCTCCAATGATGGTGACTCCACCACCTCCCGGGCAGCCCATTCCAATGGGCAATCGCTCTCTCTGTATCTGTCTACCATGATCACATGCAATTGTTATGGGTCTCAAGAGTTTTTTGGCTGTGAGTCTTGTGCTCCAATCAGTTCAGCCAATGGCATATCATTGCCATGACTGAAGCCTTCCTTGGAGATGTGGCAGCAGAAGCCCAGAGCAGACATGCTTTCCCAGCAGTGATGTGTGGCTCCAAAAGTTGCCCAAAGTAAAATTAATGCTCATGTCTTGTGTTCTGACCTAATGAAGACTGGTTAACAAAAATGGTATTCAAAAGAGTTCACAGAAATCCTAGAGTTTGGGGTATTTATCATTCTCTTTCACCTGGCAATCTCCTTTTCTGTTTGGCTGGATTTTTGAATGTAGAAGTCAAGTGTGTTACACATGATGGACAGGAAGAACACCACATGTGCAGCACTCTGCAGCGCTCAGACAATGAGCTTTAACTCCAACCAGTAATACTTGAGAAGGAAAAAGATCTCATGGAGTACAAAAAAAACCCCAAAAGCTCCCCTGCCAGACTCAGAGCAGTCTGTGTATGAAAACACCTGGTACCCAATGATCATCTGCAGCTTGGAAATCAAAATCTAGCTTCATTTTCTGTCTTTGGTATCAAACCAAAGCACATTGGTGCTCAGGATTCAGCTGGATGTTCCCTCTCCTAATTGGTCTCTAACAATATTTGGACTTTTTTATAGATGAAAACATATCAGGGTGTAAGAAGCTGAACAGATGGAGCTACCAAGATAAAAAGAGGTTTTCAGAGGAGGCTTGAGGAAGAGAATTGTAATGTGTTTCTGGAAGAACCTCATTCATGATTGCACCACATAAACTGAAGCAGAAAGTCATGTCTTTCTCTATTTTGCTACCTCTACTGGCAAAGCAAAAATGATTTGTGAAAGATTTTCAGTGGTTATTAAGTGCTTTGAGCTGGATGAGCAGAGTTTATTTCACTTTGCTATTGATAATTATAGTATCATGACCCTGTAATTAAGGTCCTGTCAGCCTGTCCACACCAAGCCTTATTCAAAGGATTAAATCAGCCGTTTCCAACTGCAGAAGGTCAAAGCTCACCACTGCAGTCATCAGCCTGGAAACAATTTTTTCCCCTCCAAATCTGTATACTGATGAGCCCATTCCTTTCTCTATTGCAGAATAAGAGATGTTCTATGCTTTTGGAAGTGATACAGAAGTGCTGTGTCATTTCAGTTCAGTGCAAGACCTGCTGCAATGAGAAGATACCCATCACCATCTCCTGAAACAGAAGGGAGAAATTTCTGACCATGGTGCTGATTCCAGGAACAGAGAAACAGCTGGTATGAGGCTGACAGTGGAAAAGAAAGATACTTAATTCAGTTCCCAACATTGTCTCAAGACATCTAAAAAAACCCACATATACAAATATTATGGAAGGGGAAAAAATCCCAAAGTCCTGAGTAGCAAACTGGAATTCTGTTGCTTGGGCTATGCCAACTAGCACCAGAAACACCTGCAGAATTAAATAAAAACATAGGATAACAATATCATAGAATGTTTTGGATTGGAAGGGACTTTTAAATGGTATTTGGTCCAGCCTCACTGTGGTCAGCATGGACACTTTCAACTAGAACAGGCTGATCAGAGCCCTATCCAACCTGACCTGGAATGTTTCCAGGGATGGAGTATCAACCGCCTCTCTGGGAAACACAGACCAGTGTTTCACCACCCTCAGTGTAAAACATTTCTTCCTTCTCTCTAATCTAAATCTCTCTCTTTTGGTTTAAAACTATCACCATTTGTCCTGTTTCAAAAGGTTGTTATTGCTACTATTAATATTTTTTCTCTAGAACAGCCAAATATAAACATAAAACCACAGTTCTCTGTCATGTGATTTGCACCTGGATTTTATATCTCATTAAGATTATTTTCCTGCACTGATGACACAAAGCAAACTTTCCACAAGCTCCCATTCATCTCTTTTCTCCATCTTGATTATCCCTGTTGTTCAGTCTGTGCAAAAGCGAGATGGGGCTGGGCTGTTGGTTTTTGCATTTAGGGAGTATATGGGAATATGTAGTTGATGAGATGGTGTTGGGTTGGACTTGATGATCTTGAAGGTCTTTTCTAACCTGGTTAGAAAAGACATTCCATTCCATTCCATTCCATTCCATTCCATTCCATTCCATTCCATTCCATTCCATTCCATTCCATTCCATTCCATTCCATTCCATTCCATTCCAATATAGCTTAATGCCTTTCACATCCTCAAAACAAAAAGCCTGGCTACAAATCTGCGATCATCAATTGATTTTACAGAACTCAAATCTTTACAGTTCTTGAACAAATCAATATTTTTGCAAAAAACAGTTATCAATGGATTGGCCAGCTAACTTGGGTGGGAAAATCATCTATTTCACCTGTAGGGTTGTACCTGGAGAAAAATTCACTGGTAGCTTTGCTGAAAAGAGAAGGGTGAGAGGGGGTCTTCTGAATGCTAATCACCATCTAAAAGGTGATGGTCAAGAGGATGGGGTCTAATCCTTTCCCTAGTGACTGGACAAAGGGCAACAGGCACAAATTGGGACACAAAAAGTTTTACAAAGGAAAAACTTTGCTCTGAGGGTGCTGGAGCACTGGAACAAGCTGCCCAGTGAGGTGGTGCAGTCTCCTCTGGAGGGATTCCAGACCAGCCTGCACTCTGAGATCCTGGGCACCATGCTGTGGCAGACCCTTCTTTAGCAGGGAGGTTGGACTAGATGATCCACAGAGGTCCTCTCCAACCACCACCATGCTGGGATTCTATGACAAAGCATCTACTTTCCTTCCCTAAGGGATCATTTTCTTGTCAGTGTAGAAAAAAGCAGTGAGTCGGAAGTTGAGAATCTTCTATTCTATGGCAGTCAATATTTTTTTCTCTCTTAAGCAGTTTTATCTATGTATCTGGTTGCTCTGTGAAAATGCCAGTGGAGTAGCAGGCATTACACCAGTGTATTACTATCAACATGTCTCTGAGTCACATGACTGTAAGTGGGTCAGACCAGAGCAATCTGAATATGAAACAAAAAAGGTCACAAGCTACTCATACATGCTTATTCCTTCTTCATGCATGACATAAATTAAGGTGAGAGAGGGAAATTTGTGTTTCAGGAGCAGACTGGAATGAACTTGGCCTCTAAGAGGAATTTATGGCTGTTTTCACACTGTCCCTAGGTGCTCCTCCCTTCTTTCACACAAAGCTTTCCATACTACTGCAGATATGGAATAGCATAAAATATCCCTCTTTTCGATTTGAATTTATCTGTTGTAAGCAACAACAACAAACCACCAAGGAAATTCCATTACTTCTTTCTGAGAACATGTTCCTGTTGCTAATGTAAACAAGCTCTGGCAGTTCTTGTCATTTTTCTTTAACTAGATCTAAAAAATTAGGATTGGCATTTATCACTGGGCTGCCGGACATCTATAACCTGATGAATAGAGAAGAATATAAATAAGAAGACACTGATGAGGAGTCCAGTATACTAAATATTATTTTAAGAAGAGTTATCTTTTTTCTTTCTAGTCTAAATCTCCCTCTTTTAGTTTAAAACCATCACCCCTTCCCCTATCACAACAGGCCCTGATAAAATGTCTGTCACCAGCTTTCTTACAGGCCTCTTTAAGTACCGAAAGGCCACAAGGTCTCCCTGGAGCCTTCTCTTCCCCAGGCTGAACAACCCCAGCTCCCTCAGCCTGTCCTCACAGCAGATCATTGCAGATGCTTACTCTGACCCTGCTCCAACAGGTCCATGTGTCTCCTGTGTTGAGGCTTCCAGAGCTGGCCCCAGCACTGCAGGTGGGGTCTTAGCAGAGCAGAGGGGCAAAATCAAGTGGGCCTTTTTGATATGAAGTACAGAGACAGCATCTTACAATGGCAGGTCTCTCTGCTGCAAATAAGGCTGGATTAGTTTTTTTTTTTATTGGTAGCATGATATTTTTTCCAGCTGCAAGTCCCACCTAACCAGTAAGTGAAATCAAATGGTGGATATTCACATCCCTAGTCTTTAATGACCTTGGGTTTTACTTGAATGTTACTGTCTACACTGAAGGCTCACTTTACTGGCATTATTTCTGATTTATACTTCCAAAAATGTGATAAAAATTAAACCTTTCCGTTCAGGTTGGTAATGTCCCATCCCCACTTTCAAAATCTTTACCCCTGGGTATTCCCAAGACAAATAAGAATATTCCAGTTAAAGTCTGCTTGAGCTCTGCTCTTAATAAAGTCATCTTTCTCATAAGCAGAAATCCATAGCCTTGACCACCGGAGACTCCATGTACAGCAGTACCCATATTGAATCGTCCCAAGAAGGAAGACAAGAAAGAATTAGGAGAGCCTGGGGTGTTTGGAGGACTTGCTGCCTTAGGAAACAGACCTGGCAAGGGAGCTGTAGCAATTCAGCTCCCTGACCTTTGTCTGCATTTTTCTCAGTGCCTGAAATTATTAACAGTCTGACCGAGCAACTTTCCATGGCATGGGAAACTGGTTCATAAGGAGATTTTGCTTTGTATAAGTGAAACTGTCTCTGTATCCAGGGGATTAAAAATCCCAGTATGACCAAAACTGGAGACTACAATTGTACATGCCTAGATGAGCTCATATTAACTCTACAACGCAAGTGGGATTCAGAGAAGTAGATCAGATGCATGCTTTGGTCCACATGGGGAGTTTAATTTTGAACTGCACCTGCTGTAATGGGTTTTAATACCCACCTGACTGAGTTAACCTGCTATCTGTATCACTGGCATTATTTCTTGAGATGCTTCAATGCTCTTTAAAACAAAAATTGTAAATAGACCAAGTTCTTGTGAGGATAACAGATAAATTCTTCAATAGGCTTTGGACAGGAGTTTTGACCAAGGGAAACATCTGTCTGTCATTACATTGATACATATGTTTTGGAACAGAGTTAAAAGTAAGGAGGTACTGAACTGAAAGAGGCTAAGTGAGCTCAAAAAGTTAGTTTGAAAGAGATAATGAAATCTAACTCTAAACAATGGGAGGTAAAAGTGCTTTTCCCACTTGAGAGAGGGGGTAAGTGAAATGAAGAAGGAGAAATGACATGTCCCCAGTGATGAAGGAGGCAAAAGCAAAATTCTGAGTTAGTGTTTGTATTTCAGTGGAACCTTCACAGGATGTTGGAGAAAGGTGAACAGCTTTCCTGGGATACTGTTTGGTTTAGATCAGCCAAGAACTCATGCTGGTGGACTTTTGAAAAAAAAAGTAAGTTCCTATAGAATTACTTCAGCTGGGAAAGACCTCTAAGATCATTGCGTCCAACTGTCAACCCAACACTACCATAGCCATCAAACCATGTCCCAGCTGTCACGTTTACATGTTGTTTGGATGCCACCAGTGACAGTGACTCCAGCACCTCCCTGGGCAGCCTGTCCCAATGCCTGATGAGAATAAAATCTCTGCTTCATCCCATGCTCTGCTAAGAGTGCTGTTGTGAGGTAGACTTCGAGGGAAACATCGATTAACAAAATACACACAATGATACAAGAATCTTATGTTAATGACAAATACTGAACTCTCCTTTGGGATGTAGGCAGATAACATCTAGAAAGATGGGATCTAGCTGAAGATGTCCCTGCTAACTGCAGAGGCATTGGACTAGATGACCTTTAAAGGTCACTTCCAATACAAAACATTCTATTATTCTATATGGATATCCCCTCTCTGGATGTGTTCAAGGCCAGGTTGGATAAAGTCCTGAGCAACCCAGTCTAGTGGGAGGTGTCCCTGCCCATGGCAGGGGGATTAGAACTAGATGATCCTTAAGCTCCCTTCCAAGCCAAACTACTTTGATTTGGTCATATCTGTTTTGCAGATGAGCAGTTTCAAACAGAGAAGAAAGCTTACATCTTAGTCTGAAAAGGGATGTGATTTCAATCTGTCAAGAGCATTCAGCACTTTGTAGGGCGACAGGAGGTCATATCAAAGTCAGTATTAAATGATTTGTCAAAGTTCAAGCAGCCAATCGCGGCAGTGTTGCAGAATGAACCTAGTTACTGTTGCTCTCTACCTCCTGCTGCAAGAAATGAACATGACTGCAAATCAGGGAGAAGATGAATCACAAATTGATTCCTTCATTATTCAGCTCCCCATTTCAGAAAAGAATGGATACAGATTGGCACTATATAAAAATTTCCCAAATCACTCACTCTTCTTTTTTTCTTTTTTTTCTCCCCAAGTCTATGTCATAAACATATCTCCTGGTTCCCAAACTCACCTTGGCCCCAGAGAGTGATACACTGCTGCTCATGGGTCTGGCATATGCCATTGTAGCAGTAACCATCCACCATGTGGCATGCATGTCCGTCGTGCAGGTAGACGTTGGCTGGGCAGTGAGGGCTGGCTCCTGTGCAAAACTCTGGCAGATCACAGGAGTTGCTTGACTCTCTACAAGAAATCCCTGCTGGTTTTAACTGCAAAACAAACAAAACCCCTTAACTGCTGTAATTCCACTCAATAAGAGCTATGCAGTGATACAACCCACATGGTAGATGAAACAGCTCTGTCCACTGGCTCTGTGGAGGACAGTGCAAGGATTGCACAGCTCTTTACAGATGTTTATTTGACACATATTCTAAAGGGTTTGGCAGGGAGGAGGCTCAAACTGAAACTTATGGCTGCAACCATGGTTCAGAGGTAAATCCTGCCTCTGGTTAGTTTTCAAATAGTTTCCTGCAGTCCTATCTAAACACATAGGCACAGTATCGGTTTGGCAGTAACACAAAGGATGCTTTGTAGCACTAACCAAAAGTCAGAGCAGAAACCTTTTTGTCCATATGAAAACTGGGTTCTGTTTTGGGGCCCTCACTACAAGAAGGGCATTAAGGTGTTGGAGCAGGTCCAGAGAAGGGCAAGAAAGCTGCTGAAGGGAGAACAAGTCTCATGAGGAATAGCTGAGGGAACTGAGGTTGTTTAGTCTAGAGAAAAGGAGGCTGAGGGGAGATGTCCTCGCTCTCTACAGCTCCCTGAAAGAAGGTTGAAACCAGGTGGGGGACAGTCTCTTCTCCCAACTAGCAAGCAATAAGACAAGAGGAAATGGCTTCAAGTTGCACCAGGGGAGGCTTTGGCTGAGCATTAGGAAAGTGTTGTCAAGCCCTGGAATAGGCTTGCTAGGGTAGTGGTGGAGTCATCATCCCTGGAGGGATTAAAAAGTTGTGTAGATGTGTTGCTGGGGCACATGGTTTAGTGTGACCTGGCAGTGCTGGTTAGTGGTCAGATTTGATGATCTTAAAGGTCTTTTTTGAGCTAAGCAGTTCTACATGGCTACAATAACACAGCAGTGACCAGGGCAGCCAGCTGATCATAACATTCTGTTATGTGTCATGTTACGGCTCGTAAAGCCACCACCCCACCTGACTAGATTCATCTGCCTGACAGCTTCCAGAGACGGAGGTGCGTTTCCTCATGGAAATGTCCCTCTCTCATTGGCACCAGGATCTTCTCCAATGTATTTATACAACTAGTCCATGTAGCTGTTCCTGTCCAGGTTTCCCTGGATAGGCACCATTTTTTCAGAGTTGAAGGCAACTAGTAGGCTACAGTGGAGCATGGCAATTTGAACATCCATATATCGACAACAACCAGACAAGGTGGGTGTACTCTAAGAGTAACACTGAATTGTAACTACACCCCCACAATGCCTTTGGTTAAAAGTAAAAAGATAAGCAAATTGGTTTAGCTAAAAAGCATCTCTAGCTGTTTTGAGAGCTCGCTGCTGCTGAGCTTTCAGGCAGATGGTTGCCACAGACACAATGGAAACTTGCTGGAAGCTTTATTAGCCCATATGCAAGAGATGGTCCGAGCACTGAAGACGGTAAATACCTGAGGCAATTTGGCTTTGTACAGTATGCTAGGACTCCACAAGATGGTCTGCCATTAAAAAATACATATGCTGTTGACAGAATCAATATTTTAAGCCTTGCCATAAAAAGAGGGTCCAGCATTTAATGAGTGCTTGGCAGAGAATAACAACCATATAAGCATGGGGAAAAAAAAAAATCAAAGCAACCAAATGCTCTTGAAAAAGAAGAGGGTTTGCATGAGTAGATGAAGTGGTTACAAACAGCACAGACACCATTTAAAAGGATGGTTCATCTGCTTCTTTAGTAACTGTTACAACGTGATTATGTTTTTAATCGCTTACATGAAATGGACATGTCTTAATGTTTAATGATGCCAGTTTGGTGGTTCTCCACCCTTGCTTACTGCTCTGGAGTTGGGAAGATTGTGCAATTCTGCCCACCCCACACAGACAAGAAACATTCCCGTTGGTTCACCTGGCAGTCTTGGCAGCAGAGTCCATGTGCACACACTGCTCCTGGTTTCAGCGTACAGGTTGTTGCGTTGCAGCACTGGTTGGTACACTCCTAGATAGAGGATAAATACAGACCAGACAGCTTTCAGTCACAATGAGCTGTAAATCAAGAGGCTGCCTATAGCTCCACCAACAAAAGCTAGGCATGACATGAAATTCTACAGCTTGAACCAAACATTCTTGTCTGTCCTTAGGTTCAACAGGCACAATAATTGCAAAAAAAACCCCAGAACTCATTGGGAGGCTGCTTTATTCTTGAGGGTGCTGGACCCATAGAGCAGGCTGTCCTGAGATGTTGTGAAGTCTCCTTCTCCAGAGAGATTTCAAACACATATAGACATTGTGATCTTGAGCAACCTGCCGTGGGTGACCCTGCTTTAGCAGGGGAGTTGGACTAGCTGATCTCCAAAGGTTCCTTACAATCCCCACCATTCTGTGATTCTAGCTGTACATTTAATCCCAAATATCCCAAACAACCCAAGGATGCTGACACCCATCCCTGATACAGTAGTAGGATCTTTAATTACCACCCAAAAAAATCAGTGTAATTCCACTGCCTCTGGTGAGGATCTAGGACCTGTGTTGCAGTTACTGAGCACCACAGCTACAGCTCTCTATTTAGTGACAGATGCTCACCAGACTTCTGTATTGCAGGAAGCCTGTTGCCTGCTACACACACACACACACACACACACACACAAATAAAAAAGGGGAAAAAAAGATGATGACATTATTCCATGTAATCTCTTATCAGGGTCTGCCAGTAATAGAGCTCTGAGAAATGAAATGAGTCTGAATTGCATTCTAACTGATACATCCCAATTTCACACTTAGGGATTAGATGGTGGCATGTACGGGCTCTTGCAAACTTTATTCTCAGTAGAATGAGCTAGTAAAGAAGTCTCAGAAAAATAATGGATTTGTTTTTCTAAGATTATGCTCACAAGCTGCAAGTTACATCAGCTGGACTGGAATCTCATCTCTCTAACACGAATAGCAGCAGATAAAATTGCTCTTCAGCTGTGTTAAGTCAGCTTGACTTAACAAGGGATCACTAACAATATAGGGAACACTGGGGAAAAAAAAGAGTGGGTTAGGATGATGTTCACAGCCTCTTGTTACTTTATTGGCTTTTGCAAAGCTTTCCAAATGGAAGATGGGGCTACCACTGCACTCACAAGTAAAGAGAAAATTATTCTCAGCACTTCACTGTTTTCTTAGATTATATCTGCTTGACTTTGCACAGCAAACTGTGCTTCTCTGAAGCAGTGGAACGACTTCCCACACCTATTTTGGACCGTGCCCTAAGGCAGCAGGCTACGCAAATATTTCTGTGCAGCTGCTGTATTTAAGAAGCAATGTTCCTCTGCTCGCAAATACATTTTGTAAGTTCACCTCCACAGCAATCTGAGAGAGGCAGAGTGGAGGAAAGCAATGTCAGTCCAATTAAGGTACCTCTGAAGCAGTCAGCTCCCATACCCCATCATCTGGTCCTACAGCAGCCAGGCATAGAAAGCAATCGGCATTCAGCAGGCAGCTTCGGACAAAGGCACAGCTCTTTGAATGGTGTTACTGCAGCCTTTGGAATTTCCAATTGCTCCCTCTCTTATTACTCATTGTAGGAAATGAGCTTGGTAAATAGTTTTTGTGCCTGGGGTTATTAAATTGTCAGGAATGATTTTAACATCAAAAAGCAAGCAAACAGAAAAGGGTCATAAGGATTTCAGAAGGCTGCCACTCCAGACTATTGCTGTGTTGTAGTTTGTTACTGTTAGTTGTTATTGGTAACAACAGCAATGATGGGAGCTGCATTTCTTGGTGTAGGTCATCCTGGGCTCATGAGATCATCTCAGGCAGACTAACATAACAGAATCCTAGCATTACTTGGGTGCTGTTGGATACTGTAGACAGGGACCTCTGTGGAAAGGACCTCTGGAGATCATCTAGTCCAACCTGCCTTCTAAATCAGGATCACCCACAGCAGGTTGCCCAGACTCACAACGTCCAGGTGGGTTTGGAATCTCTCCCAAGAAGGATTCTTCAATCCAGTTTTTCCTCATGTTTAGATGGAACCTCTTGGGTGCCAGCTTGCCTTGTTGCCTCTTGTCCTTTCACCAGGCACCACAGAAAAGGGTCTGGTTCCATCTTCTTGTCCCCTGCCCTTTAGATATTGATCAGCGTTGAGAAGATGCTCAAGACTGACATCTTGATTTTAACCCTGCTTTTCTAAGAAGATAGACTACATCAGGTTAGCCTATAACCCTTCTAGCCTTGTATTCTCCTGAGAGCAGCCAGGAGAAGATGCTTAAGGATGAGAATATGAACACACATACATGACAACTTCCTATCTTCCTGGCTTTCCCTTGGCTCCATGGATATTTTTGGCACCTTTAACATTCAGTGAAAGGAACTCACAAGTAACTGACACAGTCTGGAAGCAGCTCCATCTGCTTGGTCAAAACCTGCCATTTTCTACCTTCACTGGCACAGTTCTTGTCAGGGTACAATCTCTTCTTCTCCACTCTTTCCATTGCACTCACAATTTTATCAGCTTCTGTGGCATTTTCCTTCATTTTCTTGTTTTCCAGCTATAACCTCTCCAAAACACTGAATCACTTATTGCTTTTCTTTCAGCCTTTTTCATCCTGCTTTATCCTTCCCAAGATCAGGCACGGGGAGAACAGAACTGCACATGCAGTTTCAGAGGCAGTACACTGCAGATTTATGGAGGCTTACAGGTGCTTTGTTTTGTTTTCCCATTTCTTTCATAGGTCTCTTCCAACCTTGGTAATTCTGTGATTCTGTGATTCATACTAATTTCTAACAGCTTGTTTACCTTTTAGACCATTCTGGAGCACTGAGCTGACATTTTCATGGGACTATTTATTCCAATATGGAGTCTTGTTCCTCTATGGTTAGACTCAGCTCAGACTCCATCATCTTATATGCAATACTTGGAATGTGCATCACTCCACACTGAATCCCACTTGTCATCTTAATGCCCAGGCCAGCTGTCTCAGGAGGATTCTCTGCGGTTCTTCACAGCCAGCTTTCATCTCTACCGTTCTAACTAATATCACCAGCGAATTCAAGACTATTCCTCTTCCCAGGCTGAATTCCGTAGTCCCCAGGACACATTTCATGGATACATCACAGCAGATTTCCTTACATTGCATAAAACGGGTGATTTACACCTGATTGTATTTCATATCCTTTAACCCATTTTTTGCCCATACAATATTCTCTCATGCTACAGCTGCTTAGTCTACTAAAAAGGCTGTGATGAAAGCCTCTGGTCTAAACCTCCTCTGAATCCCTAACAGGTTGCAGCAATAGAATTGTCCATTTTGATTCACCTTGATTCACAAGTCATGTGATAAGTTTGCATGGCAAGATTTTCTGGCACAAAGGCTGTACTGACTTGTCCCTGGCATGTCACAGCTATTCAGGAAGTAGCTCCTAACCACGTTTGGAAGTAATTTGTCTGATTTACCAATTTTTAGCTTTCTGACACCCCCCCCCCCCAAGCCTGTTATAAAATTGACCATATTTGTCACCTTTCAGTTCTCTGGGACCAAACATTTATTTTATTGCTTTTGTTCACCACCTTCTCGCTTTCTATGTATGACCTACTTAAACTCTCCTTCTACAGATACAACTACAAATACTCTACAGCCCCCTGAAAGGTTTCCCAAATAAGTGATAGGACAAGAGGAAATGGCCTCAAGTTGTGCCCAGGGAGGTTTAGGTTGGATGTTAGGAAAAAAAGCTCTTCACTGAAAGGGTTGTCAAGCCCTGGAATAGGCTGCCCAGGAATGTGGTGAAGTATCCATCCCTGGAAGGATTTAAAAAAACATATAGATGTGGTGCTGATGGATATAGTTTAGTGGTGGCCTGGCAGTGCTGGGCTAACAGTTGAGCTTGATGATCTTAAAGCTCTTTTCCATCCAAAATAATTCTATGATTCCATGGCACTGCAGCATGTCAGACATTTTTGGCAGTATAATCCAAAGTGAGGTTTGGAGCTTTATTGGTAGTATCATCCTTTTTCAGGTCTTAAACTCTTGCCTGGGTGGCATGCTCAAGAAGGTTATCAGCACCGGATGAACATGAGACCTGCATCTGTGTATTCAGACTGCTTTAATTCTGGTAACATGAAAAATACAACTAGACTGAAGCACCTCCCCTGTGGGGGCAAGCTGCAAGAGTTGGTGCTGTTCAGAATGGGGAAGAGAAGACTCCAGGGAGATCTTCCAGTACCTGAAGGGGCCTGCAAGAAAGCTGGGGAGGGATGTTTTCACAGAATCACCAAGGTTGGAAGAGACCTCAAAGATCATCAAGTCCAATCTGTTACCACAGACCTCATGACTAAACCACGGCACCAAATGCCACGTCCAATCCCCTCTTGAACACTTATTTTACAACACTTTGTAGTGTTAGGACAAGAGTGAATGACTGAGCTGGAAGAAGGGAGATTTAGATTGGATATTAGAAAGAAATCTTTACAGTGAGAGTGCTGAGACACTGGAACAAGTTATCCAGGAAGTTGCAGATGCCCCCTGCCTGGAAGTGTTCAAGGCTAGATTGAACAGGCCTCA
This sequence comes from Picus viridis, assembly GCA_033816785.1. Lineage (NCBI taxonomy): Eukaryota > Metazoa > Chordata > Aves > Piciformes > Picidae > Picus > Picus viridis. The sequence continues at coordinate 17,307,149 of CM066586.1, read as the reverse complement.
AGCATCTGGTCTAGTGAAAGGTGTTCCTGCCCATGGCAGTGGGGCTGGAACTAGATGATCTTTAAAGGTCCCTTACAACCCAAACCATTCTACGATTCTATGATTATTGCACAGCTTTCCATAACAGAAAATACTGCAACACTATTGACCAAAATCAGTTGGGCAGTGAGTTATTAACTAATATAAAGGGTTTTCTGGTACCACTCAAATTATAGCAGCACATTCTACATTAATTTAATTGGGCCCAAGCCTCACTTTCCTAATGTAATTAAAATGGAAAAGCACAGAAAGAAGAGGAAAATCAAGCCAGTGCTTGCTGACATTAAGTGGCTGTGACTTGAAAAGGTATCGCTAACGTTCAGAAGTGAAAATGAGAAAGATAACCAGGTTAGAAAGACATTTGCAAGCTGCTTGCACTCTATTGACTTTAAACAAGAAGATAAGGCTGCTTCCTTCAACCTTGTTACCCTGAAGAATGAGTGCACTGTCAGGAAATCCTTATGGCTTGTATAAATCCAATACACTGTATAGGCAGAATGCAGCAATATCTCGCTGTTTTAACTGCCCCAGTCTATTTTGCCTTCAGAGCCATATTTATCACAGGAAACAAATGCCTCATCTACTGATGTTTTTAATTCAGATATTCTGAGAGGAGTTCAATGCAGCCAATGATCATGGGATGCCAAATGGATAAGGATGTCGGCTCGGATGTTATTTGATCCCCAGGTTTTGCCTATCTCCTCCTGATCTGAGCAGTCCTCTGACACATTCAGTAAACTAAATGGAAGGATCTTTGAAGGAGTAGCAAGCACTTTGGGAGGCAGTAAAGGCTTTCTGTTAGTACGGTAATTGGCTGGAGGCAAAGGAAAATCTCATAGTGAAGGAGGGAAAGGTCTTGTACCTAAAAGCTGAAGCTGTCTGCAATAAAAAAAGTACCTAGCCAATATTAATTTATATATGACATTAATGCAGAGTATTTATAGAACTCTTAATATTTATATTAGTATATGAGTGGCTTCTCATGTATGGGAACAAACCTTTGATGAACACATGGTATCTTGAGAAATTTGAGCAATGTTACCAAATTTATTTTGAATTTAGCTACCTAGCCAATATTAATTTACATTTCTATATGGGATTAATATATAATATTTATAGAGCTCTTACTATATCTGTATTTGTGAGTGGCTTCTCATATATGGAAACAAACCTTCAATAAACACATGGTATCTTGAGAGATTTGAGAAACATTAGTAAGTTCCTTCTGAATCTAACTCATTAGCTAGTACTTAAAGGAATTTTTGTGTTAGGAACATGACAGTTAGTCATGGCTGGTCTGTTGGACAAGTCTCAGGAGAGTTTGTTCTCTAATGATGAACCAAGCACATTGTTAACTAAAGCCCTGCCTGAAGTTTAACAACTGAACTGCCAGATGAGCAAAAATTCCTCATGTTTCTAAGGGCTCAGGATTAAGCTGATAAGATGGAAGCAGAGAAGGAAGAATTTTGTTTTACACCAAATGGTGTTTAACAGGCTAAAGTGGTTTGCTACTCTTAAAACTCTGCAGACATGAGTTGAGCAGTAATTTTCAGGAGGTGTCTTACATCAGGCTCCCCACAGTCACACTCCTCTCCATCTTCCACATAGCCATTGCCACATTTCTGTCCACCAAACGACTCCTTAACTTCAGGCAAGTTAAATAGGCACATTCCCACTCCTTTTTCCAGGCTGTTTTCCAGGTCCTTTCTACTGCAGCTACTAAATACCATGGGAAACGGATAGCTGGAAGAAAAATACAGAGACAAAAAAAACCAGAGGTTGTATTATCAGATGAAAATATCTCTCTCCTGTCACGCTGGTGACCTTTTAGTACATCTGTGCAAAAACAAGAAGATTGTGTTCATTTTTATTATTATTATTGACCTTTTAAAATAGGATTGAGATATAGCAGTTCACTGCAACATTGAGCGAAGCCCATTTATGATAATTTCTGAATATGAGTAAGGGAATTTCCATCATTTCCACATAAATTTGTAGCTGTTGTTAAAGACTGGAAGTGTTCATGTCTGGAATTCCTTCTTCCCTTTTGCATATGTAGCTATAGTGCAAATTTTCATCATTATGCTGGGCTTGCAAGGAGGATTCCTGCAAAACATCCTAATCCTTCATGGAAAATGTAGCCTTAAATGGCAAATTCATTTGTCTTGCTCTGCAGTATGGCAAACTTCCTGCTCTTTTCAGGAAAATAAATTGAGAAAAACATTGAATTACTTGATAAGATCCTGTTTCTGCAGTGCATCAAAGCTGAACTTGGGGATCTCATGATTAATATATACACAGTTCTTAGCTTAAATTAGAATGACTGTAAAGATATTACTGAAAATACCCATATTTTGAATTCATGCTGCTAGAGCAGGATTTGGCCCTGTTGTACAGGCACAGATTTGATTTCTTTTGAGGAACACAAGGACAATATTAGCAAAACAATCCAGAGGAGCACAAATATCACCAGATAACCTCTGGCTTTTCTGATTCCATTTTTACTAACAAATGTTCTCACTTTAACTCACAAGTATGGGAAAAAGTGTGACACCTTTATCTGGCCATCATGTCCTGAAGTCTGCTCTGGCTTCTCTGCATCAAAACGCGTTCATGGTTATGTTGAATCTATATCACAACGAGGTCATTAAACATCATCTCCCCTAAGACTTGCTGCCTTCATCACTGCTGCTCTGTGGTCCAGCAGCAATTTTGCATTCTGGCAGTGCAGGGAGCCAACCTGATGATGACTGGACTTCGTTCTCTAACTGCATTGTATCACACATGTTATTAAGGCACAATTATACAAGAAAAATAGTGGATGGAAGTTCTGCAGTGCTGAACTTCAGACTTGGATAAATCCACTGCTTTTTCTAATACCATGGAATGAAAAGCTTCCTTTGTGGAAGAATAACTCCCTGTAAGAGTGCAGGCAGGGGTTGACCTGCTGGAAAGCAGCTCATGGAGAAGGACCTGAATGTGCTGGTGGACAACTATTTCACTATGAGCCATCAGTGCGCACCTTCATGGCCAAGAAGGCCAGTGTTCTCCTGGGGGCATTAAGAAGAGTATGTCCAGTAGGTTGAGAGAGGTTCTCTTGCTCTTCCCTAGTGAGGTCACATCTGGAATACTGTGTCCAGTTCTGGGCTCCTACTGGAGAAAGTCCAGTGAAGGCTACAAAGATGATGAGAGAGATGAAGCATCTCTGTGAGGAGGAAAGTTTGAGAGACCTGGGACAGCCTGTGAGGGGATCTGCTCATTGCTGATCAATAGATGAATCATGTTGGGCAAAAGGATGGGGCCAGACACTCTTCAGTGGTGCCCAGTGACAGGACAATGGACAGTGGGCACAAACTGGAACAAAGAAAGTTCCATCTGGACATAAGGAAAAATTTGTTTGCTGTGAGGGTCCTGGAGCAGGCTGTCCAGAGAGGCTGTGGAGTCTCCCCTGGAGAGATTCCAAACCCACCTGGGCATTGTGACCCTGGGCAAGCTGCTGTGGGTGACCCTGCTTCCTGTGCTGATATAAGGAGTTTATTTAGGGGCTTCTAGAAAGATTATGGATACATTACAAACTACAATTTATTTTCTTCCTATTTTAAATTACCTCTTTTACAGATTCCTTACAACAAAACAGTCAGTTCACTGGAAAAGAACATAAACATTACTCTGAGGAAGAAAATAATTTCATGTATCACTGTTGGGCTTGTCTAAACAGTTCTGTGATTCACTGACACATGACTTCAGAAAGTTAATAGGCATCTCCACTTAAAAAGCTGATTTCTGGAAAATATCAGTATTTAGCAAAATGACAGAGTCTAAGATAAATAAAGGAATTTCAGAATACCATGAGGTAGGAGTCAGGCTGTGAACTGCAGCTCTGGGCCCCAAGGGAAGATAGTGAAGGTACTTGGAGGAAAGAAAAAGAACACAAAAGCACTTAGGAAACCTTCTATTGACCATTTTATGTTGAGCAATTGGAGGTATTCCTAATAGGACACCACAGATTCCTGTCCTGCTCTAAGTCTGATTAAAAAAAACCCCAAGCAAACAAGCAAGCAAGCAAGCAACAAAAAACAAACAACAAAACAAACCAAGAAGACTCCAAACAAAAAATGTTGTGTACATGACTATGACACGCCGATGGATGTATGTGACTATCCACAAACAACTCAAGCAACCCAAATACATCTGACTGATGAACCCTGCACAAAATATGAGTACTTGATCAGACATGATCCTCATATCAAAGCATGAATAAATGAATACTGCATCATCCAGGCAAGATCCCTCACTTTAGTGATACAGATTTACTTTGATATCCACTGAGATGAGACAGGAAGACAGACACACATTTTTCCTTGTGCCATACGTCTCAGCTACACAGGCATCATGAGAACAGCTCACCAGTCAAAAGTCTTAGTATTTTAGGGCTGTACTTTTCTATCCATGAACACCCAGGGTCATTTGCACAAGTGTGAGATGTGTCTGTCTATCACCAGGAGAACAGAATCCCTGCTCTATACCAGAAGTAAAATAATGTCATTGTTAATGAATGAGGTTTCTGTTTCCCCTCAAAGGAACTTCAAGCTGTTTCCTATTTTGAACTAAGAGATCCATTCATCTTCTGGCTTTTCCTGCTCTTGACGCTGATTTCCTCAGCTGACATCAGTGCAACACATGTTATTTGATGGCATTTTCTGAAAATACTTTTGCTTTACCAAGTAAGCCTAAAATAAACCAATGCAAAACCAGAGATGAACCTGACAAGTGGAAACAGAGAGCAACTGAAGGGTAACCATACCATGGAGAGAAGATCCCACATCAATTGATGCCAGTTGGCATTTCATTGGAAACCGAATTGATCTTTAATATCATGATATTCTGACACACGACCATTCTTCATGCTTTTAGTAAAAAGAACCCACCACAACTAATCCCATGCAACAGCCACAGCATTTGATCATTGTGATTTTAGGCTGCATTTTGGCTGTCTTTGTTATTTTTAAAGCTGTTTCATCAGAAGCATGAAATCCTCAGCAGACAGGAAGTGAAGCTACAGATATCAGATGTCAGTAGCTTTAGGCAACATGTTTAAGTGAATCTGGAGCTTGTGAAAAATGACAAAGTAATGGCCATATGAAAGAAAATCATCCTCTGAACAAATGCAGCAAGGTTCATAGCACTACCCTGTTAAGAGGCTTCAGAACTCACCTGGAAGGACTACCTGTGGGTGGAAAAAAGGTTAATAGGGTCTCCACAGTAAAGTCTATCCTTGACCTGTCTCCAAGATTTCAGTAACATGCTGAACAGGGATATTTGTGCTTTCTTTGGCATCTCCTATGCTTATGCTATTGCAAAAGCCCTCAGCTACCAGGTCATATCATAGAACATTAGGGGTTGGAAGGAACCTTGAAAGATCATCTAGTCCAACTCCGTACAGGTCACTGGAGAACCTTCCAGAGATAAGAAATTCATTAGCAATCAGTATAGTCCACTATCTGTCACTTGAGACATTTTCTTTTATGGATCCTTATTTATCTTTACAGAAAGGAAACTTCAGTCCAACCTAATTCCTACTCTGAGATGCTGAATAGCCCACATATTTTCTATGCTGTTTGAACTTACTGCTCTCTACAACTACCTGAAGGGTAGGCCGGCGGGGGCTGGTCTCTTCTCCCAGGCAACCAGCACCAGAACAAGAGGACACAGTCTCAAGCTGCACCAGGGGAGGTTCAGACTGGATGTTAGGAGGAAATTCTACACAGAGAGAATGACTGCCCATTGCAATGGGCTGCCCAGGGAGGTGGTGGAGTCACCGTCATTGGAGGTCCTCAGGAGAAGACTTGATAGGGTGCTTGGTTGCATGGTTTGGTTGATTAGGTGGTGTTGGATGATAGATTGGACATGATGATCTTGAAGGTCTCTTCCAACATGGCTTATTCTATTCTATTCTAATCTGTAGATTTAATACACATTAGATCATTTTGTCAAACCATTATGGCTGTGGATTCAACACCAAAGAAGTCAAATCATGCTCAGCACTACATCTGTTTCATGAGGAGGTTTACAGCAAGGAAAATAATGTTAGTCTTTGTGTCCCTCTTGAATCTACAGCATTACGAAGTCTTCCATGGTGCTTAAAAGTACCTAATCTCAAGCAATGGACATCATAGTTCCCAGCAAACATAGCTTTGACTGCTCCTTCAAATAAGAGCTTCAGAGGAGTAAGAGGATGCCTGGTAATTGACTCCTTTAGAAACAGAGGCTGGTCCTGTCCCATTCATTTATTGTTCAAGTGCTCCAGCCATTCAAACACCAGCTTCCTTTCTGTAATTTTGCATTTAGCCTGTATTAGATGGCTCCTTTTAATAAGTGAAGTGGCAGCATCACTGTGTCAAGTCCCTTTTAAGAACAAAGAATTCCTTGTGCTAGCATCACATTGCCCAGCAGACTTCTCCCCCCCCCCTTTATTTTTTTTTTTTAACTGGAAAATGTTCATAGAATAGAACAAGGAATTGGAAAGGACCTCTAGGATCATATGGTGCAACCTTTCTTGGCAAAAGTACAGTCTAGACATGATGTCCCAGCATCCTGTCCAGCTGGATCTTAAAAGTGTCCAGTGTTGGGGACTCCACCACCTCCCTGGGGAGATTATTCCAATGGCTGACTGTTCTCATTGGGAAATTTTTTCTCTTGTGTCCTTCCGGAATCTCCCCAGGAGTGACTTGTACCCATTACCCCTCATCTTTTCCACGTGACTCCTTTTATAAAGGGAGTCTCTGACTCCTTTTTGCCACCCTTTAAATACTGGAATGTGATGATAAAGTCCCCTTGATCCTTTTCTTAATGATGAGCAAACCCAGTTCTCTCAGCCTTTCCTCATATGCCAGCTTCCCAGTCCTTTGATCATCTTTGTGGCTCTTCTCTGGATGCTCTCCAGCCTGTCCATGTTTGGGTTTTTTTTGTATAACAGGCACCAAAATTGAACCAATATTCCAGGTATGTTCTGACAAACGCTGAGCAGAGTGAGATAATGACTTTGTCTCTGCTGGTGATGCCCTTGTTGATGCAATTCAACATAATGCTATCTTTTTTTTTTTTTTCTCTATCGACTCACTTTCAGAGGAATTCCCCCTCCCAAGGGACTGAACAACAAGAGAGTACAAGCACAGAAATGGAGACAGTCACTGCCCCAGAAAATTATAGCCTTAAGAGACCAGGCAGCCAAGGCATTCAGGAGAAACCAAGCGGCCACTGATTTGTGCAAGGTAGCACAGCAGGTCGGCTACAGACCTGGCACTGATACCACTGCTGAGGCTGGTTTGCCATGTTCACCATTGCTGCATTCACCCTTTCTACAGTTGGAAAATGCCTGAGGGGACAGTGACTTAGGCTGGAGGAGATATTTTCTCCATTCCAAACTTTACCACTGCACTGCATTTCCCAAAACCTTGGGAAAGCCTTCTGAAGCGAATCTCTCTTGATTCCTCCAAACTATATCTACATCTTTAAGTGTCTAAACGTTTAGAACCTCAGATCTACATCCTTGATGTTCCTCCACCAGAAAGCACACCAAAATGTATTTTTTCTCAAGAGGCATCACTGAAGTTCCACCATCAGTGCTTCTGGCAATTCTCTGTGTGTTGCACAGGAGGGCAATCTGCAGGTTCACAATATCTCAAAAACTAGTATTTTGATTATTACAATTATCACCATCCAACCTCAGGTTGATTCTTATTCAGGAACTGTAGGACTTTTACAAATTAACTTGCCTTAATCTCTTCAAAATGGTGGTGTGTATATACACACATACGTTATACAGATATATAAATTATATATCTATATATAGGGTTCATTTATTCCAGTCCATCATACAGCCTGATTATTCAGCAGTATAGTGATGTTTATACAATAGAGTCTTTTACCTAAAGGCCCTGAAGTGTTTTACAATCATTCACTTAATTAAAATGCACGTCAGCCCCAAAGAGCTCTATTAAGTACCACCAGGCCTTCCTCCCTGAGGTATTATGATAATTGGAGATGATATTAATTTTAAAAGGGCGTTTTGATTTTCCAGAGCATACTCACTGAAACAACTGTTGACTAGCTAATTTCCAAAAGCAAAGAAAACTGGGATTGGGCTTTGTCCAGACTGCTTGAAAAATTGATCGATATCTGGAAATATTTAAGGCAGCGGCAAGTTTTTAGGAGCACGAGGGTGCTCAAAGACAAGAGCGGTGCTGGGTTCCAGATTTCTGTGTCAGAGTTTTCACTAGTCAAGTAGCTGAATTTCCAATCCTTTCCATGATATCACCTTTTCAGAACTGGACACTGCAGTCTCTTGGTGATTCTCTCAACGTTAGGACCCTATAGATTTACAAATATGGATACTGACAATCCTTAAGTCTCCAAAATCATTGACTTTCAGCTGCACAGGGGCTCATGCACAACTGGAGAGGAGAAGTACTTTTGAGGGAGTTTTAAAGTAGACCCCACAAACACAATAAATGGGAGACCCTAAAGGTATCTGCAGATTCTCTCCTGCCCAAAGCTTCTGAAAATGGCAAAAAACCCAGGACAATAGGAGGAGAAGGCTAACTGAGGGACCCTTTGGGCTCCAGGAAGATGTGCAGGTCCTTGCAAACACCACATGACAGAGCTTTGTACAAGACACCAGTCCCAGAGCTGATGTGGCACACGTTTTTCATCCGTGTTGGAAGAACCTAGCTGGAAACGCAGAGTGGTTTTACACATATAAAAAGTATTAAAATGGGAAGTTTGCTTCAAATAGCATTAGATATCTGACAACTCAGACTTATTTTTCTAGCCTATTTTTCACTCTCTTGCTCCTCTTTTATAGTTTTAATCCCTAGAGCATCAATAAAGTAGAGCGTGGAATTGGGCCATGTAGTTATACATGACATCAAAGCTCTCACTGACGGAGTTCATGGTCAGTGATTTGAAAACCAAGCCTGGATTTTCTCCTCCAACTTTTGTCATGTGCACTACATGGCAGTTTTTACATTTCAAATAAATAACTGCAAACATGTAGCACTTGCAGTTAATTTAATTGATGTGCAGGGGTAATGGTTTGTTGTCCTACAATCAAATTTCCAAGGTAAGTGAATAGAAAGGCTTTCCAAGTAGATGCTTAAACTTCACGCACAAATGCTTTAGGTTCATATTCATTTGGGCTTGGAGATGGGGCAGTTCCCCAGAGAGCAGTCAAGTAATCTCAATTCAGGTGCTGAGACTGGGATGTTGTTGAGTCCTGATCCCTCCCATTAAACTGAAAATGAAAATTTACCTACTTGAAATGTTCATAAAATCCTAGAGGCACAAAATGCACTGGGCTGGAAGAGACCCTCAAAGGTCATCTTGTCCAAGCCCCTGCAGTCAGCAGAAACATATTTAACTAGATTAGGCTGCTCAGGGCCCCATCAAGTTTGACTTTGAATGTCTCCAGGCATGGAGACTCCACTACATGTCTATGATGAACAGAGAAACACTGTTCCAGTGTTTCATTGAGAACCTGTTCCAGTGTTTCGCTGAGAACAACTTCTTTCTAACATCCAACCTAAGTCCACCCCACTCTAGATAAAAAAGCAGACTCGAAAGGCAGATTTATAATTCTGGATGTGGGACTTCAGGGCAGAAAGCAAGGATGAAACCACCATCTGGACGGGTCAGGAAAGTACTTTCTACAAAGGGACAACACTTAATGGCTTTGTGCAGTATACACTGCCATGACTTGTTATTTCTGCAGTCACCAAACTGCCAAATAAAACATCATTAGCAGTTACTTTGACAAATGTACAGTCAGAGAAGTTTCTTCTTGTTGAGAGGCTGATTGTGACTTCCATCTCTGCATTCTGGGGGTGAAGCAACACCAACCCAATTCAACCCTGACAGTATTCTGACTACATGCCGGAGTCCCCTACATTGCAAAGGCTCCATGGGAATTGAACTCAGACAACTGTTCTTCCTGCTGGCAAACAGCCAAGGAAAGGAGCTATAATCAGTTTGAATTTGCCTCTGGCTCATCTTTTGCTTTGTTTCCTTTTAGACCACTACCTCATTAATTAAAATTTGCTGGATTGCTGAGAGTTCAGGTTTCACAATCTACTACTTAGAATTAGAGGTTAATACAATGCTGACTACAGTAAAAGTGAAAAAGCAACAAAAAGCAGAGAGGGGGATGAAAAGGTCAGGTCAGGTCTGGTCCCAGGCTAACAAAAAGCAGGGCAGCACAAATAAGGTGCCTGCCAACAGCTGCCGGCCCTGAAGGAAACAGTAGATAAGAAGCCCAACCAGAATGCCTTGTGTTTAAATTTGTCACACAAAACACAACATCCTCAGCACATGACAAGCAAATAAAGACATGCACTCCATCTTGTTGCTCAAAATACCTTGCTGAAGACTGGCTTCCTACCGATTTCTGGCTAGATAAAAGGCAGTGTTTGACTTGACTTGAAATGCTGGGGCAGTGCTGCATCATGATGACACTTCATTTAGTCCCCATCGTTATTTCATACTTATTTTTAGGTTTAGGCAGTTATTTAGGCAGTTATTCAGGCAGTTATTTAGGCAGGTTTAGGTCGAGAGAATTCTGATTTCCTTTTTTTTTTTTTTTTTTTTTTTTTGTTTCAGTTGAAAAAGCCTGAATTGTTTTTTTAAATAATTCACAAGTGGATTGGGAGACTAAAACCCATAAATCTGACTTTGGGAACTTGCTTTTGAGAGGATCACTTGATAGAGAGAATGTTTGGGTGAGGGAGAAGAACAAAATCATTTTTCAAAAACTAAGCAGAAGGGAACAGCAAACCCAGACTGTAATAGAGAAAAATCAATCCATGATATTTATTGATGGATATTTTCCCCTCTCACCAGCACAAGCTTCTATCCTGCCCTGTGTGTATCCTCAGGACTAATCATAGTATTATAGTATCAGTCAGGGTTGGAAGGGACCACAAGGATCATCTAGTTCCAACCCCTCTGCCATGGGCAGGGACACCCCACACTACATCAGGCTGGCCAGAGCCATGATGTACTAAGCCATGATGTACTGCACCTTAAAGAACTGAAGAAGCATACGTGGTTCTTCTCCCAGCCAGCATTATCAATGTGACTAGCTTGATTTAAAGACCTGCCAGACCACAAGTGCATGGAATTGGCAAGTGGGTGAGGATGAACTTGTACATCAGGTGAACAGAGCAAATGACAGCAGGTTAAGGGAAGAGGGCTCTAAGAAAGGCTAAACCTTACAAGGAAGAACCCAGGAACGGGACAGGAGATATGTGATACAACATTTTGGACACAGCATGTGAAGAAGTTGCCCACTGGGAAAAGTAGCAGCAGAAGTGTTGAGAGGATAAGGCTTGTGAAAATGCTGGCTGTGGGTACTAGAGAAAAACTACCGAGTCCTGCAAAAAGCTGAAAAGAAATTGTACCTGAAGGACAGGCTCCTATTGATTTCACTTAACATCTGCACTACCTGGTCTCTTAATAAATCAGGACTTCAAGACAGGGGTATCTGACTTCCAAGTAACACGGCTCATTATTTTTTTCCTTTTAGAAGATCCAATGAAAAGATAAGTGAGGCATAACGGTGCCAGAAATCAGACTGCATTCCCCCAGCATTTTCACCTTCCCTTCTTCTGCTACAAGACAAGCGCTGAGCAAAGAGAATTTCGTCCCATTCCGCCCAAATCATCTCACACAAACGGAAGTGGAATTCTTAAAAACCCAAACAAAACAAAACAAACAAAAAAAAATCATGGATATAAAATAAGAAGGAATCACTTCTCCTAGCTTCCTCTTTTTTTTAATTTTTTTTTTTTCATAGAGTTTGAACAAAGAAAATAAACGAACTAGTAGGAACATAGCATGGAATTGTTATTTCAAGCCATCAGAGAAGAATGGATCCAGCCGTGATCCGAGACTTAGGGATCCTGAAGTGAGCAAATTAAAACTCTCACGCACAGAAATGAAAGGTATATGAGAAACCTAAAGAATCCATAGGTAACCTGATGAAATCCTGGCTTTATTTAAGTCCATAGGAGCTTTCCTACCAACTTTGGGGGAAGCTGGATTTCATGTCTAATGCTGGTCAGCTGCCGGAAGATCATTAATAATGAAGATGAACGCAATTTCCATGCTGTTTTAGCAGCAGCCATAAAGGCTCCCTAGGACACCAAAGTTATTTTATCTTTATTTTTAGTGACTGTATACTAAAATGGGTGGTTGCTCACCTTCATCTCACCACTGGGACTGTGTCATTCAGTTTTAAAAGGCTGAAATTGAGCCTACCTGCTTTTCTGAAATGAGAACCCCACAGTAAATGCCGCCAGGACTTTGTAATAGGTTTTGATGTTAGATAACAAAAAGAATGACTTTACAGGAAGCAGTTGGCGGGGTAAAATGGATATATTTCTTCCCTCTTTGAGTTTTAAACATTTTGCACATCCATTCCAGGCACAAAAGACTCTGTGATTCCCATGACAACTGTAGCAAATGCAGCTGTAGGCAGCACTTAATTGCAGTGATTCAGCCTTCCAAGTCAACAGCAATTCCTTAAAGTGTTTCAGGGCATACAACACATGCTCAAAAAAGGAGTATTCATGTGACCTTAGGAATACGCCCTTTAAGGTATATTCTCGCTTATACTCTGGGAATTTGGAATTCATTAACACCAGTTAAAACTGGACACTGTGTGCTTAATTCTCTGTGCATCGCACTGCAGATTCATCCCTGCAGGTTACAAAGTTTTTGTTGATGGAACAGAAAGCTAAGATAAAGCGAAATGTCCTTATATGATTTGTTCTCATGGGTCATGGCAACAGCAGCACTGCAGGAGAAAAATGTCCCTTACAGAGATATATTTTCTATGGATATTACACTGACAAGACAAAACACAGCTGAGATCTCACGTACCAGCATGCCAGCCAGAAAAACTGTACCCATCCTGGATACATCACATAGTAGAAACCACAACTTGTCCTTAAGTATCTACTATAAATAATCACACCAGAAGTAAAATGTGTTTTCATTTCAGAAGGAACCTCTCTCCTTGTCACCCTCACTTACAGAAAATACATACTGTAAATCCATGTGAGTTCTCCTCTGGAATACACCAGGAAAGCTAAGTATTTTCAGTTCTAACAGCCTATCTGCTAAAGTGGGAAGGAATGCACTAAACTAAAAAGCAGCACCTGTTTGGGGTTTTTATTAAAGACTTGCCCTGTAGTTCTGTGTGCTAATTATTAACAGTGACCCACTCCTGTAAGAGACTGGGAAACGTGCGTGTGCCAACCAGCCCTCGCAATTCTTCCACACAGATCTTATTTACCACAACAGTTAGAGATATCTGTAATGTATGGAAATTATTAACAAAAAGGAACACCAAATGCACTGCAGACATTGGGGTGAAGAAAAAGACTGACATAAATCTATTCTGTAATCTCGTGGCTGTTTCTTACTAAAGGAAGGAGCAGAATGCAACATGCTAAATTAATGGGATATGAGGATATGTTGCTTAAGGTTTTTTTTAAGGCAGCTGTTGCACTGCTGGCACAAGAGACCCAGCTCTGTCACAAGCAATTTGTTACATCAGTATATCAGCTTTATTTATATATATATATAAAGGAAAAAGAAGACAAAAAGCCTGTCTTGGTGCAAAAGTCTGTCTTGGTGCAGAGCTCATTTCAGCCTGCTTTGGAAACATAAATAGCTTCAGAGTTTAATTAGAAACTGTTTACATCTTAAAGATAATTTCATTTTCTTCAAATGGTAACAGAGGTAATTCCAGATAGTTATGCTGACTCCACAGTTTAATAGGTCTAAGCTGCCAGACTGAGAAATGCAAAGAGAGGTATGCATGGCCCAAGCCAGAGAGGGGTCAGGAAATACTCTACTAACTAATAATGGTTTTATTATCTAAATTTCCATGGCTCTGCAGCTATGAGATGCTGTGACATGTCTAGAAAGAGGAAAACAGAATCAGGAAGTAAATTAAGTAAATTAAAGTGTTCTTTCCCACGCTGTATTGCCGACTTGGGTCCCTTTTCTAGCATGATCTTTTTCCAGAATCATCTTTTCCCCTGCCTTTTTGGGGTTTTTTAAGCTTTTAAACCTTTTTTTTGTTTGTTTGTTTGTTGTTGGAATAAGTGGTTTTCACTTCACATTGATCTGGTACCCAAGCAAAGATGCTGTTTTCACAGCATACCTGGCTGTTTCCCGAAGCCAGCATGCTGGAAGTCTCTGGCAGGCAGATATTTTCATTTCAGTAGACTCCAGTCTGAATAACCAAATTCAAGGTGACCCTTATATCCTGTTTCCTTGAGATCATTTTTCAAAAAGATGAAATGTGATTGAAACTAATCCTCAATACAGCAAAGTAACAAGCCTCCCTAGGAACGAGTGATAGGATGAGAGGAAATGGCCTTAAGTTGAACCAGGAGAGGTTTAGATTGGACATCAGAAGAAACTTGTTCACTGAAACGGTTCTCAAACACTTCAACAGGCTCCCCAGGGAGATGGGTTGAATTCGCATTCCTGAGGGTGCCTAAAAGATGCAGAGATGTGGTGTTGAAGGACATGGTTTAGCACCAGCCTTGGTAGAGATAGGGAATAGTTGATGAACTTAAAGGTCTTTCCCGACCAATACAATTCAATGATTCTAAGTGCCACATATGATTAGTACTTCCTTAACTTCTCTTTAACAAATGCTAAGTCTGTTTTATTTATTTGACTACATTTTTATAATGTAGGCAAATAAATATTTATGTTTGTATAGCAGTTTGAAAACAAAAATCAGACAAAAGCAGATGACAAAATAACAAGGCTCCCCACAAAAGCCTTTGAGAGCCATCTCTACTGAGCAAAACTGGTTTTGGGGAGACACCAGTCACCCATTTATCATGCAAATATGTATTTAAGCATTACAAAATCATCATTACTGTTCCTAGCTTCCTTTTGATATGCAGTCCTAAATCTCATTACTGGTAATGGCTGATCCATGAGGGAAGAGGAGACCTTCAACAACATCAAAGGACATAGTTGTGTAACACACTTTAATGATAGGGGCATTCCCCAGATGATGCTCATGATGGTGAAGGTAAATGAAGAAGCTGCTGAGCATCTCCTCACCCTGACCTGGTCCGGCTGTTCCCAGTTACCCCAGTTACATCTGGATAACTGTGTGCCTGAAGTGCCAAAGAGATCACTGAAAAACCTTCATCCCCACAGGACTTGTTTTTAACTTGGATGCTTTCCGTCATCTAGATTATCACATAGCCCCACAAAACCCTGTTCCAGTTCACCAGAGATGAAAGTTCACTTTCTTGGCTGTATGGTCTAGTTCTTGGCTGTATGGTCTAGTTGTTGGGTGGGTTGGATTGTTTGATGGGTTGGACGCGATGATCTTGAAGGTCTCTTCCAACCTGGTGTATTGTATTGTATTATTGTATTGTATTGCAGCACTGGAGCACATCAGGTTGAGGATTAGATCCACTGGCCAATTTTTCTGCCCAAATCCATATGTCATTGTGTTTGCTATGTGTGCAACATTCTGTGTTTGCTATGTGTGCAACATTCTAGAACTCACATGCCAATTACCTGCCCCATAATTTTAATTTAAAAGAGAGAAAAGTACTTTATGCAAGTTGTGACACTTCAGTGGCGGGGGTGGGGGAGCAAGGGGGGTGTGTGTGTGTATTTCCAGAAGCACCTTTTGACTCCAGCAATTTGGGGAAGATGGACCATACTGATTACTGGACTTCTGAAAAGCTAAAACCTCCAGTAGCCTTACCCTTGTACTGAATGTGAATGCTGGAGGTATTTTAGAAGTCTGAGCACTATACTTGAAAGTCAGTGTGGTGGAGTAGGAAACAAACCACAATAAGACCTTCAGCAATGTGAAAGAAACATGAACTGGGGATGGGGAGAAGAGGAGAAAGTAAAGAAACAGCTAATCTAGATGTCTCTGATAATACACTTGCTACTACAGAGGGCTGTCAATAGAGGGTAGACAATAAAACCTATTTTCTTTGCCAGCAGAAATGGATGCTTTAAATGACAGGAGCTAAAGTGTAATGTACCTCCCCTTGGCCACTGAACTTAACACATAAAAGGGAAGAGTCAAATATAACTGTTTCTTACTTGCAGGAAACCTGCCTATTAAGCAGAACTTCTCTCAGATCACACAGCACTACAGTTTCAAAACAGTTGGGAATAGGCCTGCAACACGCAACAAAGAACAAACATTTCCTTACATACTCCTGGGATGCCTGGGCCACTCAGGCAGTAAACTTATAGACCAGTTTATCACCAATGTGGTCAGTTGTTTATCAGCAGTGTGACCTATTTACGATATCTTCTGTGCAGCTCATGGTCTTGCTTGGTGTCACTTTTTAGCTGCTTATAGACATCTGGTACTATGACTCAGGAAAAAGTGCAGCGTTTCCACTTAAATACTTTATTTAGCCTCAGTTGTAACTAACATACGCAGTGTTCAGAGCAGAATACCTAATTGTTTCTGGAGGGAATGTAAATAGAACATGTACCAATGCTCAGTGGTATCTGGAAGAAGCCCACCTGATGGTCTTTCCCATCTTTAATTTTCCCCCATTCCTCCTCAGCAGTATTTAGATCAAGCCAATTAGCTTAATTTGGGACTGTCACACAGCTGCTTCTTAATGGATCATATTTTGCTCTCACTTTAGCTCACAAATACTCAGCTTCCCATTGGTATCTGTTTTAATTCTAACATAAAGGCTGCAATTTTACTTAAAAACATACTGAGAACAGTGGGTGCTTTATAGGTTGGTTAAAAGGAAATGTCTTCTCCAAGTATTTTTCTACGTGCTCTGTACAATTTCTACTATGTGCCCTTTCTGTGTTCTGAATTGTTCTGCTCCTAGAAACCCTGCCTCCAAACCCCCCATAATTAAAGTGAAATTGTGTACTGAAAGGCAATTACTCAAAATTAGTTTGTTATTTTCTGCCAAGAGGCACAGTTTCATTAAAATCCTCTAAAACAATGATCAATAGCTGAGAGTTTAAATAATTGTTTTCAGTTCCATTTCTCTTTCACTTATGACCACCACACAACCCCCTTGCTCCTGGCTGGAGAAAAGCACCAAGCTATCCTGTAGTGCAACCAAAACACAAACATTCCCACCAGTGTGAATTCACAGTCACACAGCCCAAGTTCCACTTCCCTGTAACAAGTGCAGCCATATCTATTTGAATAAACTGAATTTCAAACCTGACCAAATGAGAAAGATAGACTGACTTCAGATTCTAGCTGTGAAAATGGAAATGGCAACACAAGATCAAAGATAAGAACAGGGTGGGGGAAAACAGCATAGAGGGATTCAATTCATTCTTTGACTTTTCAAAAAGGAACATCGCACTAAAAGGCACATGCCAAAGAGGAACTCCTCTGCAGAGAAATTGTCATGGGGAAGCTGCTTCCTTATTTGTATGACTAGTCCACACCTTCCTCGGGCAATAAAGCTGGTGAAGGATCTGGAACACAGGACTTGTGTGGAGTGGCTGACAGAAGTGGGGTTGTTTAGCCTGGAGAAAATGAGGTTGAGGGGAGACCTTGCTCTCTAGAACTCCTGGAAAGAAAATTGGGGTGAGGTGGGAATTGGTCTCTTCTCCCAAGTAGTAAGTGATAGAACAAGCACCAGGCTTGGCAGAGTTAGATAATGATTGGAGTTGATGATCTTCAAGTGTTTTATTTCCAATCAAAAGGATTCTCTGGTTGTATTGTACTTGTTTGCAGGGGCAAACTCCCAGGTGGTGTATTTTCCATTTGTGGTTTCAGTGCACTGGCATAAATGGAGGTCTGCTGAATGAGTATGTAAAAGGCCTCCCTGATCTTTAGCTGTCAAGACAGCTTTCAGCATATGGTTAAAGCATGCACCCTTCCAGGTCAATAGAGTCTTGGAATTGTAGAATACCAGGTTGGAAGACACCTCAAGGATCAATATGAGCTATTGCATCAGTGGAAGAAATGGGGTGCGTGCAGTAGGACAGTCCTGGAGCAAAATCTCTATCCTTCCCAGATCTAGATGTAGAGGAGGAGAGACTACAAAGCAGCCCTCTTCCCCTCATCCTCTTCTCTATCAGCATAGTGAAAACCTGCTTCTGTCTAGGGAAGTGTAAAGAGAGCTGAAACAAGCAGCTTTATCCTAGGAGCCTGCCTGGCATTTCAATTAGCCATGGCTAGGATGATTCAGCAACAAGAAATGATCCTGGTAAGAGCAACATGCTTCTGCAAGAGGACAAGGAAAGAAGCTTTTATTACATCAAGTCATGGGGCTCAACAAAGGAATGGGGACTACAGCAGGATCAGCATCTGAATGAGCTTGGTACAACTAGTTGTGCTTAGTGGACTCCTGGTCTAAACCCTTGTTAGTGGGGAGGGGGATGGAGGAGGGAGATGGGTGGCAGGAAGTGGAAAGACATCAAAGACTACTGTCTGCTACAGGGAAGGAAGAACATGTTTACAGTACTTCAGTTTCCCTGATGACAAGCTATTTGTGGAAGGCACCTATGTAAACGACAATCACAGAATCTTTTGGATTGAAAAGATCTTTAAGATCATTGAGTCTAACCAATCTTTCAGTGAAGGAATTTTTCTTAATGTGCAACCTAAACTTTCCCTGGTACAACCTGAAGGCATTTCCTCTTGTCCTGCACCTACACATTGCTATAACTTGCTTTCAGGTAGTTGCAGAGAGCAAGAAGGTCTAAACCCCAGAACAGGGTATGCAGGAAACTGGTTGAATCATTATCCCTGGAGGTATTTAAGAGATGGGTAGATGTGGTGTTGAGGGCTTTAGTGGTGACTTGGCAGTGTCAGGTTAATGGTTGGACTCAAAGGACTTTTCCAAGCAACAGACTCTATGATTGTAGTTTATATATAGGTAACTTTCACAACTAACTTCAGGCCAAAGATTATTTTTTTTTCCTTTGCACTTTTTAAGTCTACCTTACGTGGCCTCCCTGCTCTTTATTTCCATGGTTTTGCTACTCTATGAATGTATTTCAGGTAGAGAATATTCATTTAGCCTTCCCTTAACAGACACATACTTTCAAACTCTTCTGTGTTCCTTGAATAAGGGTGCTCAGAGGAACACTACTGTTGGTCAGATGTTGGGTAAATATTCAAAGTGTTAATTTTAAGTTGGTAAAAAGTGGTTTGGCTTAAGGCATAAAATATTCTTCCAGAATACATATTACAGATCGACAGCACAGTATGAAGGTAAAGCCTAAGGCTAGAAACCTGATGTTCAAATTTCCATTTATAAATCAATAATCACTGCAAACAAACCAGCCCACTCACTTCTGTGAATGCCACAACACTTCCTCAGGCACAGCTTGGATATAAAGGCTGGTATAAACCTAAAGAGGGGGATGCTGGTGTGGCTGAAAGGTTGCACTGGCTTTAACCTGTAAGCTGCTAAGCATAAAGTGAGCTCAGTTGCATGGACTCATACCTGAGGAGTACTCTGAGTGGATACAACTTTTTTCTGTCCATGCCCTGAGCCAATCCAGAGCCAAGTGTCTGGACTGAAAGGGGAGAGGTTTTGATTATACACAAGGAAGAAATTTTCACCATGAGGGTGGTGAGGCACTGGTACAGGTTTCCTAGAGAAGCTGTGCATGTTCCCTACCTGAAAATGTACAAGGTCAGGCTGAACACGACTCTGAACAACCTGGAGGTCTTTTGGCCCATGGTATGGGGGCTTGGAACTAGATGACCTTTAAGGTCTGTTTCAACTCAGACCATTCCATGATTCAATGACTGATGTACCCAGCAGGATAGCTTCAGATACACCTGAAGGACTCTGGTGTACAAGGCAGAACCAGGAAAGAGCTGTCTAATCTCACATCAGCGACATCTTCACAAGATGAGTTCAGAAACTGTCTAGAAATTTCTGTCCTGAGAGCACCTCCTGCATTTATTTCCAGGCATGGAGAAACTAGATGCCCAGCCAGTAAGTCAGATGAGATGACTAAAAGCTTGCATGCATCTTTCAAGAGATCAGAGCCCAAACCTGCCTGCCCCCTCCTTACCAACTATCACATCACCTCATCTCAGAGACCTGTTTCCAATTTCAGGGCTTTTTTTCACAGTGTGTGTACAAGCCCTGATGTGCTCGTATGGAATGCAATTCCATAAGGATATTTACTACCTATTGTTTTAGAAGAGGCAAGTTATTTTTCTTTTCCAAACTGTAGAAATCACTCTCCTCCTCCACACACAACTCTCTTTCGTTTGTCTCTTAACTTGCTGTGCTTGGCCTCTGGCCAGAATCCCTTTTTCTGCCTTGAAGGAGGATGACAGCATGCCTTTGAAGTAATGCCAAGGCTGCTGTTAGGCTGACCAGCAGGGAGCAATCCTGCCCAGCACTCTCTGGCCTCTCCCAGATTGCTCTCCTTCTTTCCCAGAAACCGTCTCAGACAATGCAGAAGTTGAGTTGCTCATGATTCCCAGAAGAAAATTTTAAGCAATAGATGAAGTTTAAGCACACAGAGAGAAAACTGGAGCTGCAAAAGACATCAGAATATCATCTAAACCATCTTCTTTCCCTAAGGCAAACCCAGCTGTACCTACAAGACACTGCTGACAGATAATTGTCTGACTAGTCACAAGCAGTCTGGTCCAGCACATCACTTACCATCAGAAAGCTTTAGTATATCTTATTTCAATTTAATCCTATCAGTTCTTGACTGAATATGGACGTGGACAACTCATTCATTATATCATTCAGTTTCTAACACTACTGTAAAATACAGAGAAACAAGCTGTCACTAGTGACCCTGGTCACGGTGTCTGTACTTTTGGTGTTTACAAGAACACTACACTTCTCCACTGGCAAGGTGCCTTTATCATCATCGGAATAACCACTCAGCACTGACTCAGAGACATGACCAGGGGTTCACTGACTTTATTTCTTACAGTGTCTTCTATATCTTCTTGGGAGATCTCCCTCATGTCACTGAACAGCCCTAACCCCACTGACCTGACAGATTTAATTTGCTCACAAGTTGAAACTGCTACAGACTTATAACAAGGAGTGAAATGCAAAAGTTTGTCCAAGACTAAAAACCTCTGCACAAGACAAAGGCTTTATACAAAGAGTCTAAGAATATATTTCCTGTGTTACTTTATTTCCTACGCATCCATCATAGTCTTGGCTTTGGGATGCTGCTCATTTCCTATTTTGACTGATACTCAGCTGGCAAGATGAAAGAAGGTGAAATTCTGATTCAATACTGGCGTTGGATTTTGGTGGGGTTTTTGCAGTTAACCAGTTGCTTACAGCACTTTTTGCCTCTCACAATGGTAACATGGCAATACAAAGGTACAACAGCACATGTTGTGCTCTGCTAACAGGTTTAATTGTTTTAGCTAAAGGGGGATAAATGTAAGAAGGTTTGACAGGCGTTGAAAAGGTTTGTCTTTTTTACCTCTTCAAATGTTCCTGAGACACAAATTGAAACAAATAAATTTCCAATATAACTTACCAGTGGCTACCCTCACACTTACCCAGTGGAGGGGTTCATGATGCAACCCCTTTATCAGTGGATGCTTTGCAGTTACAGCCCCTCTCCAAGGTGTCATGATTCATTCCAAAATTGTGTCCCAGTTCATGAGCCAGCGTGACCGCTGCACCAAGAGGGTTTTCCGAGTGATCCTTAAAAGAACCAAAAGAACCAGTCAAGTCAACACAGAAAAACGATTCAAAAGACACATTTCCCCTCTAAGGTCCTATTGCCTGTCCTTTGAAGTGTTTTATGACCTTAGCAGCTGTAGTTACACTGATGTCATATGGACATAATTTTAAATTCAGCCACATATACCAAGTGCAAACTGGGAAATTCAGGACAGCCAATATGTCCTGGCAACCCAGTTCCCCCAGAACAAAACACATTCAAGACCACTGGACAACTTTGAACATCTGAGACATCTCTTTTTTTAGGGCTCAGAATTCCCTTGCTTAATAAATCCCCCAAAACAGTCACCTAGCAGGGGAATGTTGGGATGAGCAATGATTTTATGGGCGAGGATGAGTGTAATGAGGGAAAGTAAGATGATCCTTCATGTCAGGAGATAAATGACAAAAGGCACATTGGTCTATTTAACATTCTTCAGACTGTTGCTTTAATAACAGAAAGTCTAAGATTTCACAAGCCTTGTAACCAAAGGCTCCTTTTTAAAATGAAAGGACAAAGCAAGTAAAAGTCTTCAATAACCTCTTATTAACACCTATGGATATTCTAAATGTTGCATGTGTCAAGCTGAAATATGAAAATTAATCCTTGCTGCAAACCTGATTTGGGGGGGCAGTTATTTCTGACAAATTCACTGCATGGTCTGATTACAGGCTGCTGATCAAACTGATGTTTTGCCTGAGCCACAAATAAGAGACCTTCCACCTCATTCATTTCCCTTGAGGGGAGAAAAAAAAATCCACTGTACTCATATGAAATCTTTCCCTAAATGCATAAATATGTAATATAAATGCATGATCCACTATCTATCAGTCGCTAAATGGAATTACTAGGTACATCTGCCTGCTCGAGAAGTATATATGAATATATTCAGTTTAAATAACTCTTTCAGAATCATCTAAGGCAACCTTCAGAGTAAGAAGAAGTGAAAAGTAAAACGGTCCAAAACATTAACTGTATTAACAAAGCCCTTGCTGTATGACTTGGGATACATTTAAGAGTTTCATCTACCTTTGCTAGTATTTCAGTAAATAATTTTTCAAGCAGAAAACAAAATCAGAAAGAGAATACAGTCATTCTGAAAACAGGAAACTAATCCTTTTGCATTTAGAATAAACTTGAGAGAATTTTATCTTTTAACAAAGGTTCTCCCTGAATTTTAAAAAGGTGATATAAAAATCTTGTGACTAACATAGCAGGCAGGTTGTGTGCACTTTTATTTTAAGATGTTTGCTTGCTGAAAGAACCTGTACAACCTGTCCTAGTAAAAGAAACAATAGGGTAAACCTCTGCAGCAAAATCATCTGTAATAATCATAGAATCAACAAGGTTGGAAAAGATCTCCACAATCATCAAGTTCAACCTGACACCACAGACCTCATGACTACTAGATCATGGCACCAAGTGCCACGTCCAATCCCCTCTTGAACACTTCCAGGGATGGTGACTCCACCACCTCCCTGGGCAGCCCATTCCAATGGCGAATGACTCTCTCGGTGAAGAACTTTCTCCTCACCTCGAGCCTAAACCCCCCGGCACAGCTTGAGACTGTGTCCTCTTGTTCTGGTGCTGATTCCTGGGAGAAGAGACCAACCCCCACCCGGCTACGACCTCTCTTCAGGAAGCTGTAGACGGCAATAAGGTCTCCCCTGAGCCTCCTCTTCTCCAGGCTAAACAATCCCAGCTCCCTCAGTGTCTCCTCACAGGGCTGTGCTCCAGACCCTTCCCCAGCTTTGTTGCCCTTCTCTGGACACCTTCCAGCAACTCAACATCTTTCCTAAACTGAGGGGCCCAGAACTGGACACAGTACTCAAGATGTGGCCTAACCAGTGCTGAGTACTGCACAATGCCTATGCATGGAGATGTTTTATCTAGATATTAGTCACATACAGATTGATTTGTCTTTATGCTCATGGTAATTTAAGAGACACTTAGAAAATTCAATGCAATGGAAGCTGAGGCCATAAAAAGAACACAACCTCTCATTCACTCAACTGGAAAACAATCCAGGACTAAAGATTAAGAAAACAATTAAATAATTCCATATTGTTTACCAGTGACACATGAGACTGATGCCTTGAAATCAGAGCTATGTGGTCAAGACAGAAATTCCTCTAAGCTTTGAGCTCCCTAGACACACAACAAACAGCTCAGGTTTTCTTTTGCCAGAAAGAATCATAAAATCATTTTGGTGAAAAAACCTTTAATATCATCGAGTCAAACCATTCTCTAACTCTACCAAGGCTGGTGCTAAACCATGTCCCTCAGCACAACATCCCTGCCTCTTTTAAACACCTCCAGGGATGGGATTCCAACCACCTACTTTGGGAGCCTAGTCCAGTGTTTGAAAACCCTGCTTACTGAATGGGGATTATATTAATCTGAACAACTCTAAAAAATGGCAATTCAGAATAAAAAGAAGAATTCATACAATCCATTCCAAAACCAGAGCAATAAATAAACTGAAATGTAATCTGGGTCTATGAATAGGCAAATGATTATTACAGCCCACACGGTTCTCATTACTTGCTCAGATCCACTTGGAATGCAATTTTATCAGTTACTAGAGAGGGTTTTTAAAACAAGGAATGTGATGCCTCAGCAGAAGAGGTTATTTGAAGGCAGCATAAATGAAGATCATCAAAACAAACAGTGACATGTCCCATTTGATACTGAAACCATTTGAGTTTCACAAGGACTGAAGAAATGACTTTGATTCATTCCACCAGGGTCTTTTAAAGTTAACTTGAGCAGTAAAAGTCATTACCAAACAGTTTCACAACCACTGAATAAGCAACCATCTACTGTTAAGAGATTATAAGTTGCTGCACAAAACATGCAGCTGCTTTCAGCTGAACTCTGCCTCATTCCACTGAGATTCAGATTAAATTGTAATAATAAAGTATCGTCACCTACATCCAGAACAGGCAAATGCCCCTATCTGGGTAGTTTCCATATAGTTTCACCCAGTGAAGGAATAAGTTTCCCAAAACATACTTTTATTTCATTTAAGCAATTCACTGAAAGGAAAGTGCCTCAGTTCTGCAGTGGCATTTAGCCTGACTTCCCACAAAAGTCAATAGAAACTTGACATGAGTGAGAATACTACATTACACATCAGCAACACAGCAATATGCTGCTCTTAGAGTCATTAACTTAGTGGGCAGTCTTCTGAAACAGAATGAAAACTGAATCACGTGTCAAAGACTTGCATTAATGTCAATATTTGTTTGGTCTTTCTGCAACAAACAAGAGCTACTGTGGTGAAATACAATTATGATGTTCTTCATACACCAGAAGCTTCTCATGCTCAGATGCCTGCTCTCCCTACTTAGAGTTTCTATTAAAACGAGTGGAAGACAGATTGTCACCTTCCATGCCAAGATTTCAGCCCTATGGAAAAGCAGAGAGGGTCAGGCTCTGAGGGAGGCATGGTAGAGGAATTTAGATCATATATAATCAAATGTTTATCATGGAATTGAGAGCAGTCCTGCTAAGAAGGACTTCTGGTGCTGGTAGGTGAAAAGCTGGACTTTCCCCAGCACCACGTACTCACAGCCCAGAGCCATCTGTGTCCTGAGCTGATCCCCAGCAATGTGGGCAGTGGGTAGACAGAGGGGATTCTGCCTCTCTGCTCTGCTGAGATGCCATCTGCAGTGCTGGGGGCAGATGTGGAGTTCTCAGCACAGGAGAGACATGGACCTGTTGGAGTGGGGCCAGAGGAGACCACAGCAAGGATGGGAGGGCTGGAACCTGTCTGCAGTGAGGTCTGGCTAAGAAAGTTGGGGTTGTTCAGCCTGGAGAAGAGAAGGGTCTGTGGAGACCCTGTTGTGGCCTGTCAGTACTTGAAGGGGCTGATAAGAAAGCTGGGGACAGACTTTTTAGCAGGGCCTGTTATGACAGGACAAGGGGTAAGGCTTTTAAACTGAAAGAGGAAGAGTCACACTAAAAGGAAGGAAGAAATGTTTTACACTGAGGGTGGTGAAACACTGGCCTAGGTCACCTGAGAGGTGGTAGTTACCCATCTCTGTAACTCTCACAGGTCAGGTTGTTTGGGGCTGTCTTCAATGTTTTCTGTTTGAATATGTCCCTGCTGATTGCTGGAATGTTGGTCTAGACAACATTTAAAGCTCCCTTCCAACCCAAACCAGTCTGTGATTCTCTGATTCTGTATGGTGGAGCTGATTAACTGCAAAACCAGTGACAAAAATCAGATCGTACAAGGATGACTCCAGGCTTTGTATTCAGATGTTCTCTTGCAGTCTCACCATTGTCTATTGAGAGCATAGAAATATTTTTGCACTCTCTCTTTGGGTTGGGATGGGTAAGAGGTTGACTGAATTATAAGGGTAGCCAAATGTTCAGGTGCCCAGTGCTGGGACTGTTGAGCACTGTAGCCTCCCAGGTCAACAGTTATTCATTCTTTCTTTTAGAGCTTTCTTCTGTAGGAAATGTTATGATAAAATCCCCTTTTTTGTTGTTGCATACACCTTGTGAACTGGATTGGGGATATTTTGTGCAGCTTAGCATTTGTGTTTTGGGTGTGAACATTTGCTCGTTTTTGATTTGGCTTCTTTTTGAGGATTTCCTTAAAGAACTGGAAAACCTTTCTAGCTATACTGCACAAACCTTGAGCTAATTTGTACCTCAAAATGTTCCCTTTGTGGAGGTGGGAATCTGTGGGAAACACTGTTCTTCCCTGCATGACTGAAGCTTCATCCTGACCCAGGATTCACACACAGACAGTGGGTTTCTTCTGGACATATAAATCTGCCTTTCCTGGACAGACAAATCATTCTCTGCTCTGCCAAAGCCCTGAGAGTGCTTTAAAGAAATAATGCTGATTCGTGTTTTCTTATTACTGGAATGAAATATTTGTTGTTGTTTCTGTTTAAAATGACAGTTTCCAGAGCAAAGAAGTCTGACTTTGCAGTAAAACACACTGCAACATATTTTAAAGCTTTGCTAAAAAAATCAAAAGGACAAAGAAGTTATCACTAAGGGCATCTCTGACTGCAGATAAAGCCAAAGCAGTGACTGCAGGCCTGGGGGTGAAATGGATACAACAGGGCTGTCTGTCTCATATATGCTTTTGCCAGGATTTGGAGCTGCACTGGAAAACTCCTTCAGCTTTTTCATGCTCTTTTCCTGCTCCTTTTGTACTTACCCTCCAGATACCCAGTGAAAAGCTGCAACAAACACCAATTAGAGACTCAGCTTCTAAAACTACCAAAAGACTGTATATTCTGTGTACCAAGTCTCTGTATTTTCTACAATTTTGACATGACTTTCTCTAAAGTATATTAATTAATTGTTCTTTCCCACTGTTCACCTGATAGATCCTACCAGTCTGAATCACCTATACTTTGCCATGAATGCAACATCACACCAGCTTGGCTTTTTGCCTACTTGCCAAGAGCCCACAAAGGAGCCCCCCTCAGTTTGCATTATAGTTATGAAGGAAGAAAATGCAGGGGTTTCAAGGGCCTGTATCTGTGAGATTATTTTGCTACATGGTATGTCTTGAAGCAAAATTTTAGTGTCCTGGGCTCCAGGTTAGGCTCATGAAGCTTTGAAAAACTGGGAGCTTTGCAAAGCCTAAACATTGTGTGCTTCTTGGCAGTGCTGGGTTAACAGTTGGACTTGGTATTAAAGGTTTCTTCCAACCAAAACTGTACTATGGCTCTGAATTTGTACCTCATTTGTGTAAGGATCTACAGCTAAGGTGTCCAGCAGAGCTGGAGAGAACCATCACATCACCTAAGGTGCTTGAAGTCTAAGCAAAGCTGGGGGGAAAGAGAGGTTTTCAGCATATGAAGGCTGAACTCGAAGAATATGTAAGAGGATTTTAGGACTCACTGTCTTTCTGCTCTGGAGTTGAGCTCTGAGGTTGCCAGCTGGGCCTGCTAGTGACCTTCTGGCCCTGGGAATCTAAATGTGATTATATTTAAAGGACTTCTATTGCAAAGTTTGGTTAAAGCAAAACTTCTTTCCCTCCTTTTGGCACAAAACAGGTAGAAATTGTTAAAAAAAAAAAAAAAAAAGGCAAAACCAAAACCAATCAAGCAAACAAAACTATCCAACCAACCAGAAAAACCCAAAACAAAACAAAGTCCCCCCAAAAAAACAACTGAAAGAAGATATTACAACACCGCTTTCAGAAACTGGTTACTGCTTGTATGTCCACCATGTCTAGCATCTAGCATTACCAGTAATATATTTTTGAGAGAGGCTCAGGTAGAATAAACGCTGCCATTGTTTGTTCTTGTTGTCTGGCAATGCAATAAAACCACTGTGCTGCAAAGATGGAAAAAAGGCTTTACACAGGAAACTCTGTAAATACATAATAAAATCAATATAATAAAAGACTCAGGACAGAGTGTAGTTGCCTGTAACACTAGTATACCCAAGTGCATAACAAACACACCTTCTGGTTCTCATCCTTTGCAGCACCTCAGTACCTGATATAATGATACCTAGGAGTACATTGCTCTTGCAAAGAAGTATTGCTATATTTTAGTGTATGTGGTTTTTTTTTTTTCACTATAGAAAGTATCACAGCAAAGGCTGCCCAGGAAGGTGGTAGGGTCATGGTTCCTGGAGCTGTTCAAAAAAAGCATAGATGTGGTACTTCTGAACGTGTTTCTGGTGGCCCCGACACAAGAAGGACATCAGACTGCTAGAGAGGGTCCAGAGGAGGGCCGTGAAGATGATCAGAGGACTGGAGCACCTCCCCTATGGGGACAGGCTGAGAGAGTTGGGGCTGTTCAGCCTAGAGAAGTGAAAGCTCCTAAAAGACCTTATAGTGGCTTTCCAGTATGTGAAGGGGGTGTGCAAGAAAGCTGGGGAGGGACTTTTTACAATGGCTTGTAGTGATAGAATGAGAGGCAATGGATTTGAGCTGGAAGAGGGGAGATTTAGACTGGAGATTAAGAAGAAATACTTTACAATGAGGACGGCGAGACACTGGAACAGGTTGCCCAGGGGGACTGTGGATGCCTCCACCCTGGAGGTGTACAAGGCCAGGTTGGATGGGGCCTAGAGCAACCAGATCTAGGGGAAGGTGTCCCTGTCCATGGTAGGGGAGTTTGAACTAGATGATCTTTGAGTTCCCTTCCAACCCAAACCATTCTATGATTCTATAGTTTAATGGGCACAGTGACATTAAGCTGACAGTTGGACTCGATTTGCAAAGTCTTTTCCCACCAAAACGATTCTATGATTCCATGATTTACAAACAAAGTGCATGTAGAAATAGATGATATTGAGACAGAGAATGGGACTAATAGGGCTGATGTTCTGGTACAGAACAGAGTACTTCTGTATTTGAGATTGTGTGTCACAAACGTCGGGCCAGTTTCAAGTGCTGCACTTTTACCACTTACCATGACAACCCCTCCAGACTGCTCTGCAGTACACATGCTCATTATGGGTGCCATGCCAATGGTGGTCCCTTGGAAGTACACCCCACTGCAGGAGGGAGAAGAAGAATCACAGGATCACCTCTCAGTGCCAAGATATCACCCTATTCTTTTCAGTCTTGTATTTCTGCCAATTTCAAACAAAGGTCCCATTTCAAATGTGTCAGCTCCAGACATTTGCAAGTTTAACAGCGAAAAGCATAGATTAGTCATGCCAACTTGCTGAACTGGCAATGGCAGCATCCTTGCTACAAGAACAATCCATTTGATCCTCATCAGGGGGTTTATGGCTGTAACAGGACTCTGCTTGCCTTTTTTTGTTGTTGTTTTTTTTTCCCCTCTCCTGACTAAGGTTGGGAATAGAAATACAAACATAAAAGTAATATATCAAGAAGGGTTATTTTAATGTAGTGGCAAGTGTATATGCTAATTGCTATAACACAGTCTAGAATGTAATCCTTACCAACAAAGTATTATTATGCATAGAGAGTAATCAAATATCTCATGAGAGAACAGAGCTCACTCATATAGATAATGTAAGAAAATCTACATAATTAGTAAAGACCTCCTTTTAATTACTAACACATCAAGAATATTTGACTGTGTAAGATGAAGAATAGCTCATTGATCAAAATGATACCTGATTCATGAAAGATGAGCTTCTCTTACATATTTTTTCATGAGTCCTTTTCTTTTGAGCATATTTACTCAATTAGTTCGGTCCAGGGAGCAGAATCAGGGTGAAAGATGGGTATGATTTCATTTTTAAGTCACAAATGCAAATGAAATAACTGATTTAGGTACCATTTTAAAGTTCACTGATGTCTTTCTACTAATAAACAGGTTTCTTAGCTTAGGCTTCTTGCCCCCTTGGGATGGTAGCAGAATTGTCTTATTCAGCAACAATTTAGACTTGAGACCATCTTAAACCACTTGTAATTTTACACCCTAATTATTTAGCAGCTTGTTGCACATCTATACTTCAACATGAGCTGTATTCAGAAAAGGTGTACAAGCAACAAGGCTACTGTAGAGCTGTGGGAAAAAGTCATCTGAAGCATCTGCTGAGGGGCCCTGCAAAGGGCTTTGTTGTTTGATGTTTTCAGAGGGGCGACAAACCCACAGGAGCACAGATGTTCCTCCCAACAGCTTAGCAACTGGGGAAGAATTCAGTACGGCTCTCCTCAAATCCCAGCCAATATTTGATACAGTGTTAAGTTTACCTTATCAGCTGTGCATTGTCATGGGGTTTACGAGGTAGTAGTTTTAGCTTCCTCCAGTCCAGGAACTCATGGAGGCTGGTGAAAGGGTCTTGAGAAATAGAACACTTATCCATGTCATTCCATACTTCCACTCCAACCAGGGCTACTCGAATATTTAGTGGCCTATAGAACTGATGTGAAAAGAAAATCTATTTTAGACAACATTGGATTACAATATTTCAATAGGATGATAATGTGCATATGAGCCTTCCTTGCACAGGTTTAGTCTTATCTCTAGGGCAAAAATGAACATCTGACAGGACTGACTCAGACAAAATATTGCTATAACTTACAGAAGATGGTTCTGACCCGACTAAACACCTATAAGGAATTCAAAGAGATCCAGAGATATGTTACTTCTTTGTGTCCCACCCTAGTTTGGTATCCTTCAAGACGAAATGCCACAACACAACACACATGAACTTCATGGTACTGTTCTCAACACAGGAAGAACATGAATGAATTGGAATGGCTCCAGAGGAGGACACAAAAATTGAGGGCTGGAACCCCACTGCTACGAGACCAGGCTGAGCGAGTTAGGGTTGTTCAGCCTGGAGAAGAGAAGGCTCCAGGGTGTCCTTCTTGTAGCCTTTCAGTACTTAAAAGGGGCTAGAAGGTGAGGACAGACTTTTTAGACAGGACAAGGGGTGATGGCTTTAAAGTAGCAGGGGAAGATTTAGGCCAGAGAGAAGAAGTTCATGAAACACTGGCCCAGGTTGCCAGAGAAGTGGTAGATGCCCCATTACTGGAACCCTTACTGGTCAGGTTAGATGGGGCTCTGAGCAACCTGCTCTAGTTGCAGATGTCCCTGGTGACTGGAAGTGTTTTGGACTAGATGATCCAACCCAAACCATTCTATGATTCCTTTACTTCTGAACAAATATGTTGCTATGGCAGGTGACTCTCTTCATGTCAACTCTCTATCAGTAGCACTAGTATCATTCAAGAGGTAGGGGTAGCTGTGTTGTAGCAGAGTTTTGATTCAACCTAATAGATGAAAATTTAGCCAGAGTCATCAAGCCTCGCTCACAGCAGATGAAAACATGTGACTTAAGTGCTGTGGGCTACGTATGCTCTTATCCCACTGGTAAATGCTGCAGTAGCTACATGAGGGTAGCTGGTGCAGCAGTAGCAATGGAGCAGAGATAACAATTCTAATGTGAAGAAGGATTCAAGAATTGATTAAGTCCACATTTGGCTGATAGGCTGAAAAAGCAGATACTAGATCTTTGTCTTGTTTATATGCATTACAGTGGCTAACACTGGCATTTGCTGAGCATAACTTAAGCAGGAAACATAAATATAATATAACATGTAAAATTAATTTTGAGCAGGTAACATATAAACACATATCCTCAAGCAATAAGTCAGTGAGACAATTATGGAAGAGGTGAAGGTGTCTTCAGCAGGTTGGTTTTAATCAAGAATGCTTCTCCGTGAGTTATTGCCCTTGAGGTATCACTTGATTAGTTTTTAGCTAAATTAAACCTCCCTCAATTATAATTTCACTACTGGACTCTTCTTTCTTTTTTTTTTTTTTTCCTGACCATACAGCACAACAAAAATAAAATTTAATTTGTTCAAAAGACCCTGTAGAGGACTCTTAGTGATTGTTGTTTATTGTCAAGATATTACTTCAAATACAAAACAATCCAGTGCTTGTCTTTATTGCCCTCACTCAGCCACCAACTTCTGCTTACTTAAGCACTGCATTACTTTTAATTCTAGCCATCCTGACCATATTTTCACAAGTTCTTTGTAGGCGGCCTTACAACTGGACCATTCCTTGGTCCTGCAAAAGACTTTGTCCTGCAAATTGCTCATCAAAATAATCCTTTTCTATGGGCTATTCCACATGTGATTATTCCCACCCTCTTCACAGGTTAATAAACTCTTAGGGCTGAGTTGTATATCTCCTTAGGAGCAGGGTTTCCACAGATGTATGCATCCCATATATATCAGAGTTTACAGTTTGATGTGTTAAAGAGCAGATGAAAAGTTTAAGGTTATTTTAAGTTACTTAAAGTAATTGTAGAGAAGCATTGTTCTGTGATATTGGAGTATTAAAAAAGCAGGAGAAATGACCCTTTGGAAAGGTGAACGGATAAGGAGATGTGTCAAAGGCTGTGAAAGCTGCAATCTGAGAATGGTAGAAGAAATATAGATTTCACATGAATGTCCACCAGAAAGCATAATAGGTTTGAATAAAGTGAAATAATGCTCAAGATCTTACCTTATCAACATAGTTTGCAATTTCTATCAGCCTCTGCTTAATTTTCTCCACATTTTTGCCTTGTCTCTGAAACTTGGAATGTAAAGGATCAATGTATTAAACATAAAAAATATGACTGAGTTTTCCCCAAACAGCCACCTTCCTCTGCCAGCGTTGTCAGTGGTGTTTGGGTATTACACGGTCCAGTCAAAGGCTATTGGCAGGCTCCTCTTGGCTTCATGGGCTGCCTCAGAACAAGCAGAAGCTATGGAATAGGATTTTGATTCTCACAAAGATTTAAAAATATCTAAGTCTTACATAGGGATCTTTCAGGAACTGATGTTCTCTGAGAAAGGAAAAGCTCTTTTAGCTGTTTTGGCTCTTGCATCAGAGTGTTAGTGATTTCCTAAACAGCAGTGCTCAAGGAGACAAAAAAAGTATAAGCAGCAAAATAATTCAACCCAAAATCTAGATCTGTGGCTCTCTAGAATATTTCTACAGCCAATCTTGTAGAAGCTTTGAAGCTCTCTGCGCAAACCATCAGGAAGGTGATTGTGTGCCATGCAATGTGATGGTAAGGTATTGGTTCAAAAGTCAATGGTGATGAAGGCTTAATTAGATCAAGGAGATCCTGGGGCAGTGAATTTTTGTTTACCTCTTTGATTACTGCCAGATATCAAAGTTATTTGAGAGTGAAATTCCATATGAAATTTTACAATTCACTCTAAGTGTGGTTCTGTCTTAATAGTGCCTTCCACTGCTCAGCCCTAATTAGAGAAGAAGCTCTGGGGATTGGGCTAGATGATCTTTAAAAGTTCCTTCCAACCCAAACCATTCTGGTTCAGTGAAAACCATCATATTACTCTCTGAAACACATTACTTGCAATACCATGGTAACTGAATGGAGCTACCTATTTCCAGTCCATGCTTCCCATGATTTTTTTTAAGTTGAAGCTTCTTACCTCACGATTATCTGCCACAATAACAAGCTCCACGTACTTCGTTGTCTTCAGAGTCTCCCTCTTGTGCTGCCAACAACAACAAAAAGATGAAAATAAGATTTTAGGGCTTGTAATAAGTGACCGTTGGAATCAGCTCTGCCTCAGTCCAACAAAATGCTTGCAAGATGAGATACACATCTCAGACTTCCAAAGATTTTGCTATGTACTAATTTTTATCGTAATTTTTTCTCCTCACTGTGCAGAACAGAAATGAAAAGAAATACTGCAACAGAAATAATATATGCAACAATGACCAAAAAACCCACCAAAACCCACCAAACAAAACCAAACCGGATTTGATCACAACAAGGACAGTGGTGCAAAGTCTTTCTCAACCTTTCAGCTTTCTGTGGATGAAATGCTTGTTATCTTTCCTCACAGGAGAATATCCTCTCTAGCAGAAAGACCTTTGCTGTTTCCAGGGCGTGCTTAAGGGAACGATGAGATGACTTTTAGCAAACATTTCATACAATAGACAAACTGGCTACTAAGCAAAATGAGAGATAAAAGGATATTGAGTGAAGCAGAGAAGAGATCAAGTGGTCAACTGATAAATTATGTAGGAAGAAAAACCCCGAACAAAAACTGAGGGAAAAAACACAGGCTGAGATCTCAGTGCCTGGGGAAGCAAACTAATACAATTAAAAATGGAAGGCATACATTTAGTTTTGTATCTGTTTATTTATCTACTTGCTGTTCTATGCAGATCTAAAAGATTCACAATGCTTAGCTGCAAGAGATCACTGGAGAAAATGGAATGATTTTGTAATGGTATTAATCATCATACAGCTCCTCTGCTACCCTAAATTCAGTGACCTATTAATGCCCATAGAAGTTCTGTGATTTACAGCAGCTGAACATCTATTCTGTCATTCCTCCCTTGTTTCTGGAATAAGGCAGTTAGGGAAAAGAAGTCTCAGCAGTCTATCTGATCCTCATGCCAGAACTTAAGGAGTTTAAGCAGATGTCTGACCTACTAATGACCATGATGTCTTGAATTAAACCAATGCTCTATAACCCAAAACATGACTAAAGCTTTCCAAAGTAAACTGTTCCAAGGTGAACTGTGTGATCCCCTAAGCTCAGTCAGTGCTGGACATTGCCTTCCAGCCAAATTTCACAAAGCTTTCTTCACGTTACCAAAGTGTTCCCCTTTGTTATCTGCAGATTAATGATTCTGAATGTTTTGCAAGAATCATTGTGTTTAGAGGAAAGTGACAGATGTGACCTTTAGTAACTCTGACTTTCAAACTCATATTTAATAGTGTTCCACAGCCTTCAAACTACAACAACTGGAAAATAGCTAAGTTCCATTTGGACAGTATTTATGAACCAAGAAAGCACTAAAATGTGTCATTAATGAGCTAAACATCAATGACACCGACACTTCACAGGAATACACTCATTAGCAAGTCTGGCAAATGAGTTCAGGTAGATATTTTTACAATTTCTCCTGGTATTTGGCTTCTCTGACAGCTTCTTGTGCACTACAAGAGGCAGCTGTGATTATGATGGGGTCATGATGTGTATACAGCCTTGGTACCCATGCCCATGCCTCATCTGCCACTCAGCAGTCAAGGCAGCGTAGCACAGCAGTGCCTGGTGATCAGCTGGCTGGGAACCAGAACACCAGAGAGTCATCAAGTCCCCTCCTGCTGCTTCTGCAACAGCAGCAGATGCAGTACAAAGGGCTTGCCATGTCTCTGTAGACTTCAGCAGAACCTTCAGTGCTGTGGCAGAGATTGTTTTACCTCCCTGTAAAATATATCAGTTATGAGTGAGATGCCACACATAGCAAATCTCCATATGGGTGTTGTTTGTGGCAGAACTGATCTCAAAGACACTAGAATTCTAACAGAAACCTGTTTCTGATCAAAGATGTACCCCCAAGGTGCCTCCAGCCTTCTTCTAAGTGAAGAGTAAAAGATGAGACATGAAAATTCTGATACAGAGATGCAAGAAGGGCTCTGCTACATCAGGCAATTTAAACCATTTACTTCTTACCAAGAGTAAAACTGTTTGGACTGGAGAGAGATAGCCTGAGAGAAATTGGCCAGCAAGGTATCATCTTGTAAGCCTCTGGTGACTGCCTTGCATAACGAATGTGTTCCTGTGATTTGCCCAAAGGCTATGTGCATTCCTTGGATACAACAGTTATTTCTAAAATATACCTAATTGTGACTCCATTCAGCTTCCTTTCTGCAGCCAACTGCAGCAATACACAATCCACTGCCTGAGTTCATCCTTCAGAATTAAAATGTGGAGTCAGTAATACAGCCATGATAGCTGTATGGGAGACAATATGCTTTGTTTCATTGACCATTGTCTTTCTTCCCTGCTTGTATCACACCTGATCCTATTACAAAACTGTTGGCCCATGCCACTGTAGCCCTCCTTCATACACCCCTGCTTGGCATTTAGCATGACTTGAATTCACACAGCAGTGAGGCAGCCACTCTCTGTCTGTGATCCACTTGCCTCAATCAGATCACCTGCCTAATCTGTGGTCCACCAGCACCTGCAAAATGCTTTTTATTTTCATACTAGAATGTTTTGGGTTACAAGGAACCTTTAAAGATCATCTAGACCAGCCAGCCTGCAGTCAACAGGGACATCTGAGTAACCTGCTCTGGTTGCAGAGTCCTATCCAACCTGGAATGGTTCCAGGGATGGGGCACCTACCACCTCCCTGGGTAACTGGAGCCAGTGTCTCACCACATTCAGTGTAAAAAAAAATCTTTTTTCTTTCTAGTCTAAATCTTTCTCTTTTAGCTTAAAACCCTCACCACTTGTCCTGTCACAACAGGCCCTGATAAAAAGTCTGTCCCCAGCTTTCTTCTAAGCCCCTTCAAGTACTGAAGGGCCACATGAAGGTCTCTGGGCTGAACAGCCCCAACTTTCTCAGGCTGTCCTCACAGCAGAGGTGTTCCAGCCCTCTGTAGTTTCAGAGAACTAGTGATATAGTAAGAGCTGTCTTACATGTCAGGCTTGCTTTCTGCATGATTCTATCTCAAAGGAGTTTAATGGGAAAAGACACTCCTTGATGAATTTTGAGGGTCCACTATGTTGTGGAATGACCTGGTATTTATAGAGGCCCAATTTCAGCAGGGTAAATCATCTCTGTGCAGACTTTCTACACAAAATCACGGAGACAGTTCAGTTGGAAAACACCTTTAAGATCATTGACTCTGTGGTGGAGTAGGAAGGTTCCCCCCCCACACACAAAAAGAATTCCACAGCTAACTCAGCCGGAGAAGCAGATGAAAGCTGTATTTTACAAGCAGAAATGGAATGCAATGAATATGTATAAAAATATACAATATTTATAATATATACAGAAATATACAGCAAAGTATGTAATACAGGAAACCTTTCCCCAACCCCCCCCTGCGGCCAGGGGGTTTGGCCTGCCGCTCCCTTCTCCCTCCCTACCTCCCCTTTTTCCCAAAAGGGTTAGAGAGAAAGAGAAGGGAAGGTAATTACAAGGGTGAAAACTTTGTTAAAGCTCAAAGCGGATGCAAAAGTTAGTTTTCTCTTATCTGGTTAGCAAGAATCGTAGAGAGAAATGAGCCAGCTCACAGCACAGGGGGAAGAAGAAGACGACTGCTGACTGCCCCCGACTGAAAGACTAAACAAAAAATCTACAGCCGGGTCCCACCAATGAAATTGAATTAGCATATCTCTTGTTTTCATTCTAATATCAAAATATTCGCCCAGAGTATTCAGAAAGTGTCTCTTTCTTAAAGGCACAGCCTAAACCGGTCACAGACTCCAACCATCAGTCCAGCAGTACCATGCCTTGAAATGCCCTATCTACATATTTTTTGAACA
Organism: Picus viridis; assembly: GCA_033816785.1. Lineage (NCBI taxonomy): Eukaryota > Metazoa > Chordata > Aves > Piciformes > Picidae > Picus > Picus viridis. The sequence goes on along the minus strand of CM066586.1, from coordinate 17,269,627 downwards.
CCTCCAGGAATGGTGCCCCCACCACCTCCCTGGGCAGCATGTTCCAACGCTTGACAGGCTTTCAGTAAAAACATTTTTCATAATATTCAGTCTAAATCTCCCCTGGTACAACCTGAGGCCATTTCCTCTCGTCCTATCTCCAATTACTTGGGAGAAGAGACCAACACCCATGTCACTCCAGCCTCCTTTCAGGTAGGTGTAAAGAACAATAAGGTCTCCCCTCAGTCTCCTTTTCTCCAGGCTAAACAGCTCCAGTTCCCTCAGCCTCTCCTCATAAGACTTATTCGCCAGATCCCTCACTAGATTTGTTGCCCTCCTCCGAATGCACTCCAGTCAATGTCCTCCTTGTAGTGAGCAGCCCAAGCTCAAGGCCTGACTTGCTCCACTAAAACTCATGTTTGTATCTGCAAAGTTGAGTCTGCTGTTGTCCCATCATTTATCTGTATTTAAATCCAGCTCAAAGGCTAGTCTAACTTTGTGGTGTATTGATCTCACATTTCATCTCTGCTCAATGAGAATTCAGTATTGCTAGTTCATAGTATCCTAGTATCAGTCAGGGTTGGAAGGGACCACAAGGATCATCTAGTTCCAACCCCCCTGCCATGGGCAGGGACACCCCACACTAGATCAGGCTGGCCAGAGCCTCCTCCAGCCTGGTCTTAAACACCTCCAGGGACGGGGCCTCAACCACCTCCCTGGACAACCCATTCCAGGGCTTCACCACTCTCATGGTGAAGAACTTCCTCCTCATGCCCAGCCTGAATAGTTCCAGCCTTCACTAGTTGAGTGAAGGGTCAGAAGAAAAAAACAACAAAACAAAACAATACCAACCAACCAAATTAAAAAAAAAAAAAAAAAAGGAGCAAAAATCTCCCACCACACCTGTCAAGAAATCAACAATATTCATCATGCCCTGAGCCTGGGACTAGATTTCTGCTCATTTGTGACACACAGTGTAATGTGGAGCAGCCGTATGTCTCCACACTTTGCAGGTCATCTTTATTCAGTACATCATGCCAGTCTACTTAGCTGATGACACCGCTGAAATGTGAAAACTCACTCCACACATTCCATTTGACAGCTCTCAGAGTTCATACATTGGAAGTGTATCCAACATACTCATTATATATATATATTGTACCTATCCATATGATGTGACTGTTGACAGGTTTATAATTATGGTCACTGAACCACAGCAAGTGCATTTTTCAGATATTTAAGGTGAATTCTGGCATGTAGTTGAAGCCATCAACAAAATGTGAGAACCATGAGGGTAATAGCAAAATTGCTTTGATTGTACCAGCTAGTTGTACACATACATTTTATTTCAGTTTCCTGGTGTTACATTGATTACTTCAGTGACATTCAGTCAAAAGTCATAAAGATTTTAAGGAAACCTTAATAAGGTTGTGAAAAGTACTTTTCCAATGTTTTCAACCCACACACATTTTTAGAAATACACTTAACCCATACAATGATATATACAAAATTATAGAATGGTATGGTTTGGAAGAGAACTCTGGAGATCAGATAGGCCAACCTCTCTGCTAAAGCAGGATCACTCCCAGCCCAAGATAACAATGTCCAGATGGGTTTGGAATGTCTCCAGAGAAGGAGACTCCACACCCCCTCTGGGCAGCCTGCTCGAGGGCTCCAGAACCCTCACAGCAAATCATTTTTTACTTATGTTGAGGTGGAACCCCTGGATTCCCATTTGTGCTCATTTCCCTTTGTCCTGTCACCAGCCATCACTGAAAAAAAGTTTGGCCTCATCCTCTTGACACTTGCCCTTTAAATATTAAGAAGATCCCCTCAGTCTGCTCTCCTCCAAGTCTCTCATCCTTTCCTCCTCACAGAGATGCTCCAGTTCCCTCAGCATCATTATAGCCCCTATTGGATTCTCTCCAGTATTTTCCTGTCCCTCTTGAACTGGGGAGCCCTTAATTGGACCCAGTATTCCAGATGTGGCCTCACTAGGGCAGAATAGAGGGGGAGAAGAACCTTCCCTGAGACACAGTTAAATACATTAGATGTAAGACAAAGGCTAACACATTAGATGTAATATTTAATGTGAAATAACCTAACATCATTACATAAATAATATCTAGGAATGTCATTTATGTTGCTTTCCTTAACAATTACCCTGATGCAAAGTCTTAGTAGTACATGCAAGTATAAATCCCAATATGAGATATTTAATAAATGCTGAGGGCAGATTTGTGTCATTGTGTCATTTCTGAGCAGCTGAACCAGTGTTTTCTACAATCCTCTTCCAATATACTTGTTACAGACCTTCCTCTTCATGATCTTGAGCTCATGTAATTTTCTACCGTTTCCATCAGGTAGATGCATTTCACATTAAGTGCATTTCTTCCTACAGGCTAATACATCTGTAAAATGATATGGTGTGAATTTGTTTTGTCTGCGTAAGATACTTTCCTACTGAAAGTAAAGGCAAAAGTTCAAACCTTAATATTAACCAAGCATCATAGCTGTCATGTTCTTCTTCAGCTTGGGTGGGCAACAGTTTTTCCAGACATTGCTCAGTGTTCTTCTGAGGTCTTAAATTCTGTCTAGAATCATGCAGGGACCAAAATACATTACTGCAATATGAACCCCTGCACTTTTCTGTGTCTTCTCATTACCAGTAAGAAAATAAAGAGCAAGTTATACAAGTAGGATCAAGAAAAAGTTCTAAAGCTTTAACAAATCACCTAAATACATGCCTATTTTTAAGCAGGCACTTAACCATATGAGGTCAAAAGAAGCTGACTACATGGTTTCATGTTTTACTCAGTAGACGCTCTTTGTAACCAAGGCAGTAAGACGTAAGAGCCACCAGAGATGTATTCAGCAAACCAGAAACATCGAAGTGCATCATCTACCTACCCTGCCAGCTTGAGGATGGTGTGATGTGTCATTGCCATCAGCTCCCATGGCAGAGATGTCGAGCTGGTGGCCACAAGATCCCGGGGCTATTTTCAAATTCTCTGCTCGGTAGATCTTGTGTTCACTTGTAGCACCTTCTAACGGTTCCAGGATGTAGCTTTTGTTTTCAAATACAATAATTCCCCTGTTACAGAGAGAACAGAGCAAGTTGTGTGGTTTTCAATAACGACGAAATACGAAGAAGCAAAACTCTGGTTTACAAAGCCAAGGTCAGATGGAACAGGAAACATCAAACTGTCTATTTGTCATTGCAACACACTATACTTTAAAGGAAGCAATGGCTCAAAGAAAAATTTTCTCTTCTAAAGTGTTGTTCTGTAGAGCAAAATTATAGCTGTGTTTTATGTGTCTTCCACTCTCTCAGTGATGCATTGCCACTGCTGAGTGGAGTCACGATGAGTCTGCTTCTGAGGACTCGTGGCAAAAAGCAATGAACAAAAGCATGGTGAAATGCTTTTGTAAGAAAAGTTACAGAGTGAAAGTATTCATTATAATCTGAGGTATGCATGACACCTTTTAAACCAAATGCTGATGCAAGCGTCAGTTCTGCCAGATGAAAGAAGCTTTGCAGCATCAAAATGGATTATTAAATATTGCACAGTGGGGCAGAAGAATGAAACTCAGATATATTAACAAGTGGATCTCTGTTTAACTCATTTTACTACCCAAAATACTATTTTTTACAGCAATACCACCTGCTTTCTGAGGTTCTCAGAAATTTTCCATCAGTGAAACCTACAGCAAAGAGGGAAAAGAGGTTCAGGAAGAGATACACCACCTTCCTGCACATGTTTTTTTGAGCAACCTAGGGGACACAGTTAATTCTGGGCTTCAAGTACTGCCTCCTAACCAAAAATCCTGTATACAGCAGAGAATTCACCAAATAAAAGCCATGCTTGTGTTCCTGTCCTGGGACATGGCCAATCACTGTGAGCTGCTAAAGTAAAACAAAGTCGACAAGAGGTTCAGTGTATTGTGGCCACTAGGCGGATGGAGGTGATTCTGCCCCTCTGCTCCGCTGAGACTCCACATGCAGTGCTGGGGACAGCTCTGAAGTCGTCAGCACAGAAGAGACAGAGCAGGGCCAGAGGAGGGCACAGCAATTATGGGAGGGCTGGAACAGCTCTGCTGTGAGGGCAGACTGAGAGAGTTGGGACTGTTCAGCCTGGAGAAGGCTCCAGGGAGAGGTCATTGCAGCCTTTCAGTATTTAAAAGGCTCAGTCATAAAGATGGGGATAGACATTTTAGCAGGGCCTTTTGTAACAGGACAAGAGGCGATGGTTTGAAACTAAAAGAGGGAGATTCAGACTAGAGAGAAGGAGGAAATTGTTTGCACTGAGGGTGGTAAGACACAGGCTCAGGTTGCCTAAAGAGGTGGTAAATGCCTCATCCCTGGAACCATTCTAGGTCAGGTTGTCTGGGGCTCTGAAACACCTGATCTAGTTGCAGATGTCCCCACTCACTGCAGAGGGTTTGGACTAGATGACATTTAAAGGTCTCTTCCAATCCAAAACAATAATCTTTCCAATTCCTCCTTCTGAAGCTGCTGGCTTAAGGCTGCACTTTCAGCTCAGCATGGGAAATTCAAACAGTGTGATACAGATGTCCATGGCCTGCATGTGCTGGATTATCTGGTACTATCTGGCATCAAGCAGGACAGTCCCACTCAATGATCATCAGAGGTCCCTTCCACCCCTATTATTCTGTGATTCTGTGTGAATTAGTCATTATAACTGCATCTGCAAGAGCACAGAATAAGACTTCTCTTTATGTACTTCAAGACTGGCACAGCAAAAGAAGACACCAAGGAGGTTTGTGGACAGGGCCCAGGTAGAAATTACTTTAAGAGAAAGGAATTTCATACTCTCTGCCTAACTTCCAACTTGCATCCTGAGCACTGCCAACCACACAGAAGGATACAAGGGAATTTCTAAACGCAGCTGGATATCAGGTTCTGCTGGGTCACTGTGTGACCAAAGAAAGGCACCCTTTAGAATCTATTTCTCTCTTTTAAATGAGAGAGCATTTGCTTATGGGCTGTTGTAAACATTCATCAATGAGACACTACTCTGAATAGTGCTCTGCATTACTAATTCCTTCCTTGTCTTTAAATCGTCAAGGCATTAATCCATAAGCCCTGGAAAAAATTCAGCAGCAATAATTGTAATTTACCCATATGGAATTCCGTGGAACTTCTAATTGGCCAAGGCATTTGTCCTCAGTTCCTCCTCTAATCTGCTCTATAGTGTCTGCATATGCTATTAAACAGCAATATCTTCCAGCCCAAAGCCGGCTGTATTTTATTGGGGTGTCTTTTCTTCATGTCTGCTCTTTTTATTCCTGTCTGCGCTGCAACAAAGGTAAGATACTACAACCAATGTGAGACTAATAGGTGTCTGTGTACAAATCTTCTGCAGAAAGCTTAAAAAAATAATAGAGGGAAATACAAAATGCAGGGGAGGGAAGAAAAAAAAAGGGGAGTGGGGAAAAGGAAAAAATAAAAAAGATAAAAAAGGATGAAAGGACGAAAGAGAGGAAAAGGAACAAAGGGAAAGAGAGGGAAAAAATGAGGGGGAAAGGGAAAAATGGGGTAGAAAAGGAAAAAAGGAAAAAAATGAGGGGAGGAGGGAAAAAAAGGAAAAAAATTAAAAGCAAAAGAAGGAAGGACCCAGAGTCAGGTTAATGACACCATAAAGACATTTAAAAACAAGAAATAGAATGTCAAGGAAAAGCTGCCCTAGCTATTCTATTTTTAGCAAGCTAAGATGAAGAAACTCAAAGTCTTTGGCCTCCTGACCAATTAACTGAAATTTTCATTCCAAGTTGACTGCACTGTTTAGCTATGAAACATCATTATCATCACTGGAGCCAAGCCAACAAATAACCATTTTACTTTTAGCTAGAACAACTAGAAGTCCAAGGAAGGAGAAAAAGACAGGAAAACTGCGATATTAAAGATTGTGGAGCAGCATTCACAGGAACCTGCTTCACTGATCTGAACCAAGAATCAGGGGTGATAACTCCTTTGTGGCTTCTTTCATACCCTCAGCAAATCAGTAAGATCTATTATTTAACCATGATACAGAGATGCTGTGTATGATGGATCACAGCAGGAAAAGCAGGACTGATTTATCACAGCAATCCTTGTAGCTCCAGCCAGGATACACTGTAGTATGCATGACACATGAAAGACCTCCAAGCAGGTCACCCCATGATCTGAGTAACCTTGCACCCTACAGTTCTAAATTATTTTCAGATCTGCCTTATTCCTTGAAGAATTTAGGAAACTAGGACAGCATATCCCCTTTACTCTAATAATAAGCAACTCTGTAATCAGCACAATCAAATGAGGTTTGTTGTCTTGCCCTTGTGTAATTAATCACTGAATTTTGGAGGCAGCTGGAACCAGCAAGAGAGGCAGAAGTCCACTAGTCACTGGTTGAAATGGGACAGCCTGACCATGTCGCTTTGCTGACAACTGAAAACCTTTATCCTGCTCAGAACATTAACTTAAAAAAATACAGACCTCAACCATTTTCTTTAATTATTTACACCAGAGACTGAGTGGTATCCTTTTATTGGGTAAAACTCTTTTTCTTCTTCTTTTTTTAAAAGCCAGCATCTTGTCAAGAGTTCAAAACACACAATCATAGAATTGTTTTGGTTGGAAAAGACCTTTCAGATCTTCGGGTTCAAGCATGAAATAACTAGAAAAAAGCCACATCAGTACCAGGTGTCCAATGTACCCCTTGTGTAGCCAGTTACTGCCTAAAATAACTAAATACCCATTTCTTTACCCCTCAATCTCTTTAGCTGCAGAGGCTATGGAAAAGGAGATGGGAAATTAGTCAACAGTCATCTGAAAATGAGCCAGTGTGTGCCCAGGTAGCCAAGAAGGCTGGCAGCATCTTGTCCTGTATCAGCAACAGTGTGACCAGCAGGAGTTGATCATCCTCCTGTATTTGGCACTGATGAGGCCACACCTCAAGCACTGGGTTCAGTTTTCGGCCCCTTACTACAACAAGGTCATTGAGGTTCTGGAGCATGTTCAGAGAAGGGAAGCAAATATGGTGGAGTCTTCAGAGAAACAGCTGAGGGAACTGAATCTGTTTAGCCTGGAGAAATGGCTCAGGGGAGATCTTCTCACACTCTACCACTCCCTGAAAAGAGGTTTGTAGAATCATAGAATCAATAAGGTTGGAAAAGACCTCAAAGATCATCAAGTCCAACCTAGCACCCAACACCTCATGACTAACTAAACCATGGCTTCAAGTGCCATGTCCAATCCTTTCTTGAATACCTCCAGGGACAGTAACTCCACCACCTCCCTGGGCAGCACATTCCAATGGCCAATAACACACTCTCAGTGAAGAACTTTCTCCTCACCTCGAGCCTGAACTTCTCCTGGTGCAGCTTGAGACTGTGTCCTCTTGTTCTGATGCTGGTTGCCTGGGAGAAGAGACCAATCCCCTCCTGGCTACAACCACCCTTCAGGTAGTTGCAGACAGCAATAAGGTCTCCCCTGAGCCTCCTCTTCTCCAGGCTAAACAACCCAGCTCCCTCAGCCTCTCCTTGAGACTCCCACCAGCCTTGTTGCCCTTCTCTGGACATGTTCAAGTGTCTCAAAGTCCTTCTTAAAATGAGAGGTTGTAGCAAGGTGGGGGCTGTTCTCTAATCCCAAGAGATAAGATAAGAGGAAACGGACTGAAAATGTGCCAGGAGAGGTTTAGGTTGGATATTAGAACAAATTTCTTCCCCAAAAGGTTTGTGAAGCTCTGGACCATCCTGGAGGATGACAAAATTGAGAGCAATCTTGCAGAAAAGGACTTGGGGGTGCTGGTGGATGAGAAGCTGGACATGAGCCAACAATGGGCACTTGCAGCCCACATCCTGGGCTGCATCAAAAGAGGTGTGGCCAGCAGGTCAAGAGAGGTTATTCTGCTCCTCTGCTCTGGTGAGACCTGACCTGGAGTACTGTGTTCAGCTCTGGGGCACCCAGCACAAGAGCGACATAGACATTCTGGAGGGATGTGTTGAGGCCCCATCCCTGAAGGCATTCAAGATCAGACATGGTGGAGCCTTGGGCTGCCTGATACAGTTGGAAGTGTCCCTGCTGACTGCAGGGGGTTGGACAAGATGACCTTTGAGGGCCCCTTCCAACCCAGTGAAATCTGTATCTGTGAATCTGTCTCCAGGCTGCCCAGAAAAGGAGTGGAGTCCCTGTCCCCAAAGGGATTTAAAGACTATGTAGATGTGGTGATGAGGGACGTGTGGTGACCTGACAGTGCTGGGCTAACAAATGGATTTGATCTTAAAGTTATCTTCCAACCAAAATGATTCTATGATTCCATATGGGAAAATGAACAGATACCAGGGAGATTAGTTTTGTTTTCTAACTAAGCATGACAGAGCCAGAGCAGCCTGTTCGACTTGCCACCAAGACACTCCTCCCTAGTGACAGCATGAGCCTGTAAGAGCAATTCCATCTTTGCACATGAAGCAATACCACTGTAAAATATCATTTGCAGTTTTGACATAAAGGAAAACGTACTTTTCATTTAATGCACTTATCCTTTGAGTGCTGCCTACAGGATATCAGCACTTGGCTTCTGACCATCTGTAATAAGGTAATGACCATAAAATATGGATTTTCTTGGCAAATTCTCTGGTTTTGACTAATTTCCTTTTCCTACAATTGCATTTTCCCCCCATCTATCAGAGCCAAGCACAGCACCTTAAAAATGTAACTCATTAAAAGCTACAATTTCTTTCTTGTTTTTGGTGTGGCAGGATGAGATGAACAACACCTACCAGTCATTCAGGACTAAGAACTTGATGCAAATAAAATAAATCCATAAATGCTTTTTCCTTCTGGTTCTGACAGGTGTTTTAAAAGGGCCCTCTGTTACTCCTACACCATTTCTGTGTTTTCCCCTTGAACATTTTTCTTCCACACTCCTGAGCCAGCCTGTGTTCCCTGAAGAGCAAGATGGGCAACTTTTCAATTTTTCAGGAGGTATTAACGTTGAATAATACGATGTTTTCCAATGTTGTAAATATATATATACTGGACTACAGAATTATACAAGGAACCTCAAAAGGATGTCAGAGACTCTATGAGTATCCAAGAATTACCTATTTAAGACCAAGTTCTACTGAAATCTGTGGTATTTCTACTGTTACTTCCACAAGACAAAATATAATACAATACAATACACCAGGTTGGAAGAGACCTTCAAGATCATCACGTCCAACCCATCAACCAACCCAACCCACCTAAACAACTGAACCTTGCAACCAAGCACCCCATCAAGTCTCTTCCTGAACACCTCCAACGAAGGTGACTCCACCACCTCCACGGGCAGCCCATTCCAATGGCCAATCACTCTGTGAAGAACTTCTTCCTAACATCCAGCCTAAACCTGCCCTGGCGCAGCCTGAGACTGTGTCCTCTAGTTCTGGTGCTGGCTGCCTGGGAGAAGAGACCAACCTCTGCCTGGCTACAACCTCCCTTCAGGTAGCTGTAGAGAGCAAGAAGGTCACCCCTGAGTCTCCTCCTCTCCAGGCTAAGCAACCCCAGCTCCCTCAGCCTTTCCTCATAGGGCTTGTGTTCCAAACCCCTCACCAACTTCGTTGCCCTTCTCTGACCAATTCTCAATTTTATAAATATTTGGGGGAAATGTAATATAAAACACACTTTTTTTTTTTTTTTTTTTCAATCTCCGGGTGTCTAATTCATTGTATCTATGTTTTCCCTAGTCCCAAACCATAGTGATGCTGAGAAGTCAAAAAGATCTTGCAAATTCATCAGGTATGAAATAAAAGAGACAATTCAACCCTATCTAAAGCTATTGGACTATCTCACTACTGGTAGCAGAGAAGGAGGAAAAAAATGTCTATACCATACAGCATGTCCAAACATCAGTTCACAGGCTCCAAGACAACTGGAAGCACCATCAGTGTCATCTTCCTGCTCATCCTTCAATCTGGAAAGACCTAGTTTCCCATTTCCTGTTTTTCTGTCCATTCTAGCATTATTTTGAAGTGGAATTCACTTCAGTGCAGGTTTTGTGCTCATAACTTGACAGCAATGAGCTATGTTGTAGAGTAGTGGCGTCACCACATCCAGCTAAGGCTGTTCTATGTGGAGGTGTGCCAGTGACCAGTTTAGACTCTGATTTTTTTGTTTTAGAGCTATTGGTTTAACTGCCATGGGGTGTTGTGGAGTTTCCTTCTCTGGAGATAGTCAAGACCCACCTGGATGAGTTCCTGTGTGACCTGGTATAGGTGATCCTGCTTTGGCAGGGGGGTTGGACTGGATGATCTCTAGAGGTCTCTTCCAGCTGCTGACATTCTGTGATTCTGTCTTGAGCCTGAGCTCACATTTGACTTTACTTCTCAAAAGGGTTTGAGCCCTGCTCATGTCTGCACCAAACAAACCACCTCCACATCACTGCTAATCATCTCTAATCGTGAACAACTCATTGGTGTTTGCCTACTGCACCCATTACGTGTCATATAGACACAGAGGGAATGTGTATACGAGATGGCCTATGATGGCAGAATTCCATTTCAAAGACAAAGAGATTAAAACTTAATTTACAAAATTTATTAATTATTAATTGCTGCTTAACTTGCCAGGAATCTCTTAATTAGAGAAAAAAGTTGGATGGAATTATTCCACTATTTAAATTGCCAATGAAGTCAAATGTGATTTTTTTTTTTTTTTTTTCTCAGAGAAACAAAACAAAACCTAACACAAGGCCAGTCATATCCCATAAATCATCAGGCTTTAGGAAATCTCAAAATATAAATGGGATTTTTCTTTTCCAGCTTGTCAGCAGAAGCAAAGGCCCTGCCAACATAAACCATCAACGCATACTTGTCTGAAAAATTGTGATGCTGGAGCAAAACTTGGCTGGGACAGCACTATATGAAACTGTTCTATATTATTCTGCTGTACTACACAGGGAAAGTTAAGTAAATCAATAAATCTGATATTCATGAGTGCAATTAAACATTTGGTTTTAATGAAGCTCCAGCTTATACTCCTTTCTAAACAATAATAATAAAAAGCTCTATTACCACTGGAAGAGGAATGTAGATGTTTCCAGTTTGTAAGAAATTAATTAGGCTGCAGAGGGCTGTCATGCTTACATACCACATATCCACATTAACTCTGTCTCTGCCCACAGATACAACACAAGTCTCATGTGCCACTGAAAAACCTAAGGGACCTTCATTTCGTAATTAATGCTACAGCTCCTAAAGTAAAGAATCTGATCCCACAGCTACGCCACCAATTTCCGGTAGAGTTCTAGGTGAATGGATAACAGAATCTGAGGCCCATGGCCCTGAAGTGCTGGTCTCCTGATGGACATTCAGCAGTTGCTCACTGCAGGGTTTCTCAACACACAGCATACCAGAAGGTGATCTAGAAGGTGGCAGGGCATTTTTATTTATTTTTTTCTTACGCATTCTACATTCTCAGGACTTTGTATAAAAATTTTGCAGGGAAGTAAGCAGGTAAACAAACAAAAGAGGAAGAAAAATAAAGTAGCGAATGGAAACTTCACTTTTTGTCTGCTCTAGTAAATTGCAGATGAATCCTATTGGGATAAATAACAAGATGATCTATCAACTGTTTTTCCAGTGATGATCTGTAGATGTTTTCCAAATGTTTTGGCAGTTCTTTAACTTTAAATAACTGTCAAATAAGAAGAGTGGGAGGCAGAAGTACTCCTGTCTCCAGCACTACCCCATGGCAGTCTTGGACAGACAGCTCACCTCTTTCTGTGTCAGTTGCCTACCTTTAAAATGAGGTAATTTTTAGTAACTACCCTTAATAATTATCTATTGATGAAAAGCATTACACAAGACCCAAGTAATACCCTTAGCCTACTATACTGCACATCAGGATTCCAACAAAATAACAAGTCTGACCCAAATCAACAAGGGGCAAGATCTCAAAAGGAGGTTAAAGCAGTAGCATTATCGGTTTTACATAACTGCAGTAGCAGTAGAGGTGTTCTTATGCAGACACATCATTAGTCAAATACATTTTATTCCAGCCAATGCCTTTCATTAACCTGAAAATATATTCTGTAGCACACTGTCTAAAATGTAGTCATAGCCAGAGAGTGCTGCAGCACACACTTAATGCTTCCTCAGTGCAAGACAGATTTGTCCAGAGCAAATGCATACGGGTCTGCAACTTTGATGCCTGGAATTTAAACAGGGAGTTACTTGAATTGAAAGTGATAATGCAATTTCATGTCTAGCATTTGGGCTGCAAGAACCAGTAATTGTGTAATCAGAAAAAGTGTCATGTGTGAGCTTAACTGGGAGGGCGACAAGACAGACCAAGGGAAGCAGAGAAAAATGAAGGAGGAAAGAGGCATTGGCATCAGTGCCAATTTAGGGAGCACATTTTATAGCACTGTGCAGAGAAATATGTTTTAAGAAGGCTTGATTCAAACCTGAACATCACATTAAGGTTCATTGGATGCTCTTTCTGAGTCTCAAATATATAATTGTAGTTTTAGGGATTTTTCTTTGTTTGTTTCTTTGCTTATAAATTAAGTGCTATCAGATACAGACTTAATGGAGAAGGGGCAGGCTCAGATAGCTTGGTACAGATCACCTGTAATACTTGTCCCAGCAGTAGCAGTAATGCCTGAGGGATTACTGTGCACCCAGAGACAGTGTGCACACAATTGTGAAAGAATGGTGATAGTGGTCATGTCAAACCACTGAGGTGATCGCTATCCAGGAGCCATTTACCACTTGAACAGACAGATTATAGGAGATGTGAAACCCCAGAAGCTGAATATTTTCTAACATTAAGCTCAAAAAACGTCCAGTAGTTTCACGGTCAGATAACTTACAAACCATGCGAGATGTTTATATGAACTAAAAGCTCTTCAGAAAGTATTGAGGAAAAACATACCTCCAAACCAGTGCTTCTCAACCGGGATTTTCTCTTAACTCCATTTTTTGGATGAATTCTCCCCTTCAGTGGGGAAACCATGCTTGAGGAGTCAGGAGGAATTTCTTCTTTCCCCCTTTCTCGCTGGTTTCCTACTTCCATGTCTTTTTTAAATAGTTGATGTCTGGAGTGTCATATTTAAAACCTCTCTTCAGATGACTGTCTGGGATGCAGTGAGTTCAGCCAGACCAGCTGAAAAATGGATGGCTCTTGTGCTGGCAGCCTCATGTAGCATAACTGTGTAATCCCATTAAAAATGAGTGTTCAGTTCTGGGGCCTCATCCCCATTACTGTTGCTGTGGACATAGCATCTTTCAGTCGACGATGGAGTTGGACAATGAGTGAATAGTATTTGAATGGCTTATTATCTAGCAGTTGGATAAATCCAAGGGCAACTTGAGATTTTCAACAACATTTTGGTGTTTCTTAAAGAAAAGTGGCTGGTCTCGTCTCCCAGGCAACCAGCACCAGAACAAGAGGACACAGTCTCAAGCTGCACCAGGGGAAGTTCAGACTGGATGTTAGGAGGAAATTCTACACAGAGAGAATGACTGCCCATTGGAATGTGGTGCCCGGGGAGGTGGTGGACTCACCATTGTTGGAGGTGTTTAGGAGGAGACTTGATAGGGTGCTTGGTTGCATGGTTTAGTTGATTAGGCTGTGTTGGATAATGGGTTGGATGCTATGATCTTGAACATCTCTTCCAACCTGGTCTATTCCATTCCATTCCATTCCATTCCATTCCATTCCATTCCATTCCATTCCATTCCATTCCATTCCATTCCATTCCATTCCATTCCATTCCATTCCATTCCATTCCATTCCATTCCATTCCATTCGTATCCTTAAACCAACAGACATATCTGAGAGCAGCTCTCAGGCTCCCCCCTACCAGAGGGGTCACTGCAGGCGCCTTTGGAACTGCATGTCCTTGTGCCATCATTCTCTGCCAGCCCCTGGACCATGGAGATTATGCTCTTTTTCAGGCCACATTTTTGTGTGTATTTGCTTGGTTCTGCATTTGCAGAAAGAGTAAAATGGAAAACAACAACCCATTCAGGTCTATATGAATTTATCACAGAAGATGTGTGTGGTGGTGGCCACAGGCCGAAATTAATTGCTACACACTGAAAAGCCTTCGAGCTAGATAAACAGAAGGCTATTTCCTGAGGACAGGAAGGAAACGACTTGACTTTGTCGCACCTTCACCTTCCCACAAGCTCTGGCAGTCTAATTGACTTTCTTATCCGGATGGAAAGGATGGAAATCCTGATTGCTCATTGTTTCCATTTCGTGCGTTCAGCATTTACCATCTCCTCTGCGCCATTCATCTATTCCTCCTCCGGAGGAGCCAGCAGGATACAGATTATGGCATGATTATATTCTCCTCTAACCTGCATTTTGGGCAGCTATCAGTGTCAATCCAACTATTCGTGCTACTGTAATCCTGCATGAGGCAAGGCACTTGAATATTATGTTGGAGAGAATGCAACATAGATGGAATACATGAGTGTCTGTGTATAAGAGCTTTGAGTCTTCACCTCACTTATTATATCTCACCCTCTCTATCTGCTGAAAACTGTAAACTAGTCAAACCTCTCTTAGTCTGCAAATTCCACATTTCTTCCGTAGCTCATCACAGAGCAATCATGTCATATTTACAATCCCAGGTACTCCATTTTGTGACTGCACTCTAAGAACTTGATAGTTGCAGTAGGTCACAGCAAAGTTGCTCCAACTCAGTGCTCTGGTTTTGGCTAACAGCAGATACTTAAGTGTAAGACAAAAGAACATAAGCACATGCAAGCTGGTACCCCCAGATCTGACAGGATGAGTGTCAGGAACATCTTTGAGTTTGACAGCCCTGGAGAGGCTCCCCCAGCTTTCCTTCCCAAATTGTCTCATCTTTTTTGATCCTACTGATAAATTGTTATATTGACACCCACCTGTGACACTGGATTTCCACAGCTTCATTATGTGGTGAATATAGAGTATCTGCCTTTGCTCCAAAGGGTTATGTGATGTCTCCTAATCTGGGGGTTTATGAAAAATGCGCAGTAATTGTCCCCTCTTCAGCATGACACGTAGCGTCATTTCATTATACCTCTTTTCTCCATCATCTCCTTTCAAATGGGACAAATCCTAGTCTATTTTCTCCCCTTGAATAAAAGCTAATAAAAGCTGTTCCACACCTTTGATCATAAGTTTTGCCCTTCTGTGTACCTTTTCTGGATATAATATTTCCTTTTCTGAGATGGGAATGGGGAGTACAAAACAAGAACTGTGTGCAGAAATCAAGATGTGAGTGCACTATGGATTTATAAAGTGGTAATGAGGGGTTTTGTTCTATCCTCTATTTCTGTCTCAGTATGTCTTATGATCCTTTTCCCTTCTTTGACTACTGCTGAGCACTAAGGCTTCAGAGGATGATGAAATATGGAACCTATTCTTTATGACTCATTTTGTGTCTTGTAACAAACCCTCCTAATCTGGGGGAAGAGGCACAGTCCTTACCTATCCAGACCTGGAAAAATGCCCAAGGTGCCTGTCTAGCAGGCGTGGGAGGATATTCATGCTCTGAGATTTCAGTGAGCTAACGGCTTGCACTTCTTTTTGTTAGATGTTTTTCAGACACTTAAACTTTAGCCCCATGGAACAGCTGTGTGAGGTAGGTAAGAATTATTAAATGGATTTCACAGTTGGAGAAATTGATACAGAAAGATTTGTCCAATTCACTTAGAAACTGTCACAAAGCCAGGAACAGACCCTGAGAACAAGACCTTTCCTTCCATGGGCTGTTGCAAGTGAAATGGCTACTCCAGGGACTGTCCTTACTCAAGGCTCCATGACCACACCATACCTCATGTCTCCTGCAGCCTGCAGTCTTCATCGTGACATGGAAAAACAAGAGTCCTTACTCCAACAGGTTGGTGGATGCGTACAACATCCTATCCTATCCTATCCTATCCTATCCTATCCTATCTATCCTATCCTATCCTATCCTATCCTATCCTATCCTATCCTATCCTATCCTATCCTATCCTATCCTATCCTATCCTATCCTACCCCACCCCATCCTACCATACCCTACCCTTTTCCTATCCTAAATTTCTTTCAGTCTGTAATACTCATAATGCTCTCAGCAAGGTAAGCCATGAAGTAGTTTTGAACTGTCATATTCTCCTTGTATTATTTCAGACTGAATCATGGGCAGTAAATAACAGAATCTTACAATGTTTTGGATTGGAAGGGATGTTTAAAGGTCATTTAGTACAATCCCCCTGCAGTAAGCATGGGCATTTTCAACTAGAACTTCCCACTAAATTCTCAAGGGACACATCACCACAATAATGATTTGGTGAAAGAGGTATATGAAGAACTGTGGGCCTGATTCTGGAAGATGCTTGGTTCTCTCAGGACCTCAATACAATACTCTGGGATTTCACACCACCTGGCTTTTTATTCCAAACCAGTTTTAATGAGAATGCCTGCATGTCTCAAGGAGCTGGTGGTTCATGAAGAAGTCTTTCAAACAGACATCGCTGGCTCAAATCAAGCACAGGGAATGACTGGAAGTTAATACTATAGACTATCAGGCTGTGAAATGAGTTTCATGGAGTAAGTCAACAGGCACCCTTATCACAAGCTGTTCATGTTCACAGACACTCTTAACCAACCTCAGCAGCAAATGCAGCAGCTAAATTGGTGCTGATCACAGAATCACAGAATAGTGGGGGTTGGAAGGGACCTCTGGAGATCATCTGGTCCAACCCCCCTGCTAACATAAGTATGCCTTGATCAGGTTGCATACCAAGATACGTCCTCAGTTGTTCTACAAAAGCAAAACAAGAATTGTCAGGGAAACTTAGGAAACTGTACTGGAAAAAGATGCTGCTACACTTTTCCTGTTGGGAAGAAGCCTAATACTGTTAGCTCACACTTTGGGGATTTATCTGCAGTAGTGCCATATGAAAGGAAAAGGTCACTGCCAGCAGATGTTGCCTTCACATATCTAAAAATGGGAAATGAGTCTGAGAACTCCACAATTGTAAAATAAGCACATTAGAGAAGAATCACAGATAGATTGGGAAGGACCTTTAAAGGCCATCTAGTTCAACTTCTCTGTAACAAGCAGGGATATCTTAGAGTCACAGAATGGTTTGGGCTGGAAAGGACTTTAAAAATCATCTAGTTCCAGCCCCCCACCAACGGGCAGGACACCTCCCACTAGACCAGGCTGCTCAAGGCCCTGTCCAACCCATCTTGGTGCGCTTCAGGGTGGAGATAAGTTCAACTAGACCAACTCGCTCAGAGCAAAACGCCTTTAATGCAGTGAAGTGTAATTTGTCTTGAGTTCTGAATATCTTAGGTAGTTATGGAACAAGACTTTGGCGCAGATGCTGTGCCCCATGATGTAGATTTTCCCTGTGGACCCTGCAGGAATTCAATCCCTTGAACTAAAATTGCAAGGGACTGCAAATACAGCTGGTGAATGCAGACTGCGATGGTCCATGCAAGGGGTTAATTAGAGCAAACTTCTGGAATATGTCAGATACACACCAAAACACCCATAAACCCCCTCTGTTCATGAGCCACAGGAATCCCATCCACTAGAGCAAACAGGGAGAGGTGTCCTGGTAGCACACTGTTTGCGCTCTCTGCTGCTGTCACTCCTAAAGCTCTGTTATGAAAGCCTTGATAATACCACTACTGCACAAAATGCAAAATCAAGGGAAAAAGACTCCAGATACCCATGCTGTTTGTAGATAAATTAAACAAACCCAGAACAGGTTGAGACAGCTGGAAATCTGACAGGAAAACTGGGTTTTCCAGGGAGAACACTAGAGCCAATTTACAGTTAATTACTGTGATTTGGAACAGCTCCGTGAGTAAATACCAGTCTCTGATTGTCCAAGTAAGGAAGATAATTGTTTCCTGAACTGTGTCCATTGTGTATTTAAAATAATGTCAGCCTGTTCCTTTCTCAAGCTCAGAAGAGGTTTGATTTTCAGCAATGCGATTCTGCTATGCTTCTGTTAGCAAGGGTCTAAATTTCTAATGCTGAGCATCTGACCTGCCATAAATGCAATTTATTTGGCTCCACAAATATAATTCTAAAGCAGTCTCTCCTAATGATGAGGCTGCTGGATGAGGCATGAGTTTGCAGCTGCACAGCAGTCCTGCTGTTGCTGTTCACACATTTTTGAGGATAAGGAGCTCTGGAGGGCTACCAGGCACTGCCAACCACAAAATATGCCAAGGACCATACTGTTGCAGATCACAGAATCATAGAATACATCATGTTTGAAGGGACCCTTGAAGGTTATCTTGTCCAGCCCCCAAATGGGGATCACAGAATCATTGCCGTTGGAAAAGACCACTAATATCATCAAGTCCAACAGTCAATCCATCACCACTGTGCCCACTAATACAGAGTGGATAGAGAAGGATGGACAGCAAGAGAGAAGAAACATCATATAAAATCCTTAAATTATATTATTTATTTCTTTTTCCTCTCCAGAGCAACCAGAGAAAATGTTTATGGAGATTGCACCAACAGCTGAAAAAGGGATGCTGATGTGTTCATTAAAAGGCAAATAAAAATTCAACAGGTACCAGGATGGTTTCTTAAGAGCTCAAGTATCAACAAAATATTGGCTTACCTGAGTCCAGAGCAGGTACTGAGACTGACCAAGGAGTCAGGGTACCCTTGTACATTGCCATGGTAGTAGCAGTGACCCTGATGGCAAAAAAAGATAAAAGATTTCAATAACTAGAAACTATCTGTAGTCTCTAGTTTTCTCATTGGTTTCCATGGTGTTTATTTCAAAGTGATTATCAATTTCAGGCTACAACATTCTGAACCACACTGACAGCACCTTTGCTGCCCCACTAAATATTCACCGTACTCAACAGTCCAAACTGATCCTAAATGGAAACTTTGGGTATTGTTTGAATGCTAAAGAGAGGGGAAGGCTTTTGATTTCTTTTGTGAGTTGTTTTTTTCAGACAGGACTAATGGTGTTTAAACTGCAAGACTGGCCATCTTTTTCTGTGTTATTTTAACTAAATCTACAACATGGAATATTTTATAAAATGAAGCAGATGAACATTCTACTACTTTCCATAGACATAGATTTTTTGTTTAAGGTCATTTACACCTGTGTGTAACTATGATAAAAATAAGTAGAAAAAAAGCCAACACCAACACTACAGATTGTGAAAAAAATCACAAGGAGAAGGGAAACAGGTTGGAAAGGAAACCTTTTATTGAATTACCCAACCGAGTGGCTGTCTGTTATTAAGAATAACCAAGAATAAGAAGGTCTTCTGTTTTGAGAGGCAAGAATCCAATTTCATTTTGTGGCTGGGTTATTGTATTTCCTTAATAATCCACTGCTTGCAAAAGGCCCCCACAACAGAGAGACTTTCTCAGCACATACACATATCTGTCTGGAATCAAGGTTAATTTCAGTGTTGACTAAAGGTTATATTACATTCTCAATTATGTGACTGGCTGGAAAGTAATGATTGTGTCACATCCAACATGTCTTTTCACGTGGCTCTTTTGAATGCCACCTGGAAACTGTTGCAAAAGGTTCCTATCTTATTAGTGCAAAGGAAAGTTATCATTCATGCTTCAACCTGACAGGCATCTCACTGTGCCTTTTGATTACTCAGTTCATTCACAGCCATCCAGCTGCATTAATTAACCTTTTCATTTTGGGGGCATGGCTTTCATTTACAAAGCCTCACATCGCAGATTTCTAAAGTCCACCTTGATTTTATTGAAGAAGCAATAGCTGTGAAAATGCTGGGCAAGATGGAATCATTCTGATATCAATTTCCTGCAAATAAGGTTATACCATGAAAAATATTTGTTTAGAGTGGTTGTATTCCCAGCATGAGCAGCTGAACACAGAAGAGGAACATCTGAATTTCTAAATACAAATCTTGGTAGCTTTTTTCTCACAGACACTAAGTGAAGGTGTTTTACTCTTGGGTATTTTTATCATCAGTTCTTATAAAGAGTCAATAACATATTAGCAAGGATAAAGCCACAACAGAAGGGAGGAAGTCATAGGCAGAATTTTTGGGAGATGATGGGTACAGTTAGAATTGCTGTGGATGTCAAAGTCCTCAGTGTGAGTGTACTGTTTCACTTTATGTTAATATTATTAGTTACATGCATCCAGTTGTTAAGACAGAAGAAAAAACAATGCTTTTCATCTCAGCACTGACTCAGCACAGACTCTCATTCAGTGACCCCCAAATGGTCTAAATCCCAGAGTAGATTCTCCTCATCACTTAAAGTAAGTGTAAGGCAGAAGTACAGTTCAAAGCCCTTCAGAAGACAGTCTTTGGGATTGAGCATCACCACCATTAAGCTCAGTCCTTAGTGAAAGGGTAGGGCAAGCTGCTATCTTGCCCCAGACAGGCTGCTGCAGTCTAGCTGTCTTCATCAAAGAGTGAATTATGGCAAAGGTCCTGTTTTTTGTTTTTTTTTTTTTTTTTTTTTTTTTTCCCATCTGAACACACAACTTGTCATTTTATTAATGTTGAGCTCCTTGTTGTGGCCCATTTCACAGCTTCTCCGAGATCCCCATGCTATGTGATGCCAAAGTTCAATATCAAAAATGTAAACTTACCGGACCATGGCCTTCAATTGGACTGCGAGAAAATTGATTTCTAGCTCAGTGACTGCCCTGAACTGCAGAATTTTTTTTTAATTTATTTTTATTTCTCCTACACATCTTTTTATCCCTGTATACAAGTACAGAAAATGGATGACCCCCTAAAACCAAATAATCACCATGGCTGATTTGTCACACCCTAAGCAGTGCTCTACACTTACTTGGGATCATTTAATACATATCAGCTTTTGACAACTGCAAAATTTTCCAGAGCTATAATCCAGAAAAAAACACCACCACTGAATCCTGCGCTAGAGAAACTCCCCAGATGACAGCTCCACAAACCTAACTTGGTTTGACCTCCAAGCACAATTTGACTAAGCAACTTTTGAATGGAAAATTGGATTTGGTTTCAACTACTGACTATATTGATGTCCTCAGTGAAGAAGAGAGAGAAAAATGAAATCACAGAGACTTATCTTTCTTAAACCATATTGCAGTATTTAATGAAAAATGAATTCACTCATCTCTCAAAAACATATTTTAGGCAGCAAAATGCACTGTCAGAATTAATCATGACTTACTGCCATTGTGAAAAGAGATATATTTGGGTTTTTTAGTAAAGGAAAGCTTACCCATCATTAGCTATACACATATTTATGTCAACATAAGTTAATCTATCAAAGATATGGGTGCTTCATTTCTTTCCTTTTACATCTTCTAGAAGGCTACATCCAACCTTTCTGTTTCTGAAACAAATTACTATTTGCTCCTAAGCTGATTTTGAAGAAGATAAGAGCATCCAGCAATAAAAATCAACACTGAAAGCTTTCAAAATGATTGCTTTACTTGGGAGGTCTGGTAATGAAGATGCTTTTTCAGAAGTAAAATGAATGCTGTGCACAGAAATAATAGCTTTCACTGAGACCAGCAAAGCTCATTATGGATAGGAACACAAAGCATGATGTCTCTTCTGACAGTGTCAATAAATAAATAAAGTAACATAACAAATACATTGTGGGACTTAGGCAGATGAAAGATAAACTTTATAATTAAAACTGCTTGCTGCATTGTTCCTAATTAAGGCATTCATGTTGTCAGAAGAGAAAACCATCACTGCCTCAAAGTGATTTGTTTATTCATAAAAGCAGTTTATAAAACTGATTTTCACAAGATTCATATTAGTCATATTTTTTTGTTACACAGAATCAAAACATGGTAGAGGTTGAAAGGGTTCTCTGGAGATAAGCTAGTCCAGCCCCTCTGCTAAACCACGTTCACCCACAGTGGGTCACAGAGGATCACAATGTTGGTGTGGGTTTGGAATCTCTCCAGAGAAGCAGACTCCACAACCTTTCTGAGCAGCCTTCTCCAGGGCTCCAGAATGCTCCCACTGCAGAAGTTTCTCCTCATGTTTAGGTGGAACCTCCTAAGCTGCAGTTTGTGCATGCTGCCCTCGTACTGTCACTGGGCACCACAGGAAAGAGTCTGGCCCCATGCTCTTGCCTACCCTTTTAGCTCTTGCTGGGCATTGAGGCAATCCCCTCTCAGGCTGATCTTCTCCACGCTCAACACAGAAGTGGACTTAGTACTGCAGATGTGACCTCATTAGGGCAGAGCAGAGGGGCAGGAGAACATAAAGAAATCTATGTACGTGTATATATGTGTGTGTATATATATAAAAGCATATCCATACCAATCATATGATCTGGTCTAAAAAACAAACCCAACCAACCAATTCTCCCTGCCCCCTTCCCATCACAAACCCCCAGCCATGGATTTCCCAGTGTGGAAAGACATCCAAGCCTTCAAAATGCCTGATGTGAGCTCCTGAGCTATGGAAACCAAATATTTAGGGCATTCTTCTTAACTGACCCACAACTTTCCTCCATAACTGATCAACAATGGCTGCATTTAAGATAAAAGTTTAATGGATATACTTCCAAGAGGCTGAACATATCTACAGATGTTAGAAGTCACCTGGTTAAAACCCCCATGGCTTGCCTCCGAGTGTCACTCTCTCAAAATTTATGCATAGGATCACAGCAGTCAAACAGGTACTGAAGGCAACAATAAGAAAAGATCAAACACTGATCTCAGATTCCATGGCTCAGATCCTGGCAGAAAGCACTTTGGGTTTTAACAATGAAGCATCATGCACCCACGGAACTCCAGCCTTACCGTGTGATTGCGTGCGAGAATCACGTCAGTGCCGTCTTTCAAATAATGGGTTTCTGTGAAGCTGCTGGCTAACAGGCCCCTGCAAAAAATGCATCACATGTCATATTAAGGCCACATCACCTTGACTTTGTCCTTTAGTGGTTCCATTTGAGACAGTGACCAAAGCCAAGCACTAAGAATGCAGTGACTACCAGGGCTGCATGTGAAATAAGGAAAAATATCAAATAGTGAAGCTGCAGCACCCAGGTGCAGGACCTTGTGCTGAACTTCATAAGGCTTGGGTGGACCCACCTCTCAAGCCTTTCAATGTAGCAAACCCCCAGCACAATGACTATTCAAGCACAGATTCTCACTTAGTATTTTTCAGCTTGTGGGAAATTTTAGCACATTAATAAATACTGAATGTTAAAGTACTGCTTAATTTGTTGGGTTGTAAAGAAACTGCGCTGGATCTCAGCCAACCACCACACCTGGAGTAGTATTTGGTTGCTCAGCCAAGCATCTACTGTTATATACTCTATATATTTCATC
Organism: Picus viridis; assembly: GCA_033816785.1. Taxonomy (NCBI): domain Eukaryota; kingdom Metazoa; phylum Chordata; class Aves; order Piciformes; family Picidae; genus Picus; species Picus viridis. The sequence goes on along the minus strand of CM066586.1, from coordinate 17,246,344 downwards.
AACCAGGTCTGCAGGGACACTTCAAATCCATGTTGTGTCTTGGAAGGCACTTGACACCAATGTTTATCTCGGTTCTTATTCATGCAGTCTCTGGAAGACCTACCTGAAACCAAATGGGCTGTATCCCTGTTTCCTCATTATCACAAAGAGCAGCTGCTTTCCTAATTATCATTATTATTTATATAACGATGATAAGTCCTGCACTGAGCAGGCTGTAATTACATTTGTAAAGGCAAAAGGCAAGATCTCATCATTGTTGAAGCCAACAGAGTTCTGCTGTGCACTTTTTGGAGATGAGATTCCATATAGGATAGATTTTTGTTTAACAGCACAAAATCTAGGCAAGAGATAGGGTAGCAGATGTAGCATAAGGGCAAAGTGATTGAGGAACATACTCGCTCTGTGTGAGGGTATTTCCAATGTGTTTGACAGCAGTGATGATAAAGGTGATCTTTCCGCTTCTGTTCATTCCACCCTCAGGCAGAGATTTTGACAATATTGCATATATTCACAGTTTTTCCATACCAGAAGGGAGTGCTGTGATCAGCAGACTGACCTCCTGTGTCACACAGGTCATTCAGCTTGAATTAGTTTTCTAGTAAGATGTCCATGCTGGAACCAGATCCATTTTCTTACCATATAAAGCTCTTGTCTAGGTCTCCCATGCTGAAGAAGCCTGAGCTTAATTAATTGGTAAAAACAAACCAACACATAGAATCATAAAATAGTTTTGGTTGGAAGAGACCTTTAAAGGCATCAAGTCCAACCCTAAAACCACTGCACTTTCTGTCTAGATCGACTGTGCTGACATTCAGTTTCCAGCCACTGTGTCTGATTACCTCACATCAATGCTTCGTTGTCATTTGAGTCTTTTGTAGGTAGTTCTACTTCCTAAAGAGAGGAAATACAGCAGATATGGAAATGCCTAGTGTAACTGTCAAGATGAAAGTTTGCTATCTACCATGTTGAAAATACCAGCTGAACATAAGAATTCCCAGTGTGAGCTGTAGAAGACTGGTAGGAGCACTGAGATGATGGAATATCACTGTTGGACTAATGTCTTGGAAGAAAAAGTACGGCCCAATGCAGAAGCCAAAGTAGGATTTCAAATCATGGAAAATTCATGTACCACTGAAGGACCTTTTAAGAAAATGAGGACTTTTTTCAGGAGGTTTCATTAATGTTCTTTTGGTTTAGAAACTCAGATATCACTGCTGAGACATCTGTTTCCCTGCCACATACAGGGCTGGTGCTAGACTGAGAACAAGCCAGAGGAAAGGACAACGACAGGGGACCTCTGGGGACTTCTACATGATGTGCTGCTGAGAAGTCCAACTATTTCTGGCAAAGAAAGAAGCTTTTAAAAACATTTAGTATAGAATCATAGAACCATTTCAGCTGGAAAAGACCCCTAAATCATTGAGTCCAATCATCAAGCTAATACAACCATGGTGATTAAACCATGTCCCAAAGTGCCATATCCACATATTTCTTGAACACCTCCAGGGATGCTGACTCCACCACCTTCCTGGGCAAGTTATTCCAATGCCTGACCACTCTTTCAGTAAATGTTTTTTTTCTAATATCTTAAAAGCTGTAGAAGCATGCAGCATCCAGGGAGAGCAAGTCATGTGAAGGCATTTCTTGAAAGGTTATGAAAGCTAAGCATAACAAGCACTCAAAGTCCACAGTGAGCGTGTGCCACTTCATTTTCCAATTATGGCAATAATGTTTAACACACCAAATGATGGAGTCAACATATGTATCTATTAAGTAATTTAATTACCTCCTTGCCCCTCAATGCTATGCAATGTAATAGATTGATTTACATTTCTGGTTTTGACCCACAGTAAAGGAGATTAATAAAAGAAAGTAAATGAATTTAGATGGCAAGCTACTTATCCTAATTGGATCAATGTAATTTCAAAAGAATAAGGATCAAAATAACATTAATGTATCACAGTGCAATTCATCACCATGTCTGGAGTTACTAATGCTGTCAGGTACAAGTCTCAGCAGTATCAGATGATTATAATTTTTTTTTGCCTGGCATGAAGAGGCAGAAACAAACACTATCGAGAATTGCATCAATGGCTGGGTACAATTAAAACAGATCAGTTGAAACCGACACCATGGCTTTCTCATTTATTCTCCACATACGTGAAAATGGAAATCTTCAGTTAAATTACTTATCACAGAATCACAGAAGCACTAAAGCAGGTTTGCCTAGATCAGGTTGCAAAGGATCATGTCCAGGCAGGCTTGTAAAGTCTCCAGAGAAGGAGAGTCCCAAGCCTTCCTCTGGGACGTCTGCTCCAGTGCTCCAGCACCCATGAAGAGAAGAGGTTTTTCCTTGAATTCAAGTGAAACCTCCTGTGTTCTAGTTTGCATTAATTGTCCCTTGTCCTATGACAAAACACCACTGAAAAGAGCCCAGCCCCATCCTTTTGACCACATTTTAGCTCTTGCTGAGCATTAAGAAGATCCCCTCTCAGGAAGATCTCCTCCAGGCTAAACAGCCCCAGGTCTCTCAGCCTTTCCTCCTCACAGATATTCTCCCATCCTGTCACCACCTCTGTAGCCTCCACTGGACTCTGTCCAGTAGTTCCCTGTCCTTCTTGAGCTGGGGAGCCCAGAGCTGGATCCAGTAGCCCAAATGTGGACACATTTTTGAACCTCTTTCTATTTGCTTACCATGAAGACACCTTGCTAGCTTGTGGGTGTACTGTATCATTGTGTTTGTCAGCACTGTGGTGTTTTTTTCCCATCTTTCAGAGCCAAATTAATAAGTAGAATCTTTGATGGCCCAGGACAAGCTTTAGCCCTCCTCACCTATGACAGGCACAGCCCAGGCTTCCTCATCCTCTGTACATCAGTAGGAAGCTACCCTGTCAGATTTCCTGAGACTTTTTCAGTTGTCAGGCAGCTTCCACTAACTTAAGCCTTGGGGAGTATGATGAATGTTATTTAAACTTCTGGTAGTCACCTTCCTGGCCCCCCACAATGTGAAATTTTATGGGGTTTTTCTGGGGAGGGGCAAAATATCTTGTTTTAAATACATCAGACTTTTGTCTCAATCCATTCACTGACAGGAACAGTAATTTAACACGCTGCCTCTCACTTGCAAATGAGAAAATCAGTCTGTGCTCTCCAGGCACCAATATATTATTTCAAAAGGTTATAATGATATTTCATCACCCAGGGAGAGGCAAAAAGACAGAGTCACAGAAGTTAGAGGTGGGAAAAAAATCTAGTGGGGCATAGAGACAGCCTCCCTGGAAGCCAAGTATGCTATAGATCAAATTAGGTTCTGTCTCATCGAGCTTCAAATGTCATAAGCAGTGCTGATCCCACCACTTTCAAAGGGAGATTACTTTGCATTCCAACAGATGTTACTGTCATGATGTATTTCCTGCTATTCAGCCCTTTCCATTTTTTTCTGGTTGCACTTCTTTTACTAGCTGAAACAACTGCTTTCCTTCTTGGCACATAGATCACTGAGAAAGGTGAAGATTATTATCAAATTCTCCCTTAACCACCCAGGTGCCAAGGATAGAATATCAGGCTATAAAAAATGACAAGAACTGTGTACTTCTCAGGTTAGTGCTATTCAGGAAAAATCTAAGCAACATCACAGCAGAAGCAGACACCAGGGTTTCCCTTGGTGATATTGGAGAACGCAGCAGACAAAAGCCTAAGGAGCAAATCTTTTTCTAACAGCACACAGGCTTATTTTTCCATTTGTCTTTCAAAACGAAACTTCTTCAGTTGCCCTCACTCTTCAATGTCATCTATCCGCAATACAGATACAAGGGGGAAGACACCAACATTGTCATCCATCAAAAGGGATCTACAAGTCTCTCAAAGCTGCTCTGTGAGACTGAAGTGATGTCCAGCAACTGACATTCAATAGCACTGCTTTGAAACCAGACAATATGATGTCTGGATGGTCTGGTACACATTTCTTCAGCATGCTGGGTGGTGCATGGTTCAGTGTTACAGTAGGACTACGCCTTGCTCTGGCATGACATGGAGCATAAAATTTGACCTTTGTTTTTTTTTCAACAGGGCTGGCAGAAGAGATGCAAGATTTTGCAATAATACATCTCTGATTCTCACTACAAGCCAGACATTGAGGTGTGGAGCATGTCCACAGAAGTGCAACAAAGCTGGTGAAGGGTCTAGAGAACAAGTCTTGTGAGGAGTGGCTGACAGAACTGTCTTTGTCTAGTCTGGAGAATAAAAAGCTGAGTGGAGATCTTACTGCTCTCTACAACTCCCTGAAAGTAGGTTGTAGTGAGGTAGGGGTCAGTCTCTTCTCCCAAGTATCTATTGACAGGATGAGAGGAAATGGCCTCAAGTTGCACCAGAAGAGGTTTAGATTAGATGTTAGGAACAATTTCTTTTCTGAAAGAGTGGTCAGGCACTGAAACAAGCTGCCCAGGGAGGGGATGGAGTCATCAACCCTGGAATTGTTCAAGAAACATGTAGATCTGGCACTTAAGAGACATGGTTTACTGGGCATAATGGTGTTGGTTTGACAACTAGACTTGGTGATCCCAGAGGTCTTTTCCAACCTTAAGGTGTCTATGATTCTTTGATTCTCCTACAGCTCTCTAATTGTCGATGCCAGTGAGCAAGCAGGGACATGGGCTTCTTCTCTTGGGTTGTTACCCTGTGACATACAATCCAAACCCACCCAGCACAACCCAGGGATGTGGCATGATCTTTCTACTGTCATCAAACATTAACTAAGACTTGAAGTGGGGTAAAGTGAAGCACGGACACTTAGCAAAAATCTCATGCCTGGAATAGAAACACCATATGGAATTTTTAAAAGCACTAATGTGTTTTCTTCAGAATCTCACAGAGCCTCAAATCTGAGCTGGAGCTTTGTCAGCTATTTGATTCTGGGATCTGACATGTCTAGGAATGAATCTTGGGTACTCTGCATATACACTGTAGGCTCACTGCACTGAGATGTCTGATCTGAACGCCTTATCCTGTGGAAGGCTTTGAAAACATAGCCTCCAATCTTTGCCTTAAATCTTGTTTCAAATATGGCCACATGTGGACATCTCTGCTCTGGGGTCCAACATCACAGCAATGTGCTCTTAAGCTAGGAAGTTTCACAGGTTTGCTTTCAATGATATAAAGAAGGTGTTGTGAAGCTACTGAGCTTTGAAAAGGAGTGTACACTTTTCACGCTCTTTAATTTGTTTTTCTGCTTTCCTTTGGTTTTTATAACATCTCAGTATAATTACACTGCTTTAAGAACTAATATTGTAGGAGGTACATTAACTATCCCTATGACTTCCAAATTATGACAGTCAGCTGCTCCACCTACTCTGTGGGAGCCCTGATCATAACAACCCACTGGCAGTGCAAGACTGACTCAGACCTGGCTCTGCTGTTTCTCTTCTCCTCAGATACACTGCCGGCAGCTCAGACAGACGGCTGACCTTTACTTCTACTTGTTACTCTTTCTCCTCCTTCCAGATGATAAAAGTGCCTGTTTTCTCCTCCATCCAAGTGCTACCTCACTCTATCATACAAATTCTTATTTAAAGCCCTCTGGCTATGGATTTTAAACCTTGCCTGCAAATGGGGGAGGTGAAAACAATAAAACACTAGGGCACACAGGCAATTATAAAATGTCATCCAAACCTCTGCCTACTGACACCAAAGTACTCCACTAATTTTTAGTATCTCAATTCGAGTGATTTTGACCTAAAGACAGGAGTCAGCTGCTACTTCTACAATTGTTGTATTTCTTTGCAGGTATATGTGCCCCTGTACACTGCACTGGTTAGGCCACACCTTGAGTACTGTGTCCAGTTCTGGGCCCCTCAGTTTAGGAAGGATGTTGACTTGCTGGAACATATCCAGAGAAGGGCAACAAGGTTGGTGAGGGGTTTGGAACACGAGCCCTATGAGGAAAGGCTGAGGGAGCTGGGGTTGCTTAGCCTGGAGAAGAGGAGACTGAGGGGTGACCTTATTGCTCTCTACAACTACCTGAAGGGAGGTTGTAGACAGGCAGAGGTTGGCCTCTTCTCCCAGGCAGCCAGCACCAGAACAAGAGGACACAGTCTCAAGCTGCACCAAGGCAGGTTTAGACTGGACGTTAGGAGGAAGTTCTATACAGAGAGAGTGATTCCCCATTGGAATGGGCTGCCCATGGAGGTGGTGGAGTCACCTTCATTGGAGGTGTTCAGGAGGAGACTTGATGGGGTGCTTGGTGACATGATCTAGTTGTTTGATGGGTTGGACGCGATGTTCTTGAAGATCTCTTCCAACCTGGTTTATTGTATTGTATTGTATTATATCCAGACAAATATCAGGCTCAGCTTTGGGCCCCTCACTACAAGAAGGACACTGACATGCTGGAGTGTGTCCAGAGAAGAGCAACAGAGCTGGAGAAAGGTCTAGAGTGCAGGTCTTATGAGGAATGGCTGAAAAAAATGGGGTTGTTTAGTTTGGAGGAAAGGAGGCTGAATCGGGACCTTCTGGCTCTCTAAACTCCCTGAAAGGTGGAGGTCAGTCTCTTCTCTTGTAACAGGACAAGAGAAAACAACTTCGAGTTGTGCCAGGGAAAGTTTAGGTTGTCCACCAGGAACAATTTCTTCCTCCAAAGTCTTTTCAAGCCCTGGAACAGGCTGCTCAGGAAAGTGGTGGAGTCCCCATCCCAGGAGGGATGCCATGAAGATGCGGTGCTAAGGGACATGGTTTAGTGTTGACCTGGCATTGCTGGGTTTGCGGTTGGACTTGATGATCTTAAAGGTCTTTTCCAACCAAATGATCCCATAATTCTAGAATAAACCAGTCTGTTAAGCCTGTTGCTCCTGCAGGGGTGGTCTTGTTGCAAATACCTCCTGATAGTCACAAAGGACATTCACAGAGGCATTTTTCAGTTCTTCTTTCTCATTACAATATAACAAATGAATGAAGCATGGGTAATGAGTTTCCCAGGCACAGTCACCTAACATCATCCCATTCGCAAAACCACCACATATTCTTTAAACGCATCACATTCTTTCCCCTTGTTTAATTATCTTAAGTGATTTGAAATGCTTTTGGACATTTTCCCACTGAATGTCTGCACTTCATAATATCCTATCTGCCACACTCCAGTGTGCTGCCATAGAGGGACTGCAATGTCATAATTGAAGAACCTGAGCAATTGAAATTTGCAGAGCTTCATTAGCACAACAATTCCAAGGTAAAAAGGGAGCAAAATAAAACCATAATGGCTAGGAAATCAACCAAGCTTCCAAAGTTTCAATATTAACTCTATGGGAGTAGCCTCTGGCCTATATCACATGGTCTAGAAATAGACAATTTGAGTAGATCATGGAATCCTAGAATCATTTCAGTTGGAAGAGACCTTTAAGACCGTCAAGTCAAACCTTCAGTCATCAAGTTCAAATATCAGACACTGCAGATGAAAAATATCTCTGCATTTCTACCCAATTTTTGTATCTATAAATTCATATAATCCTGTGTCTAATGGAGTCCCTGTTAAAATCCCAATCCCATCTTTTTGTATGTGTCACAAAGTGCAAATTTCTACAAATACCTTGACATCAAAAACGAGAGCCATGCTCTGAGTTGTCTCTAGAAAACGTCTTGAAACACAGCTACTCTCATCATAGCCGCTCTCTGGTATGCTGGGCATAGGAGACAAGAGAGACAAGCAGTTTTTAAAGCCTACAAGCACGTTGCCTTCAGAACTAGTCAGTACTCATCACTGAAGCCTATAGAATACAGAATAACATTTTAAGCAAACAAATCTGAACAAGGAAAGGGGAAAATCCCCTCCTTAGCTAGCAATCACAGAGTGACTGAGAGCTTTCTTGTTTCCTGACTGCCTGGAAAATAAACCATAAACCTCATCTCCCCAAACTTCACAGAAGACTGAAAGAATTTAAGGAAGATTGAAATGAAATTAAGGATGTCAGCAACCTCCCATGATGTTCCAGGCTCTCGATGCACACCCAGCTTCCATCACTCACTGTAATATCTGCAGCAAACATTTGCTTGCCAAAGCTGTAGCATTTATTTTATCATTCTAATTCCAAAACATTAATGAAGAGACTACTACTAACTAGCCTTGGGGTGAAATCATGTTCTCCCCTGAAACAAAGTAAATGATATGTTTTCCAACAAAGCAGATGGGTAAAAATAAGTTCTTTCCCTAAAATTGCTTGAGCATGGCCAAAACCCTCAGGGTAGTCATAATGGAACAGCATTAGGTACCCTGCACCTCAGATAGTCGTAAAAGGAAGGAGCAACCCAGAACTGAACTGTTGGAGCAGATCCAGAGGAAGGCCATGAAGTTGATCAGAGGGCTGGAGCTCCTCTCCTATGGGGCAGACTGCAAGAGTTGGGGCTATTCAGCCTGGAGAAGAGAAGGCTCCAGGGTGACCTTAGATTTGTGTTCCAGTACCAGGGGGCCTACAAGAAAGTTAGGGAGGGACCTTTTACAAGGGCTTGCAGTGATAATATGAGGGGGAATGGCTTTAAGCTGTAAGAGGGGAGATTTATATGAGCTATTCGGAAGAAATTACTTACAGTGAGGATGGTGAGACACTGGAACAGGTTGCACAGAGAAGTTGTGGGGACTCCAATCCTGGAAGTGTTCACAACCAGGTTGGATGGGGCCTTGACCAACTTGGTGTAGCGGAAGGCATCACTACCCAGGCAATAGGGGTTGGAACTAGATGATCTTTGAGGTCCCTTCCAACCCAAACCATTCTATGATTCAGTGAAGGAATGTGTGGGGAAATGGAAAGAATGCCAACAAGATTTGCTCCAACTTTGCAAACCATCTTGGAGACATATTAGAGATTTCCTAGCAGAAGAGAGAATAGTATCACTTTTGTGAATTCTGACTAAAACTGCTCATCTTGCACACACCAAAAGCCAAAGGCAGAACTGGTTTCCTGGCATGCCATCTGTGTTAACCTCAAAGATATTCTGACTTTGTTTTTCACCATCCAATTCCAATATACCAGAGCAGTATTTAATAATTTTGAGCATCTGTCTCACAAAATTGTCCTAGGAGAGTTCCTTCATAGGAATATTTTATATTACCTCCTTCTGCTTCCCTGTGCAGTGGAATAATAGAAATCCTGTTATCAGTTCAGCTGGGCACTATGCCATGAACAGCAAACACCTTCTGTAAAGGCCCCAGAATAGCTCCAGCCACAGATTGTTGTTAGCTATGAAGAGAAGACAGCACTTATTGGCTAACTGATTCTTGATGGAAAAATACAATTCTGTACATTTAGGTAAACTCTGTAGGCTGACTGCTTTAGAGATACTTTATGGTGTGAGCTACTTTAAGTCATTTTAATTCACGATAATGGTAGGGGCTGTGAAACCCTGAAGCAACATGTCAAAAGTTAAACCATTATGCTGGAAATAACCGCTGAACTACTACACCTCTGAAGTGCCTATGGCAAAGATCAAAAATAATTCTGATCTTGCACTGTTACGCTGCAGGCAACACCCAGACAAATTTGCGCAATGCAGTGTTCTGAACTGGCTTTGGCTACACTAAAGACTTACATGGCTTTGAAACTTCTAACTCCCCTTCCATGGATTGGTTCCTCAGATGACAACACTGTGGTCTCTGATAAAATGCATACTTCCTATCATTATGGTTACGCTAAAACTTGTAGGATGTTCTTTACCATTCTGATCTTCTGCGTGGAATATAACACTAGAGTTATAGATCATAGAGTCACAGAATGGTTTGGGCTAGAAGGGACTTTAAAGATCATAGGCACAGATACTTCCTACTAGACCAAGTTGATCAAGACCCCATCTGACATGCCTTTGAACACCTCCAGGGTTGGAATCTCTACAATTTCTCTGGGAAATCTGCTCTAGTGCCTCACCACTGTCAAGGGCAAGAATTTCTTCCTAACATCTAACCTAAATTGATCTTCTTCCAGTTTGAGGCCATTAGCTCTCATCCTGTCACTACATGTCTTTGTAAAAGGTTCCTCTCCAGTTCTCCTGTAGGCCCCTTAAATTACTGGAAGGATGCTATAAGGTGCCCCTGGAGACTTGGCTACACAGACAGTGCTGTAAAATCGTAGAAGCACAATATCATAGAATGGTTTGGGTTGAAAGGGGCCTTAAAGATCTTCTAGTTCCAAACCCCCCACCATGGGCAGGGACACCTTCCACTAGACCAGATTTCTCAGGGCTTTGTCAAACTTGGCCTTGAACAGCTCCATAGCTTGAAAGATTTACTAGAAGACATTGAGATGTTTCAGAAGCTAAGAAGTACGTATATCACAAGTGTCAGACATAATATTTTAATGTATTATTTTCTAGCATCACAGTAGTGCCTTTCATAAAATAAATTCTTCATAGTCCCTGTAACACTTCCAGCATGGTATATTTTCATTAAAAAGAATGCTTAGAAACAGTGGGCTGGCAAGCTCTCAAATTCTATTTCAAATGTTTCATTCAATTAAATATGGGTTTTATAGCAGAGTAAAATTCTGCTGCTGCACAAACATCATTGGGAAAAGTGTCCAAATGTACTTTCATCTGAACCCTTTCAGACCGGTACAGAATTCTTTTTAAAGCACCCAAGAAAGCTAATCCTAAGAGAGAAAGTTTATAAACATAGACGTTTAAGCAATTCCAATGAAAAAGCAGATCTTATTAAAATATAGCTTATAGATTACAAAAATGTGTATGCAAGTACCTGCAACACTTTCAGAAAACCAGGCTCTCACATTCATAAAAAGTCACTGAATCTAGGTTTATTCTTAGACTCTTCCTAACTTCTCATTTTCAAGTGTGCGCCTGTAGGTTTGCATTTGCATTTTTAATTTAAATGAAGTCTGTCTTGCCATTTTCTCCAGCTTGTTGTAACAAAATAGCATTTTTGTTTTGCTAAACCCACAATTTCTTCCTTGTCACAAGAATGAGCCATTCACTCTGAGTAGGTTGCGCTCATATTTCACTTGCAGAACACCGCTGACTTTTACAGATACACCTTCATACACCCTACACCTCACTGTCTTGATAACCTTCTAAAATTCTGGATGAGCAAGGCAGAGATGTGTAAGGACATTTCTGTGCAGGATCCGTGTTTAAGTCTCAAGCCTACAAACCTGGTACCCATGCCCACTTAAACCAAGGTAAGTGCGAAAGCTGCAAGACCACCACAGGCTGTCAGACCAACGGTTCGCCTAGTCCTGTATTCTGTCTCCAATAGTGGCCAATCCTAGGGAAATAACTGTTGAAGTGGAGAAGTATACTACATTTACCAAAAGATAATCCTTCTCTGCCTCCATATCCTTTATAAATCATATAATCACAGAATCTTTTTGGTTGGAATTGAACTTAAAGATCATCAAGTCCAACAGTTAACACAGCACTGCTAAGTGACCAATGAACCATATCCCTCAGAAAAGCTTTAAATCCTTCCAGGAATGGGGACTCCATCACTTCCTGAAATTAAATAAGACAGGGACAAACATGGAGTTGAGAATCTGAGACTAAACAAGAGCTCACATGGGTGTTTTTGCTCTCCCCTGTCATTTTTCCTTTCCAATTAAAACAGTGACCTCTATGAAGATCCATTCATTTCATACCACAGCAGACCACAGCTGGAGATTTCAGGCAACGTGTTAAGGCTAATGACAGCAATTACAGTGTGGTGTGCTCAGAGGTCTGCTCCTGTGGAAGTCTGTGGGTAAGGCTTTGATTTTGGTGCCTAGTACAATTGTATTGGGACAAAAAAAGAGCTGGTAAGATACTCATTGGCTCAAGATATTTGCTTGGAGGCTGACTATGAACACTGAGACGGTTTTCAAGTGTTTAAGGGTTATTCTTTCCAGCACAAGCAAAGCTTGCATGAGATCACAGACTCCTGTTAACATTACCCTGATCTAATAAAAATCCAATCACTCTCTGGCTTTACCAGCAGCATCATTTCTTGAGCAAAGGTGTAACTGCTCATTTTCAAAACTACTGCTGAAACACCATTCAGGTCCAAAGACAGTGGGGTGCTCTTGCCCTGTACTGACTGCCTCAGCCCCTGACAGAAACTTCATCCACTATTGGCATATGACGCTTCAGGTGGCTTGGGAATCCTGGAATGGTTTTCATGTAACATTGAGCTATACTCTCAGAGGATGATGGCTCATTTCCTACTAAGTCTGCTTCAGTTTATAACTTGAAATTGAGATGAGGTGATTTGGGTGACTGCAGAATAAAAACATGGCCTGAGATACCAAGCAATGAGTGCACTTTTATAGAGTGGAGGCATCTGAGCGAAAGGATGGGGTTTGAATTTTTCCTCTTTCCTTTCCTCTTTCTTACCCATTAATTACTTTCCTACATTCCGTGCATTTTACCACAGCCATTCTTCACTGTCATACCATTCCCTCTCCTGTTACCCCCTTACTTTTCCACAGCCTTCCTTTCATCACCTCTCACACACCTATCATTGAATCATAGAACCAATAAGGTTGGAAAAGACCTTAAAGATCATCAAGTCCAACCTGTCACCTCATGACCACTAAACTGTGGCACCAAGTGCCATGTATGTTTATTATTTCACTGTTAAAGAGACACATTTTTCTCTCAGTAAGCAAGACACAAAAATCCAACATTGGTGCTCTTCTTAAACCTCAACTCCAGAGGTACCACAACACAGTATATGAAGCTGGCTGCTGCTAGGGCACCAACTCCACAAGGTGTGACTTCAGTGGGATCTCTAATGGAGATGACAAAGGTCATTATCCCTGTTTGTCTGGTCAGGCTCCATGTTCATGTTTTTCAGACAGGAAAGGAAGACTGGCTAAAATCAAGACACTGGGGTAAGGATAAATTGTTTTTTTAATTTTTCTTTGGACTTTTCCTATTCTCTCTCTGCTGCACATTTAGACTACTTAATTCCTTGACTCTGCCATATGTCAGAACCCTTTCCAAACCAATTAAACACATTAATTCAACAGCAAATCACTGTAGGAAAACATCAGATAAATGCCAGTGGCTTTAGTCAGGTGCACTGGCTCCCTGCAGATGATGAGAGTGGAAGAGCTGCAGCAGATGGATGTGGGAAGAGGGGGCAGGAAGTGGAGCTCAGGCATAAGGATCCCTCCTCCCCACTCCAGTTGCAAGCCCGAGATCAGAAACATGAAGAAAAACCCCATGGCATAAGCTGCTTCTGCTTTTACTTATTTAAGAACTGATTAATGTCAGAAAGAGATTCCAACTTCTTGCTACAAGAAGGTTTTTTGCTGGCCTAGGGGTCCAAACTTGCTTCTTGCCCACTTTTGAGGTCATCCCATTCCACTATAGTCACTGAAGATATTCTGGTAGAGGCAAGAGAAGGATCAGATCCTGTCTTTTAGCAGTTAAGATGGCAAATTATAATTCTCTTTTCAATTCAAGGAAGTAATTAGTTTATAATAACATTTAAGATTTAGTTGCTGACAGAGATATGACACTTATCTTACATAAGTCATTTTAATTATTCCTAGTAACCAAGACCTCAAAAATATTGTGCAGTCTAAGATAACAATGCCTTTCCAGATACTTTCGGATCTAGTGTCATTTGAAAATTTGATGCCTAGAGCATCAGCATTTATCAAGCTCATTAAAGATTTCCTCTGAACGACTACAGATAATTAAAAGTATGCTTCATTTTTATTGTAATGTTTCCACCTTTACACTGCAAACTAATTCTCTTATTGCTCAGGGTTTTAGCAATTAATGGAGACTCATCTGCCAGAAAAGTTCCAGAGGATTATACAGAAATTGTTAATATATACAGAGATGATTCAAACGTGCAGAAACTACATCACAGAATTGTAAGACTGGTTTAGATCAAAAAGGATCTTTAAAGGTCATCTAGTCCAACTCTCCTGCCATGTATGGGGACACCTTATCACAAAAACATAGAATTGTTTTACTTGGAAAACACAGGATCACAGAATACCAGGTTGGAATGGACCCCAAGGATCATCTGGTCCAATCCATCTAGATGATAGTGCAGTTGAAACAAGATGGCCCACTACCCTGTTGAGTCTTAAAACTGTCCAAAGTAGGGGAATCCACTGCTTCCCTTGGGAGATGATTCCAATGTCCAATTGTTCTGATTGTGCTTGCCCCTTTCTATTCCATGTGACTCCTTGTAAAAGGGACTCTCCATCTTCCCGGTAGTCACCCTTTATGGCTGGTACACAATAATAAGGTCTTTCCTAAGCCTTCTATTTTCAAGGCTGAACAAACCCAGTTCTCTCAGCTTTTCCTCAAATCTTGAAGATCACTGAGTCCTATCATTATCTTACACTACTTCAACTAGAGGAGGTTGCTTAGAGCCCCATACATGCTGACCTGGAATGTTTCCAGGTTTGGGGCATCTACCACCACTCCAGACAACCTGTTGCACGTATATTTTGTAGCATTATAAGCATTTGCACAGATTTAAAACAGTTTTAAGAGTGAATGGTTATTTCAGACACCTGAGTAGCCATCCTCTGAAGATCAGTATTCCCTAAGGCAAGCTGGACATACAAAACCCCTTTAGAAAATGTTTGTCACACTTCTGCTTCTGTGGTGGGTTGAAGTTTCTCTGTTACTTATATAAAATATGAATACTGGCATGAAATATACGCACCTGATGTCCCATCGTCCAGCTTAAATAAAGCATATGTATGCTGTTACTGCAGGCATGAGTGGAGAAATTTTGACAGCACATTGGTTTGTTTTCTGTAGGCACTGCTAACTTAAAAGATGCCCAGTGTGAACAACAAATCTTTTGAGAATCTCTTTGACAGGATTCCAGAGAGTTATCCTGCCTGAGGTAGAATTTAAGTGCTATATTGAAGGTTGTTTCCCATTAGGTAATTTCTGAAGTAACTTGGCTTCCTCTGATTTGGGAACTGTGTCATTCCCATATAGAAAGCTGGCTGCTGCATAAATGTAGGACATGCTGAGTCAACATCAGTTTAAATATTTGTTTCTGCTACTCATGGATCAGACTATGTCTATCACTCCTGGAGCTGCTATGATGATTGCTAATAATGCTTATAGAAAACATGCATATGATTATTATTTTACTGTTTATGAGTTTGCAATAATTAGTACAACACTGACTTTGACTTGCACAAGCACAACAGATCACACCTAGGAACCTGCTTCATTCTAGGATCCCTAGCAGTACTTCAATTAAATAGCATCATGTATGATTAATTTTCTTTGGCACACCTTTATCTTCAAATGCTTTATGTTTCTACATGACTTTCCAGGTTACTTTGAAACTAAAATTACCCATAGATAGCAATGACATTAAAAAAACAATTACAGAGGCGTGCCTTTTTGATGCCTCTATTATAATCCATGTTCTGGTAAATCAGAGAAAGGCTATTTAATGACACAGGCATAGAAGAAACTCTAATGATATAGGTTTAACATACATGTGAAGCAGTGATAGAAAGGGCTTGGAGAGGTAGTTTCAGACTGAAGCAAGAAAAAGAAAGAAAAATACAATGAGTCAAATCCGACAGAGGTATTAGGAAATAAATCTGTATTTTATAAAGGCCATTTTATCCAAGAGAGTTTAGGTTTCCTCCCACTCACAGAATGAATTCACACTGAATAAACCCTTGACTCATGAGAATATTTCACATGCAGATTTGAATTTTATGTAAATTATTTAAGGATGTTTTAGGAAGTCTGGGCACTGATGTAGAAATGTTCCCCTGCCTTTGCATATTGGTCAAAGAAACAGCACTCATCCCCAAGGAAATCAGAAGGGCAGAAGTTTTGCTAACAGGCTTAAAACCAGAATGGAAAAACCAGCATGGAAAAAAAATTACACTATATTGTCCTGTCTCTTCAATTTACCCACTCCCTACAAGAGGAGGAGAAGGCAGTGGCATAGAACAGGCTGTACCAGCAGCACACAAACCTCCATTCAGGACAGCCCATTGAACTGGAAAAACCCAAACCTGGGCAATGTGGAGACATATGGACTATGCCAGTCCATATGGGAAAGAAAGCTTTCACATCTGGAATATCAAAGGAAAGGTTAATTCCATTAAAGGATATGTCTTTTATACTATATCTCCTGATAGGTTTCAAACCACTCAACCCAGAACGTATTTCTCCACTTTTTAGTGTTTTGGTTGGAAAAGACCTTCAAGATCACTGAGTCCAACTATTCTTTAACTCTACCAAGGCTGGTGCTAAACCATGTCTTTCAGCACCACATCTCTGAATCTTTTAAACACTTTCAGGGATGAGGATTCAACCACCTCCTTTGGCAGCCTGTTCCAATGTTTGAAAACCCTTTCAGTGAAGTACTTTCTTCTAATGTTCAACCTAAACCTCTCCTGGTGCAACATAGGGCCATTTCATCATGTCCTATCACTTGTAACTTAGAAGGAGAGACCAACTCCCTGACTACAACCTCTTTTCATGGAGTTGTAGAGTTGGATAGTATCAGACAGGGTAAGAGATTGTTTTTAACAACAGGGAACTAAAATGACAAACCCCTAGAGTAAGTCACTTAAAAAGAGTTCTCCAGAGGAACCCTGTAGAGACACTACAAGAAGCTCAAGGTTTTCCTTGCAAACCTAAACAAATTCTATTTGCTTCCTTGCATGTGGGACAGAACCCTAGAGGGAAGAGGGGCCCAGGACAGCTGGTCAGTATTCAAGGATCATCTTCTCCATGCCCAGAAGCAAAGTATACCCACAAAGAGGAAAGCAGGAAAGAATGCTAGGAGACCTACCTGGATGAGCAAGGAGCTCCTGGACATGCTGGCACACAAAAAGAAACACTACAAGGAGTGGAAGAGAGGACAGCTGGAATGGGGGGCATATAAGGAGCCTGAGCAGCAAGAGATCTGGTTAGAAAAGCTAAAGCTCAGTTAGAATTAAATCTAGCCAGGGAGATCAAGGGGAACAATAAACATTTCTATAGGTATATTAATGGTGAGAAGACGACTAGAGAAGGTGTGGGCCCCCCTCAGAAAGGAAACAGGTGAGCTGGTGATGAGTGACATGGAGAAGGCTGAGGTTCTCAATGACTTCTTTACCTCAGTCTTCACGGGCAAGGGCTCCAGCCACACTCCCAGAGTAACGGAAGATAATAGCAAGGACTGGAAGGAGGAATTGCCCATTGTGAGTGAAGATCAGGTTCATGACCATCTGAAGAACCTGAAAGTGTTCAAGTCCATGGGACATGATGGGATACACCCACGGGTGCTGAAGGAACTGGCGGATGATGTTGCTAGGTCACTCTCCATCATATTCTAAAAGTCATGGCAGTCCAGGAAGTCCCCACTGACTGGAAAAGGGGAAACATAACTCCCATTTTCAAGAAGGGGAAGAGGGATGACCCAGGGAACTACAGGGCAGTCAGTCTCACCTCTGTGCCTGGTGAGATCATGGAACAGGTCCTTCTGGAGGCACTGCTGAGGCAAAAGAATAACAAAGAAACTCTACAGGAAGTGGAGGGAAGGACAGATAGAACAGGGGGTATATAAGGAAGCTGCCCGAGCAGCAAGAGGCCTGGTTAGGAAAGCCAAAGCAGAGTTTGAACTGAATCTAGCCAGGGGGTTAAAGGGAACACTAAGAATTTCTATAGGTATGTTAATGGCAAGAAGAAGACTAGGGAAGGTGTGGGCCCCCTCAGAAAGGAAAGTGGTGAATTAATCACAAGTGATGTGGAAAAGGCTGAGGTACTCAATTACTTCTTTACCTCAGTCTTCACTGCAAGGGCCTCCAGCCACACTCCTGATGTCATGGCAGACGATGCCAGGGATGGGGAGGAAGAACTGCCCATCATAAGTGAAGCACAGGTTCGTGATCACCTGAAGAACCTGAAAGTGTTCAAGTCCATGGGACCTGACGGGATACACCCACGGGTGCTGAGAGAACTGGCAGATGAGGCTGCCAAGCCCCTCTCTATTATATTCCAGAAGTCATGGCAGAGTGGGGAAGTCCCCACAGACTGGAAAAGGGGAAACATTATTCCCATTTTCAAAAAGGGCAAGAAGGAGGAACCGGGGAACTACAGGCCAGTCAGTCTCACCTCTGTGCCCGGAAAGATCATGGAGCAGATCCTCCTGGAGGCACTAATGACTCAGAAGAGCAGTGAAGAGGTGATTGGGAGTAGTCAGCATGGCTTTGCCAAGGGCAAATCCTGCCTGACAAACCTGGTGGCCTTCTATGAGCAGGTGACAGCATTAATAGATGAGGGCGAGCAACTGATGTCGTTTACCTGGACTTGAGCAAAGCCTTCGACACTGTCCCGCACCACCTCCTGGTCTCCAAGCTGGCGACACATGGGTTTGATGGATGGACCACTAGATGGATAAAGAACTGGCTTGATGGCCGCACCCAAAGAGTGGCTGTCAACGGGTCCATGTCCCAGTGGAGGCCAGTGACAAGCGGAGTCCCTCAGGGATCAGTCCTGGGACCTGTCTTGTTCAACATCTTTGTGGGTGCCATGGACAGTGGCATCGAGTGCACCCTCAGCAAGTTTGCTGATGACACCAAGCTGTGTGGTGCAGTGGACACGCTGGAGGGAAGGGATGCCATCCAGAGGGACCTGGACAGGCTGGAGAGGTGGGCACAAGCCAACCTCATGAGCTTCAACAAGACCAAGGGCAGGGTCCTGCATCTGGGTCGAGGCAATCCCAGGCACAAATCCAGGCTGGGCAGTGACTGGCTGGAGAGCAGCCCTGAGGAGAGAGACTTGGGGGTGCTGGTGGACGAGAAGCTCAACATGAGCTCTCAATGTGCGTTTGCAGCCTGGAAAGCCAATCAGATCCTGGGGTGCATCAGGAGATGTGTGACCAGCAGGTCAAGGGAGGTGCTTCTTCCCCTCTACTCAGCTCTGGTGAGACCCTACCTGGAGTACTGCCTCGAGGATGATCAGAGGGCTGGAGCACCTCTCCTATGAGGACAGACTGAAGGAGTTGGGGCTGTTCAGGCTGGAGAAGAGAAGGCTCCCAGGTGACCTCATTGTGGCCTTCCACTATCTGAAGGGGGCCTACAGGAAGGCTGGGGAGGGACTTCTCAGGCTATCAGGTAGTGATAGGACTAGGGGGAATGGAATGAAGCTGGAAATGGGGAGATTCAGGCTAGATGTGAGGAAGAAGTTCTTTACCATGAGAGTGGTGAAGCCCTGGAATGGGTTGTCCAGGGAGGTGGTTGAGGCCCCGTCCCTGGAGGTGTTTAAGACCAGGCTGGACGAGGCTCTGGCCAGCCTGATCTAGTGTGGGGTGTCCCTGCCCATGGCAGGGGGTTGGAACTAGATGATCCTTGTGGTCCCTTCCAACCCTGACTGATTCTATGATTCTATGATTTGGAATAATCAGCATGGCTTCACCAAGGGCAAATCCTACCTGACAAACCTGGTGGCCTTCTATGACAAGGTCACAACATTTAATAGATGAAGGCAGAGCAACTGACATCATTTACCTGGACCTGAGCACAGCCTTCAACACTGTCCCGCACCACATCCTGGTCTCCAGGCTGGTGCAGTATGAGTTTGATGGATAGACCATTCAGTGGATAAAGAACTGGGTTGATGGCTGCACCCAAAGGGTGGCTGTCAATGGGTCCATGTCCAAGTGGAGGCCAGGGACAAGTGGAGTCCCTCAGGGATCAGTCCTGGGACCAGTCTTGTTCAACATCTTTGTTGGTGACATGGACAGTGGCATTGAGTGCACCCTCAGCAAGTTTGCTGATGACACCAAGCTGTGTGGTGCAGCAGACATGCTGGAGGGAAGGGATGCCATCCAGAGGGACCTTGTCAGGCTGGAGAGGTGGGTCCAAGCCAACCTCATGAGGTTCAACAAGATCAAGTGCAAGGTCCTGAGTCTGGGTCAGGGCAATCCAGGCACTGATATAGACTGGGCAGTGACTGGCTTGAGAGCAGCCCAGAAGAAAAGGACCTGGGGGTGCTGGTGGATGAGAAGCTCAACATGAGCCAGCAGTGTGCACTTGCAGCCCAGAAAGCCAATCAGATCCTGGGCTGCATCAAGAGAAGTGTGACCAGCAGGTCAAGGGAGGTGCTTCTTCCCCTCTACTCAGCTCTCGTGAGACCCCACCTGGAGTACTGCGTCCAGTTCTGGAGCCCCTATTACGGGAGGGATGTGAACATGCTGGAGCGTGTCCAGAGAAGGGCCATGAGGATTAGAGGGCTGGAGCACCTCTCCTATGAGGACAGACTGAGGGAGTTTGGGCTATTCAGTCTGGAGAAAAGAAGACTCTGAGGAGATCTAATTGTGGTCTTCCAGTATCTTAAGGGGGCCTACAAGAAAGCTGGTGAGGGACTTTATAGGGTGTCAGGGAGTGATAGGACGAGGGGGAATGGAAGAAAACTAGAAATGGGTAGATTCAGATTGGATGTTAGGAAGAAGTTCCTCATCATGAGGGTGGTTCGATACTGGAAGAGGTTGCCCACCATCCCTGGAGGTTTTTAAGGCCAGGCTGGATGTGGCTTTGGGCAACATGATCTAGTGTGAGGGTCCCTGCCCATGGCAGGAAGGGTTGGAACTAAATGATCTTTGAGGTACCTTCTAACCCTAGCAATTCTATGATTCTATGATTTTATGTGGCTAAATTTCGAATCTTCTTTTATTTATGTAAAAAACAAACAAACAAAAACCAACCAAAAACCAAACCAAAACCCCCCAAAAAACCCCACCAAAAAACACCACAAACCCCCCACATATGATATTGTATTGATGATTGTTATACCTGAACTAAATTACCAGAAGCTGGGCTGTGTTGTGAGGGCAACCCTAACAGGGAAATACAAAGCTGTTTTTCTTGATGAGAGATGTTGCACTGTGCTGCACTGTAGGAATTAGCTACAAGGCTTCCAGAGCAAAAAGCAGGAGATAAAATGTTATCAGTACCATACCAGCTGCCCAAACAACACAGCACATGCTGAAGGAGGACAGGGGCTCTCCACACACTTGTGTCTCTCTGCTACCCAAAGCCAAACAAATCTACAACAGTGATGTCGACAAAGCTTAGAGAGAGAGCACACATGACAGAAGTGATGCCAGGTTGTCAAGGAGATCTAGATAATGCTGAACAAGGAAGCTTTAACCCAGCTCACTTAAGTGAGGGTAGAGAGGACACAATCAGAGTTACTAACAACATAGCAGAGAATTCAGCTATTTGGGAAACTTGTAATGGGATACTGAGCTGTTCCCCTCTAGACTTCTGGTTTTAATTAGATCCTTGTCCAAAATAATGGAAAGGTTTTTAGCAACTGCTGGCTGATGTGTAGATTGAAAAGAATGAGCTGGTCTGAGATCAGATAGTGATATCATAGTAAAATACACTCCATCTCACCACATTCCCCTTTCCCCCTCAATTCTGCCAGCTGTCTATGCTGTTATCAGTCTGAGCAGGAAGGAGATATCCCGTAAGTTCCAAACTATTCTCTTGCTATTAGAAGACAGGAGGTAGATTACAGCTGAGGTAGATGAAGTGGGCACAATATAGATGGGAACAGTAAAACTGGCTCACAGATTCTGTATGCAGCGCTCATCAGTCACAGGTGTGTTAGTCCAGCAGCACAGACAGCTTACTAATGCAATAAAGGGAAGAAAAGAAAATAAAAAATTCAGAGAAACCCCTAGAAAAATCAAAGTAACAACCACCAAAGATGGACATGGAATTTTTCCTTGTTATTTCTAGGCATTTTCCAGGTGTCAGTAATGTTTTGGGGCATCCTTCTGCTGCTTTGAATGCTTTTTGTCTCCACCTCCCAACTAGTTTTTATGGAAAGTGACTGTTTTTTCTTAAAATCCATCTTAATTCCATTCACACTTTGGCCTAACTTTCCATACAGCAGCCAGGTCCTTCATTTCAGTAATAAACCACATATTACTCACCATGGATTTTAGGTAGGGTAGCATTTTTTATAATAACCACTCATCACAGTCCTAACATTTTTAGATGCCATTAATTAAATACTCCTACTCGATTCAGCCCTTTAAAGCCAAATTGTTTGGTTCTAGATTTCCCATTGGTTCAATTTAATAAAATCATGGAAGGGGCTGGGTTGGAAGGGACCCTTAAAGGTCATCTAGTCCAGCCCCCTGCAATCATCAGGGACATCTGCAACTAGAGCAGATCACACAGACCCCCAGGCAACCTGACCTGGAATGGCTCCAGGGACTGGTCATCTACCACGTCTCCTGGCAACCTGGGCAAGCGTTTCACCACCATCAGTGTAAAATATTTCTTCCTTGTCTCTAGTTTAAATATCCCTCCCTTAGTTAAAACCATCAACTCTTTTTCTGTCACAACAGGCCCTGCTAAAAAGTCCGTCCCCATCTTTTTTCTAGGCCCCTTTAAGTCCTGCAAGGCCACAATAAGGTCTCCCTGGAGCCTTCTGTTCTCCAGCCTATTTGTCATGCCCCAGAGAGGACTAATACTCCAGCTGTACTTCAAAAAGTGCAATAGCTTGCAATTCACATGACCTTCCGAGACACACAGTTTCCCCATATCATAACATGCCAAGAGAGATGAGCTTTGCTCTGCAGCCCAAGATACTGAATTTTCTCAGCATCGAGAGCCATGAGAAAGCTTTCCCTGGAAGATGGTCCTCAGCATCACATTTACTATCTTTACCTTTATCCGATAGAAAACTTTACACTTACAGAGTGCATCAACTGATGAATGTACAGACTTTGTTTCATAAGCATATTTTGTACATGTCTAGAAAGCTCACAGGAAGCAGTATTTCATAAATATTAGTGCAAATCAGCAGAAACTCATTTTCTCCTACTGAGCTATGGTGATTCATATCAGCTGCAAGAGATACAACGATAAAAAAACAGAATGCAAAGGAGACTGGGGCCTTCGGTTAAAATCAGGCAGCCAACAAATGAACTGAGTTTTCAACTCAGTACAAGACAGCAATTGCAGTTTATGAATAAAGAAAAAATTCATCACAGCACAGAAATTCCAGAAATCTGTTATTCCATGAGGAATTTTTTCTTATCCTTTCAGATGGATGAGAGGCTCAAAGTACAGTGTCACTGAAACAGTAAAGTAACTGCAGTTACAGAGACCCAAATCTGCCAAGATATAGACAGTGCTGCCAAAAAGGCATTTTAAACTTCAACAAGACCTGACCAGACACTACTTGCCTTGTTTCAGCTTCCTGATGGTTAAAAGCTGGAAAGGCAACAGAACCTCAGCAAAAATACCTGGGGAGCCTAGGTAACAGAAGAAGAGCCAGAAGTGTGTTTGGAAGGGGATGGACACAGGAGTGTCACTTTTCAGTGAGCTTTCATATCTAGACAGTTTCCAGAACCTTAGAATCATAGAATTGTTAGTGTTGGAAGGATCTTTAAAGGTCATTTAGTCCAACTCTCCTGCAGTCAGCGGGAACATCTTCAATTCAGTCACATTGCTCAGACCTCAGTTCAACCTGAACTTGAACGTTTCCCGAGATGGGATATTTACCACCTCTGCAGGCAATCTGGGCCAGTTTGCAGAGTTTTAAAGATACTGTTTACTTGAAAGCTTTTCTGATACTGGAACAGGCTTCTCAGGGAAGTGATTGAATCCTGATCCCTGGAGGCATTTAAAAGATGTGTGGATGTGGTGCTGAAGGACATGGTTTAGCACCAGCTTTGGTAGAGTTAGATAAAGGTTGGATTAAATGATCTTAAAAGTCTTTTCCAACCAAAACTATTCTACGATTCTAAACATACCAGCTTGGCCTGTGACTGCATCTTGTAACACAGAAAGCAAAACCTCCCCCACTTCACAAAATACCCATCTGCACTGAACTTCACTTAATTTTGTTTATATTTCTTCATATATTTTATTGCTTTAATGGTCTAGAAGCAAGAAAGTCTCATAATGCTTTGAGATGCAAATAGTTCCAGTAGGAAAGCAATGGCCAAGCACCCTGTGAAAGGATCGAGAACAGAGTGTTGATGGTTTGTATGTTAGTTTGCATTTGAAGAATCCCTATTGCCCATTACAGTTGGCTGCTGTCAGAGAGCATTTTCCCTAACAAGATCCGTAGAAATATATAGCAAACATGGTCTTGAAGTTTCTAATACTCCAGATCAGTAGAAAGCTTGAGGACAGTGATATCATGCTGCCAACAGCTGTCATAAGTAGTATGGTTTCATCCTGTCATTGGCCTAACAACTGTCCTTTCCCTTTCTATTTCGTGCTTCAGCATATCTTAAGCTGTCATAACAGATATGTCAAGCAATATTACATTCCAATAAAATATTACTTCAAATCACTTCCCAGAATATTCCTTTTCTGGTCTCTCAAATGCCTGAGCCTATTTTCTCAACTGAAGTCAGTGCACTAGTAGAACTAATTCCCTCGATATCAGTGTAGCTTCTCCATAAAGCAGAAATTCAAGATGTCAAAGATTAATCTGAAAGGCAAATTCATGTAAAATTGCTAAATCACAGCACTTATGCACTGAGCTGATATGGAAAACTTCCCAGTTAAAGGAGGAAGAAAACCTTTTGCTTAGGGCATTAATGTTGAGGTAACAGAAAGACATGTTTTGCAGTCTAGACAGACCAACTGCCTGCAGGCTTTTTCCTACCAGCAAAAGCAGAAATGTGCAGTGTTCTTTTAAAAGTTTACTACTTACTAATAATTATCTGCTTCTTGAATCATAGATGTGAAGAAAGTAACAGTTTACAAAGATTCCCCAGGAAATCAAAGCCTTTCTGTGACGTGGCTCCTCACTACAAGGACACTGAGGTGCTGGAGCATGCCCAGGGAAGGGCAACAAAGCTGGTGAAGGGTCTGGAGAACAAGTCTTGTGAGGAGTGGCTGAGGGAATTGGGATTGTTGAACCTGGAGAAAGGAGGCTGAGGGGAGATATTCTCACTCTCTACAACTACATGAAAGGAAGCTGAAGCCAGATAGGGACTGGTATCTTCTTCCAAGTAACAAGCAATGCGACAATAGGAAATGGCCTCAAGTTGTACCAAGGGAAGTTTAGGTCAGATATCAGGAAAAATTCATCAGTGAAATGGTTGTCAAGCGCTGAAACAGGTTGCCCAGAGAAGTGGTGAAGCCACCATCCTTGGAGAGATTTAAAAGATGTGCAGATATGGTGGTAAGGAACATGGTTTAATGGTCACCTGGCAGTGTGGGGTTAGTGATTGTACTGTGTAATGATCTTAAAGATCTCTTCCAACCAAAATTATTCTGTGAATAAACAAGTCTGTGAAGCCTGTTGTTTCTGCAGAGACTTCTGGTCTCCATACAAATACCTTCCAACAATCACCAAGTGAATCATGGGTACTGAGATGGAGGAGGAATGGAAACCATCATTCTAAGAGATGCAAATTCAGAAAGCGCTGCCACACACCACAAATGCATCACAGGTCAGCCTGCAGTCACTGGTCCAGCTCTCACTGGGCTGTTCAGACCTTTTCTTTCCCTGTACAAACACCAGTGTTTAGGAATCCTGTTCTTTCATGAAGACACAGCTCTTGGTGTAGAAGAGCCTTGAACCTGCCTTGCATTTATTGTAAGGTGGCAGCTGTGTGTAGCAGGGAAGAGTAAAGGCTGACAGATCCTCTTTCTCAGTCTATGTCTCTATGTTAAAATAGCAGGTGTGCCATGGCATGAATATTTTATTTCCACAGAGAAATTATTTCCTTATTATAATACACTAGCTGCTCAGCACAGCTGATTTCACACTTGGTTGGTGTAGACGATGCTACAGGTCATACATTTGGTTTCTGACACCAGATAAAAACCTGTCTGCTGGAATCAAACCCCAAGCTGTCTTTGTCAGGGTCAGGATTTCACTCAAATCTTGTTTGGTTTATGCGCAGGTAGAAGTAGAAAGGAGTAAGCCAGCAGTCAGCTATCTGAGACAGACATCCAGAAATGTAAAAGATAATTCATAGGGGAGCTAAACTGTGTCTGCAAGGAGGTAGACATGCATCAAGTGTCCCAACAGTGAACTGCTGGCCAAGAAAATGAAGTCTGGTCCATTGAAATTTCAGCAAAGAGTATTTTCAAGTGTTATTTTTTTCCCTCTAATTGCATGCCAGTTATGTGTGTCTGGCAGGGGGTGGTGGTGGTGAGCCTACAATTTCATTTTCCTGTTTTGAAAAACATCTCCTCCCCTTCCCAATGGGTGAAGCCTATCAAAACTAAATAGGAAACTGCAGAATTATGGCTAAGATCCAGCTGACATTTCAGCACCCATCTAAGTAAAAACACATGCTTATTTCCAGCTCTCTTCAGAGAAATCTTTAAGCACATGGCTGAAGATTTTTAAGTGTTGGTGGATTTTTTTAAGCTGTGTGATAAAAGTAAATGATAAGTAATAAAGCACTTCAGAAGAGAAGCAGCACTCAAGGGTGAAGGTCTGAACTGGGACTTGTACAGCTTGTAAGCCCAGATTTGTCCAGGACACTTTCTGCCAAGAAGTTTCTGTATTTAGAAAACCAATACATAATAAACAGGAAGGAAAAAAAAAGAATTAGTTGTCCTTCATTTTCTTTGTGCACAGTAACTGTAGAAAACACACAGACAGAAATATGACTCTTAAGTATGGCCCATTTGACAAACAAAGTCATCATCTGTAAGACACAAAGAGCAACAACTGAGTACTAGGGCAAGTGTCACTCTATCCTATCATGAAGGAAGATGGACAAGTTAGCAAAAGTCATTCAGCAGGCACAGGAAAGAAAACCATAATCTGGCATCTCTATTCTTTGTCCAACTAGCCCAAGAGGCTAAGAAATTAATGTCTTCTAATCACTTGGCTCCTGCTTTCCAAAAACAAGGTGGGTCCTCAGCCAGGCTAATGGGTCACCAGCAGTTTGGTTTCAATGATCTTTATGCAGCACACAACATAAGGCTTTTGCTTCCCCACTACAGTATCTTCTTTACATTAAAAGAAGAGATAACTACAGAAAAGACTACTTCAGGCAGAATGAAATCCAAAAAAATTGTCTGAAGCAATTTCAATATATGTAGAGAAAATGGAAGAGAAGGATTATGGCGCTGAAAAAAAACCCAGAAGGCTGCAAAGCCCTTGAGGTAAAATACAGTGTAGAATTTTCTCAGTTTACTTATAACAAGTTTAAACTATCTGGAGATTGCTCTGAAGAACTGGTGGGTTCTTCTTCTCACCTATTTGTTTTCTCCAGGCCAACACAAGGTGCTACCTAACCCAGCAGTCTGCAGCAGCAGTGATCCCCATGCCATTCAGGCTCACCACCATCTTGAACTGTGCCATTCAGAATAGCAAGAGAAATTGTGGTAGAGTGCAAGTACTTTGTAATATAAGTGGTCCAAATGGTACTCTAAGGTGTTGGCAGTTGCACAGTTTCCAGAATACAAGCATTTTTTTCCACATGGACTCCAAAATACTCATAGCCTGTTCAAGTCAACCACTATGACTTATTAAAAGCATGGCTACAGCTTGTTCTTTACTTCTTGCCACTTTAATAGTAATATATGAGGCTTCAATAACTCAGTGTTAGACTTCTGTGTGGGTTTGTAAAGTGATGAGTCACTACAAGTGAATTTAAAACTGATAACGGATTTTCAATGTAAACATGAGAAAAGGAAGAAAAAGAATGAAAATGGTAAGAAAAGCCATTAGTCTAAATGCTGTAGAGCAAGGAAGGCATTCATCCTAGGTAAAGGCTTTTGTGAAGATATTGATCCATCATTTTAAAATGAAATAAGTCAAAGGGTTAAAGTATAAAGAGGTACTGGCAGACTTTGCTTTATGGAATTGCACTATGATTGTATCTCCCAGTGTGAAGGTGAGTAAGTTTTGCTGTTTTATGGGAAGCCTGCTCAGGAAATTGAAGAGTATGTCTTTTGGCATAATGGTCAGTCCCTGCTGAGGTCTGGCTGTGCTGGGAAGTACTAGGATGGACTTAACTCTTCTGTCTGCTTACAAGAATAACTATCTACCACCCCTGAAACACTGAAGCTTCTTAATATAATGAAGATGGTAAAGAAAAAAAAAAATCTGATATTTAAAGGTCAACCAAAAGAGAAACATCTGAAATAATACATGAGAATAGTCAGGAACAAGGGAGACAAGAGAAAAATGAAGAGCAAGAACTCCTTGGGTCTAATCCTAGCTGCTCTACACTGAAGCACCTTCAGAAACTTTTTTCATTTGTTCAAATACTTTGTTTCCCCATCTGTGAAACGCTCTCATGCCCCGGTACTGCAGATTAGACAGTGGTATCTGTAGATCTACATCATTTATATCACACAGCCCTGAGAAGTCTGGTGCTAGAAGACATATATTGTTCCAGTGTTGCACAATGTGAGGTGTCTCATATCTAGTTTTATCAGATTTCTAAGGCAAAATCTTAAAGAGAAATAAACCTCCAAATTAAAACAGAAGCATAATGCAGACACTTCAGGAGATAAATGAAAATAATGCTAAAAATCTAGCATTGTAAGGGGACAAATGTGGAAGTGAAGCAATTCCATGCTCAGATGAGAAAAGCAGCACAAAGATGAGTAAAGAGGAGTACAAAGCAACAAGTTGATGCAGACAGTAGCATTGTAGGTATGATGGTGGAGAGCTCCAGTCCTTGGAGGGAAGGGACACATACTTATACACATATCTTGGCTACAGCTACAGGCAAATCAGACCTGACCACACAACATCCCATACTTTTCTTATGATGCAAGATTCTAGCCAGGTTGTTAATATTCATTAGCAACAGAAAACACATTCACACACCATCAGTAGAAAAGACTTCATGACTATTATATGTTCAGTTGGACAAGAGAACAGAATTGTATTATTAGGCAAGGGAGAAGATCCAGAAGAATGGAAATGGAAAAATAACCCAAACCTACTCATAAATAATAATCCACCTTAATCACAGAATTATTTTAGGTTGGCAAAGACCTTCAAGATCAAGTCCAACTGTGAACCCAACACTACCAGGTCACCACTAAACCACATCCCTTAGCATATAGTGTAGGGAATGACAAAATTAAAGAACTGAAAAATAAACCAAGAACAAAACAAACCACCTACTGCTGTCTTTATAACCATAAATAGCTTTGTGTTGTGGACTCATTTTAGAACTGCATCAACACCTCTACCTTTAACTTTGCACTAAAACTCTGCTGCAGTCTTGTTAGACGTAAGTCTTTAAATAACTTACAATGTGGTGTTCAGCTGTTAGGTATAACAGCTAGGTTATTCTATTAAAATACTTAGTATTCATTACCTTCAAAAAAGTTGTTTAGCCAGGAAGAAACAATGCGGAACAGTGTGAGCACAGAGAAAGGTGGCAGTAAATGGACTCTATTTTCTTCTCAGTCACAATGAGTTTTCAAGCACTTGTTTAAAGAGGTTATTATTACATCCACAGTCATATCCATCACCTTTCTCCCGTTTCATCAAGATTCATGTGATGAGTTGCAGGTAAATAACATTAAATTGCAACTTCATTTGAGTGTAAAACTATTCTTACATAAAGTATTAAATATATACATATACACCTTGCAAAGTAATTGATTTTTTTACAGAAATAATCCACTAACTGTTGCTTTTAACATTGATTAGTTAGCTGAATGACAAAATTAGAGGGGAACTCAACATTACCAGCTAAAATACATTAAAATTATAGCTCACCTTTCCTATCTTATGCATTTAACATGTTTAAAATCATATCCTGCTCTTCAGAACAGGCTTTCAACTGGTTTGTAAGGTGCAGACATGTGCAACACAAAGGCAATACAAAGCAGTCAAACCTGAGTTCTCAAGCTCCTAAATTTTGCACTGATTCTATAGAAAGTGACTTTGTCTCATCTTGCACTTAAAGACTTTGAGTACTCGTTGTCTTGGCTGCATGTTACTGAAGAGACCTCTTCAGCTTCCCATGGTACTCTTGCCTTGTAACTTACAATTGTCTTGTAACTTTAAGCATTTGAATCTCCTCAGCTGTATTCCAGCCTTACTTCCACTCACATATTCACTATTGTGTCTACCCAAATGGCACCCATTTGCTGCACATATTAGAAGACTGGGATTTTAAAAGGGAATATATGATGGAAATTCTGTCATCAATACCAAAAGGCTCCAAATTTCACCAGCTGCTGAGAACATTTTTAAAACCCTAAACTGAGCCAGTGAGGCAGGTTACAAGTCACAGGTAAATAATATGATAATAATAATATTACAATTCTATTTCAAATCCAAACAAACCTGTTGATGAGTCTTCTAATCCAACAAGCAAGAGAAATTGAGGTGGGGCTACATTAAATCCAGAATGTTTAATATTGGGGCTGCCCAGCCTGGAGAATACTCTGGGGAGACCTTATAGCAACATTCCAGTACCTGAAGGGAGCCTACAAGAAATCTGGAAAGGGACTTTTTGCAGCTTGTAGTAACAGGAAAAGGGGTGATGGCTTTAAGTTGGAGGAAGGGAGAGTTAGACTGGATATTAGGAAGAAATTCTTTACAGCGAGGGTGGTGAGACACTGGAACAGGTTGCCCAGGGAGACTGTAGATACCCCCTCCCTGGAGGTGTTCAAGGCCATGCTGGATGAGGCCTTGAGCAACCCGGTCTAGTGGAAGGTGCCCATGCCAGAGAGGTTGCAACTAGGTTATTTTTAATGTCCTTTCCAATCCAAATGATTCTATGGTTCTATGAATAACACAACCATCATTAAGAACATGTCTTTGCATAGAATTTCTTAAAGCAGCATTTCATGTACTTCAGATAGAGCATAATTTAATGCCTCTAATCACCCTTCTTTTCAGATGGCTGCAAAAGATACGAAATCAAGATGACTTCCAGTTCACCTACCCTGCTTGCTGGAGCAATATTATAGCATTACACCTGCAGGGCTTTCAGTCTGAGCTGCTCACCCTATCAAGAATGTAAGAGCTTAAGCCTGGATTCAGGAAGAAAGCCACTGAACTAGGACTTTCAAAAGGCTAAGAGCTATAAAAGTGTTCTACGCAAAAGGAAATTTTGTAACTGAATCTTAGTCAGCGCTGTTGGTCATGTCAAGCTAAGGTGATTTCATTCATTGATATGATTACATGTTTGTTTTATAAAGATGATTACATGGTTTAAACTGCTGTAAAGCATTTGCCCCAGTATTGTATGGTGTACTGACTGAAGATCAATGTACAAGGCATGCTAAATGAAACAGGGATGATTCTTCACACAGCCACAGAATAGTGGGGGTTGGAAGGGATCACCCCCATTGCTGAAGCAGGGTAACCAAGATTGTCCAGGATCCCAATGTCCAGGTAGATTTGGAATCTCTCTAGAGAAGAAAGCCCCAGATCTCTCAGCCTTTCTTCCTCACAGAGATGCTCCAGTCTCTTAATCACCTTTGTAGACCTTTGTTGGACTCTCTCCAGTCCAGAAGCAGGAGAAGAAAGAAGGCAGGAGAAGGGAGAAGCCGGGAAAAAATGAGTGTCAGTGAAGAATGCTCTTACTCACTTCCTTATGGGATCCCACAGGCTTTGGTAGCAGGCACTGTGCTACACCACAGTGATCAAAACCTTTGAAGTAAACCTAATGTATGCAGCTTATTCAATCTTGGAAACAATTTCATATGATGAAAAATAAAGTACTACACTATTAATTGGGCCATTTCAGGGAAGTTGTCTATTAGTCCAGCAAAATACAAAGGCATTGATCCACTGGAAACATCCGTGGTGCTTTAGATTTTCTTAAACAACTTTGAATGCAGCATATACCTACAGAGTAGTGAGAAAAAAGAGTGGGAGATTTTTCTTGGAATGAATACAGGGTTGTACATAACCACATCAGAATGATCCAAAATTCAGAGAATCAGGAAAAGGGCCCTGGAGTAGCAGAAAATTGAGACAATTTGGTGAGTATTTCAAACTATGATTACAGAACCTTGAAGAACACAGCAAAGAGAGAGAGAAGCTCCACATCTCTGAGGACTTTCTAAAGGAATAAAGTATAGAGCAAAATATTAAAGGAAGATTCTTCTGATCCAGACTGGGACTCTCTGGAAAGTCTGAATTATCTCACCAGGCATGTTAGGGAGCTCTGTGGCAGCTGAGGGAGGTCCTCACAGCACTGACAACTAAAAAGTATGTCCCATATTGCTAACCCTGACAAGCACCTGAGTATAGCCATGACTGAATAGCATGTAGTGTTTTGGGGTAAATAAAAGGTCAGACTAGAAAATATAACATCTGGACCTCATGTTCTGGATACATCTGCTCAAAAAATCCAATGTGGAGGCAGAAGGAAACATTATTAGTGTAATTTGTGACTGAGAACAAAGAGATTAGATGGAAAAGTATTTGAAGGAGAAGGCTACTGGGGACAGATTTCTCAGGGCAGCACAGCATCAGTTAGGAATCATGGAGATAGGATGCTCTGGCCTTTTATACTCTACCTACAGAGGGCACAGAGAGCAGCATACTGATTTGCTTGGCAAACACCAAGATGCTTATATGCTACTAAATACCAATGTTTAAACTAATAGCAAAATCTCAGCTTCTGCTTCATACCAGACCTGCAAGCTAACTAATTTCACAGTATCACTGTATCACTAAGGTTGGAAGAGACCTCAAAGATCATCGAGTCCAACCTGTCACCACAGACCCCACAACTAGACCATGGCACCAAGTGCCACATCCAGTCCCCTCTTGAACACCTCCAGGGACAGTGACTCCACCACCTCCCTGGGCAGCACATTCCAATGGCGAATGACTCTCTCGGTGAAGAACTTTCTCCTCACCTCGAGCCTAAACTTCCCCTGGTGCAGCTTGAGACTGTGTCCCCTTGTTCTGGTGCTGGTTGCTAGGGAGAGTAGAGTACACAAAGATGAAGAGCATTGCTGGCAACAAATCTGGTGATTGCTTCTACTCAGAAGCATCTTTCCTCTTTGAATTTAATGTAATCCTTCTCAACCACTATTGTACACATTGCCTGCAATTGCTATACATCCATCTTATTGTGATGCAAGTTAAAATAAGCAGCGAGACAAGTAGATTTTGTTTGGGGGTTGGACTTGTTGATCTCCAGAGGTCCCTTCCAACCCTTAACATCCTGTGATCCTGTAAATCATACCATGGTCTGAAAACACAGTTTGTCAATTAGTCCATGTATTAGCTTTCAACAGGGAATTTTGCTCAGAAGTTATCTGAATTCTCCACAAACAATGTTTTGTTTTTGCTTGGATATCCAAACTGGGCATTGCTTTTCAAATGGGGAAGTAGCAGATAATAGCGTATGGAGTGCCTGCTGGCTGCCTGGGAACGCAAAGTATTTCAGTATAATCAGATATTGCAGAACATGAGTCTTGAGATAGCTCTTTAACAAAATGGTATTTCTTTGAACGAGGTCTTTCAAGGTTAAGTATGTGGAGCAGCTATGATTTATGCGAACAAAATCTACCCTGATTCTCTGAACTGATCATATCTACTTTCTATCTCAAGTGTAATCTAAAAACATCAAAAACATCTGATTTCCCTTTTCTACCACCCTTTACTGAAAATAGTGCTGGTGCTTTCAGGAAAAGGTCCATGAAAATGCAGTACTGTTGCTTGAAGTTCACTCGTGATTTTCAGGTGTGCTTATTTTGTCAATATTCTTTATTATTATTATTTTTAAAGTATTTTAAAACTGCAGAGTAATATTGCAGTAATATACATCCCACCCCCCTGCAAAATTCACCAAGGAGCAAGTTAAATTAAAAAAAGAGTTCAAGAAAACATTTACATGCATGATACAAAGTAAATAAGGTGCAACAACTGCCTCTTACTAAACGCAATCTGACTCAATAGATTAGTTTCTTGATATGTTGTTGTCTCTTCTCAATATCTTCCCCTTGTAAACATTTCCCCTCTACCACCAATACAGATCAGAATGGTACAGTCTAAGCTTTGTCATAGTTTAATGTGTCCTTCAGAACACACCACTCTGCCTGTGTGAACCCATTGAAACAATCATTTATTACCTAGCTTTTCATTTCATCAGTCAGTAATCACAGAATCATTAAGGTTGCAAAAAAAGAGTTAAGATTATCAAGTCTAACCATCAAACCAATGCCACCATGCCTACTAAACCTAGTCCTGAAGTGCCATGTCTATTCATTTTTTGAACATGTCCAGAGATGGTGATTCCACCACCTCCTTGGGCAGTCTGTTCCAACGTCTGACCACCCTTTCAGTAAAAGTTTTCCTGATATCCAATCTAAACTTCACCTGGTGCAACTTCAGGCCATTTCCTCTTGTCCTATCACTAGTCTTGATGTGTTAATAGTAATGCCAAATAGATTTCACAGGAAGAAACATGAAAACAATTTCCATATGCCCTGTTCTTCCTGGTTCTTGACTCTTACTGACAGGGTGAAGAAAATAAACTGGAAATCAGAAGTTCTCAGTGGTAATAGAAGGAACAAAACCCCTAGAAATCAACTCAGTTATTTTCTGCTGCCCTAAATATGAAACATCATAAAATTGGAAAATCAGGCTAGTAGCTGTGCTATGCAAGGCTTCCTGAGGTACCTATATATATTAACGATCTATTTACAAGACAACTCTGCCTTCAAACTACAAGCAATCACCTCAGAAATAAACAGATCTCTCCCTATATATGTAACTGAAAATTTTAAAGGAAAATATCAGATACTAATCAAAGGCACATTTACTCTCACATTTGTTGGAAGACATCACATGAAATATGATGGCAATAAATAGATTTCATTCTCTGCCATACATCAGAGTAAGTAAAATCTGTCAGTGGGTTGGCCCAAAATGCAAGATGGGAAAAACTGAAAATGTAGCAACAAGTGTTTAATAGAAGACCCTGCATTTAATATTGTTTCCCCTTTACTGGCAAGAAAAACATGCAGGTGGGCAGATGCAGACACAGTTTTCACTGGCTCTTTCAGTGAGACATTTACCATCTGGTTCATTGAGGTAAAGTAAGTTGAGAGAAAAAGCCAGGATCTCTCACTGAATGTTAAATGAGTTGTTTATGTTGGAGAGTAGATATTGAAACTCAGACTGCCTGGGTAGAGGGTTCTTTCTCTTCCTTTAAACGACCACTCACTTGTTAATGTGCTATTCAATTATAAGTAAGGCAGCATATATGAGAAAATCTAATGACACTATAACAGTTATAAGTTACAAGCAAAGGCTTCATATGCTGACAATGAATTGCAATTTTTATTTCAAGGTATGTATGCTTGCCCTTTCCAATGTTCACTTTCCATTCTGTAAACTATTTTTTTTTCACATTTCATGTATATTTATGAATATACTATTACTGCCAAATTCCTGGCTTAGCTATCCTTGCAGAGCTTAATACATATTCAAAAGTCACAGCTGTGACTAGGAGGAGATGAGTATTTTTGTGGAAACCAATTTTTTTCCCTCACATATCAAAATGCCTTTCCTTAATTTATTGTCACATGCTTGTTAAACCACATTTTAGATCCTTTTCCTAATGCATACTTATGTAGAATACATATTGCAGTTTAGAAGGCCCCTGCAATTGCAGTCCATACTTATATAAAGAAAGATTTCCTTCAATTAGAAAATACCATGGGCAAAACACTGGCAACAGCATTTGGTGCTTAGCAGGAATGCTTGGAAAACTAACAAAAACTCGAAGATTTTATTAACATGCAGAGTGTTGATGACTCTCCTATAATATCTCTGACAGTTATTATGGCTGTTCTCAGAAATTACTAATTAAGTAACTCAGTAATAAGGGTAAAGGATGAGAATTGAGATAGATTTAATTCATGATAAAAAGCCCTGTGTACAGCACAGAATATATTTGTGATCAGAAATTTTGGGAAAAGCTTCTAAAAAGAAGACAGGGAAATTTATTGTTTATCATTCAGTCTTAACTGTACAAATTACTTTAAAAATCTTGATTTCAATGAAAACCAGAACTGTTGGGATAGCTGTAAATGTCTGACATATGTTATGCCACACACAGAGTGAAAAGTTATTGCTCCTTTTGGCAATGATGCCATATAAATCCTCTGGCCCCACTCTAACAGGTTCATGTCTTTCCCCTTCTGAAGAGTCCAGAGCTGAACCCAGCACTGCAGGTGGGGCCTCAGCAGAGTGGAGCAGAGGGGCGGAATCTCTTCCCTCCATGTGCTGCCCATCCTGCTGGGGATGCAACCAGGGACACGATTTGGTCTGGGTTGTGATTGCACATTGCTGGCTAACAGTTAGCTTCTCACACACCAGTACCCCCAAGTCATCCTCCACAGTGCTGCTCTCAATCCCTTCATCCCCCATCCTTGACTGATACTGAGAATTGCCTTGACCCAGCCACAGGACATTACACTTGGCCTTGTTGAACCTCACAAGGTTCACCTGGGCCCACTTCTCAAGCTTGTCCAGCTTCCCCTGAATGACATCATCCCATCACTCAGACAGGGAACTTCCCTTTATTCCAGTGGACGTGGCTGTCCTGAATGAGCAAGATTTATGTTTTTAAAGTGGTATGAATAAAGCTGAGCATGGACAAAAAGAAGATGAGTTATGTTTGTTTAGGCAACATATGGAGGAGCTGCTAGGTATGGAATTTTTCATTTGGAAAAGCACTCAAAGATCATCAAAGTCCATCAATCTAACACCAACACAGCCATTGAACCATGTCCACAAGCAACATGTCCACATGCTTCTTGAACACCTCCAGGGATGGTGACTCCACCACCTCCCTGGACAAGCTGCTCCAATGCCTTACCAGTCTTTCAGTAAAGAAATTTTTCCTAATGTCCAACCTAAAACTCTGCTGGCACAATTTCTGGCCATTTCTCTTGTTCTATCACCTGATACTAGGGGAAAAGAATGACCCCCTGGTCTCCCCTCAGCTTCCTCTTCTCCAGACTAAACAACCGCAGTTCCCTCAGCTGCTCCTCATAAGACCTGCTCTCTAGATCCTTCACTAGCTCTGTTGCCCTTCTCTGGACAAGCTCCAGCTAGAACCCCTCCTGTCTGTAGCAGACCAGAATTTAGCTAAAGCATCTAAAATACACATTTCCTACCCTATCGTGGACAAGCTCAAAGAACAGTAATTGTGAAGTTATAACAAGATATGCAAAGAATAAAACATCTGGCATTAAGATACAGTCTGTTCTGGAAGACAATATCGATGTAACGTATTTGCATAGTTTGCACATTTCTAATGGAATGGCACTATCTCTAGAGCATGGATTTTCCCAATATCATTTTCATCTGGCGAGCGAGCGAGCCCGAGTTTGTTAACCATCTGCATATGTGCAGTATAGATTTTAAAAGTAATTATTTTTATAGCTTTCCAAATTGCTATTGCATAAAACAGCATCCATTTTTCAGTTAAACAGCCGGAGGTTACGTCAGTCGTAAACCACCATTTTTGCCTTCATTTTAGTTTTGCTGTTGCACAACTAGAAGATGGTCGACGTATGTTTTGTCTCAAAGACGTGCAAACATTTGGATTGAAGTTTTAAGGTCCCTTGTTGGTGACAATATTTGAAGGGAGATTTTTTGGTGTGCTTTATTCTCATGTCTTTAAGGGACAGACTTGGGATAGTGTCTATCATGACCAAAGTCTACAGAGATGTAATTCAAGCTTCTCTACAGAGATGTAATTCAGATGGAAGCTGTTCAGGTGGAGTTTTACAAAGAAAGGGGTTTCATTTGGATACATGACTCTCTTCCCTCTTTCTGATTTTTCCTACTGAATAAACACTACCAAAATTCTGACTGAGAAAGGAAAATCAATGTCTACAACACCCATTTAATACTAACCAAGGGCTGTGGTTGTGCTGTTGTCTTTGGGAATGCTTGGCAATCTGGGGGAGAGAATTCAGTCTAAAGCCTTCTGCTTTAAAATAATGTTAAATAAGGCATTAGAAATACCCTGAGTTTCTGAAATACTGACAAATGAAAATAGAACAGGGCCAAACTGCAATGAGTAAAAATGGCTTAGCTTGAAACCGCAACTTTCAGCAGGCAGATCGATAGAGATAATACAATTAAAGCTGTAGTTAAACCTCAGTAACAAAAACATTCACTGTGAAAACTAAGTGAAGTCTAACATGCATTTAGATTTTTTCCACATACCCAGAGAGAGAGCAATTTCTCCTCAAGATAGCCATCGCAACCAAAATAGCTGCTCAGCACGGTTCCTGTCTGACTGAGTTGCACCTTCATGAAGAAGAGCTACTTCAAAAAGATCTCTAATTATTTGAAAGGTCAGAATGAGACTGAATACTTCAAAAACCACTGTGAAAAAAAAATGACTGAAGGCTCTTCTTTTATTTTGTTTTCTTTCAGAGAAGAGCATGACTGGCAGTTAAATCCATGTAAGAATTCTTACAAGGTTAGGAGGTTCCTGATAAGGGAAGTGTTGCAAAATTGTACACTTTTGTGGCCTCAGGCAAACAAATTTTTTTCTGATGGATAAACAACAATATCATCCTACTAACATGTGTAAACTCTATTCCTTCATGCACAAAATCCATAATTATTTTTCAGGCTTTGATACATAGCATGAATTCTCTATTATGCATGGTCCTCCCCTGTAATGAATAAATTTGCTTTTAAAAATTCTGCAGCCCTAATAACTAAGTAGGGACTAAACAAGAAAAGCATAAAACACAAAACCAACCAGAAATAGGAACTGTTCCAACATGCTGATTGCAAATAAGGTAAATAAATAAACAAATGGTAAAACTCCTAAAGCGTAGTCAAAGTTTGATGGTGATTTCCAAACAAGGCTATTCTAAATGTAACACCTTTAGACAGATGTAAATTTGATCTTCAACAGCAATGAGTGCAGCAGTGTTTTAATCAGGAGTTACTAGCCCTATCATGTCTGGTACATTTTGTATTCATACTTTGGGGTTTTTTGGTTTGTATGTTTGGCTGTTTTTTTTTTTCAGCATCCATTTAAAGATAGCATCATATTTTTTTGAAGTGGAGAACACTGTACTGTGGCTCAATCAATTTAAAGCAAATCCAGAAACTGATATTTCTTGCTTTTTGAACTGCCACTGCAATGGAACTCCTTTTCCTTGACAAAATGTGTTCATCAAAGAAGTTTGAGGATTTAAGATCCATTTCTACTACAGGTGCATGCAAATGCCTCTAATTCCATGGCCTCACCCACGCATCTTGAATGTAATCCGAGATTTGATCAATGTGGAGATATTACAAAGAATAAACATCAATATATGTGGTTCAGACCACAGAAACTGGGAAATCAGATTAGGAATTAAATAATATAAGGTGTATTAAGCACAGAAAAATGTAATCATGGAATGTTTTCATTTGGAAAAGACCTTTAAGATCATCCGGTCCAACCATTACACATAAGCGCAAGTTAAACTTCTCTGAGCTTCACAGGTCATACCTACTGACGTCATCAACCAGTCTGGTAATGGTCTAGTGCAGATAGTTTTTTTCTATATTAGGCCTGCTTTCTCCACCTAGAGACTTGCAGTATATCTACCAGTGTGTGAGTAGACTAACACAAGCAAATTTCTCCAGCACAGAAAAAAGTCAGTATTTTGCTCACTTCCAGTCTACGCTGTCATATCCTGGTCCTAGTCTGTGCTATGCATAAACTCTGAAAATAAGCAGAAAATTCTTTACACTAAGGATGGTGAGGCACTGGCCCATGTTGCCCAAAGAAGTGGTAATTCCCCATCCTTGGAAACATTCCAGGTTAGACGGGGCTCTGAACAACCTGATCTAGTTGCAGATGTGCCTGCTGGTTCTGTTTCGGTATGTGCAGTATGATTACTCAGCAGCGTAAGATGACAGACAATTCAAGCAATGCCATAAATCTCTGCTCACATCACCCAGTTCAACAAAATATGATTCTCAAAAATCACTGCCTTTTGTTACGCTTTCTTGATTTCATTCTCCTCTCTTGCTTTCCTGTTTGCATTGGGATTTCTCTCTCTGCACACATCTGTAAGTGCATGAGAAATAGATAAAGGGAGGGCAAGGAAGCCTTGCATCAATACTCACACTTCAAACAAAGAGAGCTCAGGAAAAATTGCAAGCTCTGACCTATCATCTTGGTGGCTATTATATCCCCTCCCTGCAGAAGAACAAGGTTCACTTTTGAAGTTATTGTATTTTTACAGGAGTAAACCTCTATTTACCTTTTGATTGTCCATTGTTTGGGGATGCCCTTAGGGCACACTAGTGCTGACAGCCTAAATGAAGACACAATTATTTTACAGCACCTGTTATAAAATCAGGCAAGTCAACAGCACTGCCTCTGTGCAGAAGAGGAAAACCAAATAAGACATGCAA
Organism: Picus viridis; assembly: GCA_033816785.1. Taxonomy (NCBI): domain Eukaryota; kingdom Metazoa; phylum Chordata; class Aves; order Piciformes; family Picidae; genus Picus; species Picus viridis. The sequence continues at coordinate 17,206,036 of CM066586.1, read as the reverse complement.
GAAACACCTGTGTCCCACTAACAAACATCAGATTGCAAGAGCTAGAGCAACCACCACCCACTGCAGCTCTCAGCATGGAAACTGTTTCCTGTGATCTTTTTGGTTTTCACACAGCACAAATGTTTTGACCTGAGGACAATAGTGACCAGCATTAGAACACATGACAAAGGGGAACAAAGTGGAATCCAGGAGGTTCCTTTTGAATGTAAGGAAGAATTTATTTCCTGTGAAGATGCCAGGGCACTGGACCAGGCTATCCAGAGAGGTTGTGGAGTCTTTTTGTCTGGAGAGACTCCAGACCCACCTGGCCATTGTGATCCTGGGCAACCTGATCTGGATGGCCCTGCTTTAGCAAGGCCCTTTCAACCCCTCCATTCTGTAGTTCTGTGAAATGCCAGGTTCCCTCTCCTTTCTTGCAACTCAGCCTGTTTTCTTGCACTGGAATTACTCCAAGGGCTGAGCCCTGCAACAAAGAGCAGCGTGCTGAACACACTGAGCCACAGCACCCTGTCCCAAACCAGTGGGTTTCCTTCTGGAATCCAGTTGCAAAATCAAGGTCATGGGTATTGCATAGCACAAAGCTTCTTGCTCCTGCAAGACTATCCATCAAAGTACATAAAATTATTACAAATGACAGCTACTTAAGTATGTGGAAACTGCATTCTTTTTCTGCTATATTTTAGTCTACAAGCCAAAACCAACTCTATGAATGTCCAAGGGTATGAAGATTACAGCAAATTAAGAGCACTTCACATCAGAATGAGAGCATCTGCTGGAGGGAGGGTGGTGAGAGTGGAATGTAGATATTTTCACTAAGCTTGTATTAACTTCTTATTTTTCATTAATTCATCTTAACTTTCCCAGCTTCCTCGTGTGAAGAAGTCCCCAGAGAGCTTGCAAAAGACCCAATTCTTGCTGCTGTAGCACCTCTTGTCACTGGAGGGCACACTGCTGCTGCTTTCACAGGCTTTCACAGGTTCATCGCACACATTTTTTGATAGATCATATTTTTTTGCTAATAAAATTCAAACATCTCTCCCTAAATTACCTGATTGCATGATTTTTTTTCTCTTTATAGATTTCTGACTGCCAAATTTTGCAAGGAAAGAAAAATGGAGGGGAAAAAAAAAAAAGGAACACCCTTCCCCTCCCACCCCCAAAAAAAATCCCCTAACCCCTACACCCTCCTAGTTTTTATTTCCTGTGTAGTGTTTCAGACAGTGTAACTATTCACTAATTTGAAAGTATACAGTTGAAAATTCTGGTTTTCTTTGGGTCTCAGCTTTATATCCTGGAGTTTATTTAGATCAAAACCAAACCCCTGGCTCTGATTCTGCCCTTAATATTAGGAAAATTGGGCTTCCATCCATTTAGGCTGTTATGCTTATTCAGCATTTCTTCTAGATACTTGAGGAAAAACCTGACGCAGGTAAAGCTCCTTCTTATAGATCAACATTGAATCCCAAAGAAAATCCTTTCCATTATGCCTGTGCTCTTCTGGCAGAGTTCTCTGGACTGTCCAGTGTCCAGATAGTCTGAAACACTGAACTGGGGTGCCAATTACAAAAGAACTACTAGAAAAAATACAAAATTAAGTGTCAGAAATCTTCCTAAATAATTAAAGTTCGCGTGACAGAAACTGTAAAGCAATGAATGCTCTCAGACTACCTGTCTTATATAAGCCCTGTGTATTGTGCAGGGGTGATTGCAACTTTCAGATTCCTCCACATGATGGTTTTGCTCCACCAAACTTGAAGAGAGAGACCACAGAGGCAAATCCACCAGGAGGTTCTTCCCAAGTGGGCCTTCTGTGTGGTTTCTCCTTCCTGCCACCGCCTACAAGATGCAAATTTGAGCCACCCGGAGCCAGGAAATGTGTTTCACAATGCTGACAGGCTCCTCAGTACTTTTGAAATTTTGAGTACTTTTGAAATATTATGACCCATGCCTTGGAACAGTTGGACACAACTACTGGAGAAGCTTTTTGGAAAGCAATTTCATTAGCACACAATATTGGCCTGACTCTGCCTGAAAAGTCAATGGTAAAAGTCAGAGTGATTTTAATGAGAGAAGAAGTAGGTCAGTACTGGAAAATCTCATGCACAGCCTTTATATTCTGTCACTGATTCTTTGTGATCTCCAGAGAGAGGAATAATTCTGCATCTCCACAAGCAAAACAGGGAAGTCAGTTTTACTGCCCTAGCTGGGGTTTTGCACAAGATGCACAAAAGTCCTTTATAGCACAAGAATGTAAGTGTGAGACTTGTGAGTAAACGACAGATGCATCTTTGATGTCATCCCAGTCTTTCAGACCATCTCACTGTAATGTTTCCTTTAAAAATCATAAAAATCTCAACAGTAATAGAGCTCTAGATTGAGATATTTTGGAGTCCAGTGTAACAAATCTCCTGCGGATGCTGCTGGAGGACATGTATGAGTGTGAACAACACAGTGTAAGTCCCTAAAAGGATCGATTCTTAATTCCCTGACCAAACCAGGTTATAACACAGCCTGCACTATTCAGACTCACAGGATTTCTTAGCTCCATTTACATGCTCTCTTTGCCTAGAATGTGAGTTATTCAAGCCCACATACCTCCCAGCCCAGACCCTGAATGCTTCATTTATTAATCTGATATTATTTCCTCTGTAAGCAAAGGAAAGGATTCACAGCTGATGATTTGGGCTGGTTGCTAAATAGCTGGGTCTCCTTCCAAACCGTTTTTCATGCTCTGCATTTTTGCATGCTTGGGAGTTCAGCTCCAGCTACATTATACAAACTTTTCAGCTAAAGGAACAAATTAAAACATTGGAATCCAAGCCACTTTAGACTGGCAACCACATACAACTGCTAAATATCTCCAAGCCATAACAAAATGGTTGTGGAGATCAGAATCTTCTTTCCAAAGACTTCATGGAAGTTTTCCATTCTGGTTTGGCTCATTGCACTTCTGATATGTGGTGACATGTTGATCCCCATGTCCTTTCAGTGATGATATACACCACAGTCCCTGCTCTAATTACAGACCTCAATGGTGTGGAGAAGGATCAGCACTCCCTGAAAAGCACTGTCTGATCATAGATTATATTTGACTATTCTCTCCGTACATGGTCCCCAGGAAGGGGATGGTCCTGCATTAAGCATGATTCATCAGTCAATACAATACAATACACCAGGTTGAAAGAGACCTTCAAGATCATCACGTCCAACCCATCAAACAATCCAACCCACCTAAACAACTAAACCATGGCACCAAGCACCCCATCAAGTCTCCTCCTGAACACCTCCAATGAAGGTGACTCCACCACCTCCATGGGCAGCCCATTCCAATGGACAATCACTCTCTCTGTATAGAACTTCTTTCTAACATCCAGCCTAAACCTGCCCTGGCACAGCCTGAGACTGTGTCCTCTTGTTCTGGTGCTGGTTGCCTGGGAGAAGAGACCAACCTCTGCCTGTCTACAACCTCCCTTCAGGTAGTTGTAGAGAGCAATAAGGTCACCCCCAGTCTCCTCCTCTCCAGGCTGAGCAACCCCAGCTCCCTCAGCCTTTCCTCATAGGGCTTGTGTTCCAAACCCCTCACCAACCTTGTTGCCCTTCTCTGGACACGTTCCAGCAAGACAACATCTTTCCTAAACTGAGGGGCCCAGAACTGGACACAGGACTCGAGGTGTGGCCTAACCAATGCAGAGTACAGGGCAGAATGACCTCCCTGCTCCTGCTGGCCACACTGTTCCTGATGCAGGCCAGGATGCCATTGGCCCTCTTGGCCACTTGGGCACACTGCAGACTCATGTTCAGCCTACAATCAACCAGTACCCCCAGGTCCCTCTCTGCCTGGCCGCTCTCCAGCCACTCTGACCCCAGCATGTGGCACTGCATGGGGTTGCTGTGGCCAATGTGCAGAACCTGGCACTTGGATGTGTTAAATCTCATGCCATTGGGCTCTGCCCATCTGTCCAGCCTGTCGAGGTCCCTCTGCAAAGCCTCTCTGCCCTCCAGCAGATCAACTCCTGCCCCCAGCTTGGTGTCGTCCGCAAATTTACTGATGATGGACTCAATGCCCTCATCCAGATCATCAATAAAGATGTTGAAGAACATGGGGCCCAGCACTGATCCTTGAGGCACACCACTAGTGACAGGCTGCCAGCTGGATGTGGCACCATTCACCACCACTCTCTGGGCTCGGCCCTCCAGCCAGTTCCTAACCCAACGCAGTGTGCTCCTGTCCAAGCCATGGGCTGATAGCTTGGCCAGGAGTTTGCTGTGGGGGACGGTGTCAAAGGCCTTGCTGAGGTCCAGGTAGACCACATCCACAGGCCTCCCCATATCCACCAGGCGGGTCACCTGATCATAGAAGGAGATCAGGTTGGTCAGGCAGGACCTGCCCCTCCTAAATCCATGCTGGCTAGGCCTGATCCCTTGGCCATCCTGTAAGTGCTGTGTGATTGCACTCAAGATGACCTGTTCCATAATCTTTCCTGGCACTGAGGTCAGGCTGACAGGCCTATAATTCCCTGGCTCATCCAACCGGCCCTTCTTGTGGATGGGCACCACGTTGGCCATCCAAATGTGACCTCTGGAGAAAGAGTAGGTAGACATAAACTGCAGGTCTGTCTTTCAAGGTCACATAATTCTCTACTGGAACTGCATTTCCAAAGCGTCAGCTTCCTACCACTGAGGAGCAGCACAGCAGAACATCTGAAACTGAATAAATGTAGATAATTATCAAGAGAATGATAATTGTGACAGTGAAATATGTTGATCTACTAGGTCAAATATTTTCCTCAAAGAAACATGCCCGAAAATTATATTGAAAGCTTGACTTAGACAGATTGCAGGGAACTGATCCAACACTGTGTTCAAAGATTTTTTTCCCCCTGAAGAAATCAGTCACTGCACTACATGAAGCTTACAGGGGCACAAGCACAAACACAAAAATAATTTAACATTTGTTCTGACTTATCTTCCTGTGTTAATATCATTAGCACTGATCCATACCAGAATATCAATCAGATAATGCATCCATGTTTTCTTGCAACATAAACTGAAGTCTTAAATATTGAAGTCTAAAAGTCAGGAGGTCTAAAAGCCAAGTCCAAGACAGGTTGAAAAAACAAAATATTGACAGTACTCTTAAAGCACCATCTGCAGCTAATTTGTACCTCAGAAGGCACTATTTTCCATTCAGCAGATAAGACCTCCTCATACATTACGCATTATATACCACATACATGCGTATTACATACTACTAAGACCTCCTCATACTACACATTAAAAATGGATTGTAGCATTGCTTTCAGGGAGTCTAACATTTATATGATTAGATATCAAATTCAACAGGTCACAAATGTTCACCCAATATCTAAGGTCCCTGATCTTTATATTTCCACTCTCAAATGACTGAATTATATTGCTGCTTGCTTTTGTAAAAGGATCACAAGAATGCAGGACGGGAAGAGATCACCTTGCAATAAATGTTCTCTTTGAAAGGGAGTACATAACATCAGCTCCAGTCACCTCAGGTTGAGAAATTCCTAGAATCTTATAATAAAATAAAAACCTTCAGAAAAGAAGCC
>CM066586.1:15972957-15995457 GCA_033816785.1 Picus viridis | reverse complement strand
ACTACCACATAACGTAGGATGCAGTTAGGAAGTTGGCGAGCAAGGTCACCTGTTTAGACAGAGCTCTGTGAAAAACTGAGTGCCAAGCTCACTTTAAACTAAAGGCCCTTCCTTTAATCTCTTCCTCTACTAGCCAACGTCTGGAGAAGCTGGTGTCACTTGGTTGGTGGTGATGATGGATGGTGCTGAAGCCAACCTGCTGCCCCTCTCTCTGTGACACAGCTCCTGTGGCTTTGGTGCAGGATTCTTTTATTATTATTATTTTATGTTTTTTTTTTTTTAAATAATATTTTTCTTCTATATTCTGTTTTCTTGCACTTAACTAGGTCGGGTTAATCTAGAGCTGAACTGAGAATATGTTTGGCAAAGGACTCTGCTTCAGAGTATGATGTAGGACTCTTTTAGAAGCAACACCTGGAAGATACAGTGAAAAACAGTTCTATAATGATCCTGAACTGGCCTGGGAGGGATTGAGATGTTAGAGTGGGTCCAGAGTAGGGCCACAAAGATGATCAGAGGGCTGGAGCACTGCTCCTGTGGGGACAGGCTATGAAAGTTGAAGTTGTTCAGCCTCAAGAAGAGGAGGTTCCAGCAAGACCTTAGAGCATCCTTCCAGTAGCTGAAAGAGGCTACAAGGTAGTTTTTTACAAGGGCATATAGTGATGGGGAATGGCTTTAAACTGGAAGAGGGGAGATTCAGACTGGATATAAGAACGAAATCACTTGACAGTGAGGGTGGTGAGACACTGGAACAGCTTGCCCAGGGAAGTAAAGGGTAGGATTAGGGTTAGGGAGGGCCTTGAACAACCTGGTCTAGTGGAAGGTGTTTCTGTTCATGTCAAGGGGGTTGGAACTAGGTGATCTTTAAGGTTCTTTCCAACTCAGATCATTCTTTGATTTTATATGTTCATTTAAAATTATTTATCCTTTACTCAACTTAATTTTGGTTCAATTTTACACCAAACTTCCAAAGCTGTACTGATTTGCATGGGTTTTGAACAACATTTGTCATAAAACAGAACAAAACCTTCAGTTCCTTTGTTATGTGGGACATCCTCCTTTAGCTCCTGACAAGTCTCACTTTCCTGACTGGATTTATGAAGACAAGCAAAGAGAGAGATGAGTGTTGCTTGTTCCCTTGCCCTCTGGTCACAGACGCTGACTACCCCAAATGCTTGTTGGGAAATTTCTTTAAAACTATCCATAATAATAAATAAACTTTGTGATCCCAAACTGTGGACTATTTATATTTCTTCCTTACATTTCCCTTTGCTATTTCAGGCTCAGTGTTAAATGCAGCCTTTTAGGAATTTTTGGCCATCATTTATATGCTGGGGTTGATGGAACCTTTGAAATTCTTCACTTCCTAAACCCCCTTTACCCAGGAGCTGTGGGAGAAGTTGCCGTGGGTGTTTCTGGAGCAGTGCAGTGTGAGTTTTGTCCTTGTTGGAGCTTCTTGCAGCTCCACCTGGGTGACTGCGGGAGCTGCTCTCGTTTGGCTTTTTCTGTTGGCTTGGAGCATCTGGTGAATGGGTATAAGCACTCTCCATTCCATACATTTTCTGTGAAAAGGGCTTTTGTTGAGCTGTCAAATTACATCTTGTCAGGTCCTAGATGCTAGTGTCAGGGCCACCAGTCAGGCAGGTGGGGATGAAAGTGCCTTGGTGTCGCTTGCTCTGCCGTGGTGACCCATAGAATGGTTTAGTTTGGAAGGGACCTTTAAAGGTCATCTAGTCCAAGGCCCCTGCAGTGAGAAGGGACATCTTCAGCTAGAGCAAGTTGCTCAGAGCCCTGTCTACTATGACCCAGGGATGTGGTACTATCTTGAAAAGGCAAAAATAATAATGCCAAGGATGGTCAGGGGGTAATGCCCCCCACCTCTCAGAACAGAAAACACTCATGGGTTTTTTGGCAGCTTCATGCAGTACTTTCAGGACTCACTCACCTTGTTTTCTCCCCAAGCAGAATACTGTGTCCTTGGTACGTGGCTTCCCAAGCAAGTCAGAGAAGACATCCATATATTCCCTACACCATTTTTCTCTTTAGTGGATATTAGCAGATGTGCTTCCAGCAGACTGGCTAAGCACAAACAGGCTTTTAGACTGACAGGTTCATGAACCAAAGGCCCCGTTGGCGCGCGCTCATATACCCTGTTCCCCTCGCGGTGCCCCAGCCCTCCGCGCTGCTCTCCACCAAGCGCACTGCCGAGCTCAGAGCCTCAAAATATCCCTTTCCCAAGGGATTCTGATGATTGATTGTTTTTTTCCCCCCTCTTTTATTTTTTTCCTCCTCACTGCCCACTAAACTGATGCCTATAAGTGCTCGTGCCGTTGCTGAGGCTCACTTGCTGCTCCCAGATAAGCACGTTAATCCTTTGTCTTGTGTGTTGGGATAAGACACCAACCCTTACAACAGCACCACAGCATTTTCCTGAGTTTCTTTTTCAGAGCTTCTCTTGGCCCATTGCCCCTGCTAGCCTGCTCCCTTTATGGATTAGCTGGACTTCAAGGAAAATCCTCCTTTAACAATAGCATGGAATTGTGTGGTTCTTGGTCTACCTAAGGAGAGGTGCCAACAGTATTTTCTGCTACAAGAGAATCCGCTCAGTCCTTTTGATCCGATTTCTCTCTTCTTGATTTTGATATCTCTACAAAAGCCATTGCAGATGGGAAAGGGAAAAATAGCAACAAACACAAACCAACCAAGTCACCCTCAGTTTTTGTTCATTTTCGTTTTCCTCCCCCTCCCACCCCTGCTTCTTAAGTTGCAGAAGCGGCCTCATGGAAGAGAAACTAAATCGCTCTCCTTTTGCTTTGGGCTGTTTTTCATCACTTCTTCTGTGTGCTTCCTGACCCCAGAAAGCAGGCTTAAGTTGCTACATTCCTCCTCCTTCACCATAACCTGAGACACAGTTCCTCTAGTTTCAGCAGATGTGCCAAAGGTACTCCCTTCTCCCTTGAGCATAACTTAAAGTTTTGGCAAATAAAAAGCTTGGACACTTTCCAGGAAAATGGTTTTTGTCTTTAAAAAGTGGTGGGATTTTCTGTTTGTTTGGTTTTGGTGTTCATTTGGTCTTTTTGGGGGTGGGGTTATTTTGGTTTTGGGTGTTTGGGTTTTTTTTATTGGTTGGTTGGGTTTTTTTGTTTGTTAATTTTTGTTTGTGTGTGTCCAAAAGTAATTTATTTGAGCTTGAACTGTGGTTTGAAACATCTGATGAAACTCTTAGAAATACAGTCTCCTTAATGTTTCAAGGGAGCTCTCACTGAGCTCCAGATGTTTTGCCATTGACCAGCAGCTCTGGAAATGGGTAGCCAGGCAGGGAAATTATCATTCCTCTCAACCTTAACTATACCAGAAGGCATAAGCAGTGACACTGAAAAAATGTCAATTAACCTGCACTGTAGGTAACCTCAGAGGTTTCTCTTTGCTTAGAAACTTTCTCTTTTTTGGGGCGGGCAGGGGGAAGGGAAATTTCCATACGTGTGTGTGTGTGTGACATGTCTGTAGGTGCTCACATGGGCAAACCCATGTAAATGAAGCTGGAAATCCTGCTGCCTTTGGTCAGCTTCAGAGGTAGCTAAAGCCCAGATGTGCTGCACAGCCAGGAGGATACAGCAGGGTTAACACACATAAAAGCAGACACAAGATCCTTTATGTCTCAGACCAAGCAGCAGGCATGCTTCAGGTCTTACCAAAAAAAAAAAAAAAAAAAAAATTTAAAAAAATCCCACTGAATTGATGTGATGGTGAAAATATGGGAAATTTCTGCCACCTGTCCCTTGCATCCATCTTTCTCAAGTCAGCTCGTGACCAGTTCATCCAAAGCTTCCAGCTGCTTGGCATTTCTTGTGTAAAATAATTAATGATTATAGGCAATGGACATGTTGTAGGGATAGTCTTGGGCATTTGTATACAGGCACTTGAGTGTATTCAGTGTTCAGCCGTTCCAGAAGGAGAGAAAAATAAGGAACATAATATGAAAAAATATTAGGAAAAGGAAATATTTTTCACTAAGCACTATAACGGCAGTATATAAACCTACCATGCACTTTCATACACCTGCAGCCCTTCCATCTGGGTATAGAAAGAAGGATCGAGATTTTGGGGTGGCTTCTGCATGGGAAACAATGCAAGGATTAAAATCTAGGAGTGTGAGCACAAAGTTATCAGGGCAGTACTGTTGGTTACTCAAATTTTGAGGAACTAAGAGCTCAGCCATAGGAAACATTATCATAGTATCATAGTATCAGTCAGGGTTGGAAGGGTCCACGAGGATCATCTAGTTCCAACCCCTCTGCCATGGGCAGGGACACCCTACACTAGACCAGGCTGGCCAGAGCCTCATCCATCCTGGTCTTAAACACCTCCAGAGATGGGGCCTCAACCACCTCCCTGGACAACCCATTCCTGGGCTTCACCACTCTCATGGGGAAGAACTTCCTCCTCACATCCAGCCTGAATCTCCCCATCTCCAGCTTCATTCCATTCCCCCTAGTCCTATCACTACTTGATAGCCTGAGAAGTCCCTCCCCAGCCTTCTTGTAGACCCCCTTCAGATACTGGAAGGCCACAACTGGGTCACCTCTGAGCCTTCTCTTCTCCAGACTGAACAGCCCTAACTCCTTCAGTCTGTCCTCATAGGAGAGGTGCTCCAGCCCTCTGATCATCCTTGTGGCCCTTCTCTGGACATGTTCCAGCACCTCCAAATCCCTCTTGTAATAGGGGCTTCAGAACTGAATGCAGTACTCCAGGTGGGGTCTCACCAGAGCTGAGTAGAGGGGAGAATCACCTCCCTTGACCTGCTGGCCACACTTCTCTTGTTATGCCCTGCTCTGGCTCTTGCAGCCCTCCCTTAGTATTGGCTTTGGGCTGAGATGGATGGACTTTAAGAACCAGTCCAAGATACAATACAATACAATACAATACAATACAATACACCAGGTTGGAAGAGACCTTCAAGATCATCGCGTCCAACCCATCAAACAATCCAACCCACCCAACAACTAGACCATACAGCCAAGCACCCCATCAAGTCTTCTCCTGAACACCTCCAGTGAAGGTGACTCCACCACCTCCACGGGTAGCCGATTCCAATGGGCAATCACTCTCTCCGTGTAGAACTTCTTCCTAACCTCCAGCCTAAACCTGCCCTGGCGCAGCCTGAGACTGTGTCCTCTTGTTCTGGTGCTGGATGCCTGGGAGAAGAGGCCAACCTCTGCCTGGCTACAACCTCCCTTCAGGTAGTTGTAGAGAGCAATAAGGTCACCCCTCAGTCTCCTCTTCTCCAGGCTAAGCAACCCCAGCTCCCTCAGCCTTTCCTCATAGGGCTTGTGTTCCAAACCCCTCACCAGCTTTGTTGCCCTTCTCTGGACACGTTCCAGCAAGTCAACATCCTTCCTAAACTGAGGGGCCCAGAACTGGACACAGTACTCAAGGTGCGGCCTAACCAGTGCAGTGTACAGGGGCACAATGACCTCCCTGCTCCTGCTGGCCACACTGTTCCTGATGCAAGCCAGGATGCCATTAGCCTTCTTGGCTGCCTGGGCAAGATGACCAGTCCCATACAGTCCCTTGTGCAATTATGTTCAAATCCATGGGTTTATTTCCAAATAAATGACCAAATGGCAGTAAATAAAAACGCACAAATTAAAAACAGGGTCTATCAGAACAGTATTTCAAGTACTGAGCTTTTCAGACTCTAGAAATGTATGTGGTGTGACAGATTGTCCTGGAATTGCCCATTCCCTGGGCTTGGAGCCACAGTAACATCTCATGTGTTTGTTCCTTCACCATCAGGGTAAGCTGGAAAGAAGTTGTTTGTTTGTCCCTGGTTTTGGAGCTTGTAGTACATACCAGAAAAGCTGCTGAGGGGCTGAATGGAAAAAATTGCTTAAACTGCCAATAAGAATGCTGGGGGCAGACTTGAGAGCAGGGTGTGTTGTGACAGGACAAGGGGTGACGGGCTCAGATTAAAAGAGGGAAATTTATACCAGATAGAAGGAAGAAGTTTTTTCCACTGAGGGCAATGAGACACAGGCTTAGGTTGCCTGGAGAGCTGGTAGATGCCCCATCCCTGGAACCATTCCAGGTCAGGTTGTCTGGGGCACTGAGCACCCAGCTGTAGTTGCTGATGTCCCTGCTGATTGCGGGGAGTGTTGGATTAGATGACCTTTAAAGGTCCCTTCTAACCCAAAGCAGACTATGATGCTAAGTTCTTATTTAAATTATGTGAATGTAATTTTACTATGATGCATGGAAATACTGTGACAGCTGTTACTCCATTGCGCATTTTGCCTCGACCCCCGGTCCCTAACTGGTGTCTTAATGTGTAAGGTTATGTCAGAGTGCAGAAGTCCTGACACAGCCCCCACCTGCAGGTTGCGCTGGACAGAGTGCATCAAGACAATGGTGCCAAATTGGAAAGATAAGGCTCAGGCCCTAGGACTGTGTTGGAAGGAAGCTCACATATATATCACAATTACACTTCTCTGAGACTAGAAATGCTGGGTAATTGTCTTTCCCTGCCAGTGTGCTCAGGGCGCTTTACAACAATAAATTTCACCAGGAGTGCTAAAAAAGAGAGAGCACAATAACATGAAACCTGCTGCTCCAAAAAATGTAAGCAAATGATACATTTGTAGAAAAGCTAGGGTTGAGGCATGCAGGATGGTGGGGCCCAGGGAGCTGCTGGAAGGCTAGAGTTCTTGTCAGTGGGTGTCAGTGGGGTGTGGAGGTGGTAGAGATCTGCACCACTCCACATTACTGCCCACAGTGCTTCCAAAGAACAAGAAAACTCCGGGCTGAGCATCGATTGGGAGGGAAGGACAAGGTTCTCTGCAGCCAAGGCAAAATTGTGTGCCAATCAAAAAGTTGATAGGCAGCCTGTTGTTGATCCTAGGGAGCATCAGAGGACAAATATCCTTGAGAGGAAATTTGAAAAATAATCTTCAGGGAAGTCAAGCTAGCACTGCTAGAAGAGCTCCTGCACCGTGGTGCCAGGATGTCTGAACATCCACACAAGCCTCCTGTGGAAAGACATCTGTATGTTTCTGTCCTGCATTTAGGAAATATCTTAACTGCTGAAAAGCAACATGGGATGAGATTTGCCAGATTTGGTGCTTGACTCATTGAAGACTCTCTTCTGGCATCTTAGGAAAACCACCTCCAGCTTTGCCTGGGAGAAGTGGAGAGCGGTGGTCCTCACCTTGTGTCTTCTTTCTCTCTTTTCTCTTGTCCGCCTCACTTTTCTCCTCCCCTTTTTTCTTCTCCTTCTCTCTTTTCTCTTCTCCTCTCTTTTCTCTTCTCCTCCTCTCTTTTCTCTTCTCCTCCTCTCTTTTTTCTTTTCCTCCTCTCTTTTCCCCTCACTTTTCTCTTCTCCTCCTCTCTTTTCCCTTCTCCTCCTCTCTCTTCTCCTTGGCTGGTAGGTGAAAAATGCTAATCCTTTCTGCAATGTTGTTTATGAGGCATATCAGGGCCTTGATCTCACTGGATCCTTAATAATAACAAGAGACAAAAAAATAATAAGAATATGTTCAAAACTGGACAAGAGAGGGTAGTTGGGTAGTTTGCCATGGCCGTTAGATCGCTGATACTCACTGTGTTGGCTCTATATGTTTTGAAGGCATCCATAATTAGAACGCAGTTGCTGTAACCCCATCTTACAGTGGATTTGATTTTGAGAAGGGAAAGATGTCAGTAAATCATTATTATTCATGTGACAAATCCTGAAGGGTAAATTTTTTTTTAAACACCACCTCTATCCGTCTCTCCCATGTCACCTAACTTTTATGCTATAACACTGTTCCCTTAGAGATATCGTATAAAATATCTCTCACTTCCCAATATTATTCATAGAATTCCCGTTATAGAACACTGAAAACCCAGATTAGAAGAGTACAAGAATATTTTATGACCAGTTTGAAAATGCTGTTACTGCTGCAATAAATTAAGAAGTTAAATTACTCCCACATTGAGTATTGATATACTGTGCATGGCAGAAAAATCCTTTTGAAATATACTGTACAATACATAGAGAGAAATTCTGGCCCCTTTGATGGCTGCAGTGTGACTGCCAGCAAAGTGGTTTGTGCGTCTGTGGGGGTGGGGGGATGGGGTTGCCAAGTTCTGGTCTTCAAAGTGATGGGTTGAGCAAGAAGAAAATCAGAAAAGTTCAATATCTTATTAAACTTTACAAATATCTGAGTTATGGGTGCCAAGACGATGGGTCCAGACTCTTCTCAGTGGTCCCCAGTGACAGGACAAGAAGTAATGGGCATAAACTTGAACGTAGGAAGTTACCTCTAAACATGGGAAGGAACTTCTTTACTTTGAGGGTAGTAGAGCACTGGAACTGGTTGCCCAGAGAGGTGGTGGAGTCTCCATCTGTGGAGACTTTCAAAGCCCATATGGATGTTTTCCCATGCGATCTGCTTTAGATGATCCTGCTTTGACAGGAGGGGTTGGACTCAATGACCTTGAGAGGTCCCTTCCAACCCCTACCATTCTGTGATTCTATGGTTATTTGCTAATATTGGGGTGAGTATGTAATGGTCAAGTCTCCATTCTTTGTTCTTGTCACATTGAGACTTCGTGAACTCTACCTCTGTAGGCAGAATATATTATGGACCAGAAGACACAATCTCTCATAATATGGTTGCTCTTGCATGTATATATATGGGCATTATTGTGGTCTTTACCTGGCCACAGGGATGTTATGAAAGTTTGGGCTGGGGAGACCTTCCAGCACTAAAAGGGGCTACAAGAAAGCTGGGGAGGGACTTTTCACAAGAGCTTGCAATGATTGACATGAGAGAATGGATTTAAGCTTGAGAAGGGGAGATTTAGACTGGGTAATTAAAAAGCCCCATCTTCACAATAAGGATGGTGAGACACTGGAAAAGGTTACCCAAGAAGGTTGTGAATGCCCGCTCCCTGGAGGTGTTCAAGGCGAGGATGGACAAGTCCTTGAACAATCTGGTCCAGTGGGAGGTGTCCTGGCCCATGGCAGGTGATGTTTTTGAACTAGATAATCCTTTAAGTGCCTTTAAACCCAAACCTAAACCATCATTCAAGCTGAAAACTTTGACTGCAAAGGGAAAAGGAGACAAAAAAATACAAACACTAGATTCAGTCTGACTGGTGAGATTCAGCTACTTTCCGCTTTTAGGTACAAAGATGATCAATGAATCAATTAAATCAAATTTTAAGCCATATTTCTGTTTGTTTGCAGTGGTGTAAAGCCACTGGAACAATCCAGACAATTTTGATGCAGTTTTCTAGGAATTTTTGTACACAGAATTTCTTTTTATCTGCTTGCAAAGATTCAGATGTGAAACATTGCAATGGGAACTCTGCTTAGATAAGATGGTTGTTAGGGTATTTTTCCCAGTTCATAAGGGACAGGAAACTACTGGAGAGAGTCTATCAGAGGCTCCAAAGATGCCGAGGGGACTGGAGCCTGTCTTTGAGCAGGTGTCTCTTTTGAGAGACTAGGGGCTCTGGACCCTGGAGAAGAGCAGCCTGAGAGGGGAATCTTCTCAGTGCTCAGCAAGAGCTAAAGTATGGGGGACAAGAGGATGGGGCCAGACTCTTGTTAGTGGTGTCCACTGACAGCACAAGAGACAATGGGCACAAACAAGGACTCACAAAGTTCCATCTGAACAGCAGGAGAAACTGTGAGAGTGCTGGAACCCTGGAGCACGCTGCCCAGAGAGGTTGTGGAGTCTCCTTCTTCAGAGAATTTCCAAACCTGCCTGTGATCCTGGGCAACCGGCAGCCATTGACACTGATTTAACAGAGGGGTTGCACTAGGTGATTCCTAGAGATCCCTTCTAACTCTTACCATTCTGTGATCTTCATATATTGTCTGCAGTGCACAAAAAGCAGCATTTTATTAAGCAAAATAATTGGAGACATTTATGTGTTAGACTGAATTCGTAAACAAATTACCAACAAAAGAGCCACCTTAGTCATCCTGCAAAGAAATCCACACCAAGCTGCTGCAAAGGAGACAGGTTAAGCAGCTTGTTTGGTCTTGCCAAGAACCTGGCAAATCCAGTAGTAAAGTTTACAATAATAATTACAGTGTGTTTTGCTGATTACAATATTCTGGCCCTAAAGTGACTCTTTAACTAAGCTGGCTGTGGACTCAAGTCCCTCCAAGTAATGTGATCTGTTTATTAACGAATGCTTTTAACGAGTGAGTCCTTTCCTTGTTATTCCCCAAACCAGGGGAACAAGCTTTCAGCAGGAGTTATTTATATAAAACGAAGCAGCACAGAGTTATTTAAGACCAACACAAACAGCAATGCAGCCTGGGTTGTGTTTTTAGAGGTTATTCTTGGAGGATTTTCTTTCCCAAGCAAAAGTGAGGCAATTGAAGGGTACAAGTAGAGTAGTAGGAAGTTGAGTAGTACATTTTTCCCTAGCTGAAGGGAAAAATTCACTCAATGCTAAGCAGAACTTTTCTGTAAACCCCAAAGCTTTTCAGACTCGTGACTTTTCATAGAATCTCAGCATACTAGGGTCACCCACAGCAGATTGCCCAGCATCACGATACCCAGGTAGGTTTGGAATCTCTCCAGAGAAGGAGACTCCGCAGTTCCTCTCTGGACAGGCTGCACCAGGGCTTTGGCACCCTCACAGCCTCTTGTGTTGATGTGGAAGTTCCTGTGCTCTGGTTTGTGTCCATTGCCCCTTGTCCTATTGCAGAGTATCACTTACAAAAGACTGGCCCCTTCTTCTTGACATCCAGCCTTTAGATATTTATAAACATTGATAAGATCCCCTTTCAGTCCACTTTTCTCCAGGTTAAACAGCCCCAGGTCTTCTCAGCCTTTCCTCATCAGATAGATTTTCTAGTCCCTTAATCATCCTCATAGCCTCTGTTGCATGCTGTCTAGTATTTCCTTGTCTCTCTTGAACTGGTAAGCCCAGAACTGAATACATGGTCCAGAGGAACTGAAGACATGGTCTTCCTGGGGCAGAGTAGATGGGAAGGAGTGAAAAAGTTTTTCCTCATTTTCAGATGGAACTTCCCGGGTTCCAGTTTCTGGCTATTGCCTCTTGTTGCTTTTTGCTGGGCACCACTGAAAAGAGTCTGGCCCGATCCTCTTGCCACCCACCTGACTTTTGCCCTGGAGCTGGTGGATCTCAGATTAAGCCCAGCCAAAGGATGTCTTCCCACCCCAGCCACAAAGAATATGGAGAAAAGGAGCTGATCCGCAGCCCACGTCAACAAGGCTGATGCCATTCTGCCCAAAGTGCCTTATCTTCATGTATAATCATGTAGCAAATCATGTATTCATTTGTGTTATTAAATAAGGACTAACAGAGTTGTAGACCCAGCAGAGCAGAAGGGATGCACAAAGGATCATGGGTTCCCGGCATTCCCTGCTCCCTCTTGGAAAGCCGCTGACTCACTCCCCGAGCAATCAGCGTTGTGTGCCATTACAAATGGGGTGGTTAATAGGCCTGCATCCATTATCATTAGTGCATCTCAGCACGCAGGTACATGATGGGTCCTGCCAGCGCATTTGCTCCAGCTCACTGAGCCAGGGGCCATGCTCCATTGCAAATGAGGATGAGGAACACCTGCTCCAGGGTTTTTCGGCAGACCGGAGTCATCCTTCACATCTCATGCAACACTTGTTCTGTCAGAATGCAATGCTGGCACCGGCCGGAGCAGCGGTGTGCCAGGCGTCCGACTAAAGATTATAGACTTTCCCTGTGGTCTTCTGATGAAGTTCAGCTTTGATTTTATTTATTAATTTATTTATTTTCTCCCAAAGAAACCTTTTAAAAAATGTATAAACTTCATATTAAGCATTCAGTCATTATGGTAAGGGTTTAAAAATAAAGACTAAAAAAACAAACCCTCCACAACCCAAAACTTTGCTTCAGAAATTAACTTTTTTTTTTTTTTCCAAAAAAAATTATTTATACTTTTGGGGTTTTTTTTGGCAATTAGAATGGGAGCATAAAATATTTATTGAGCCTGATAATTTTATTCACAGTGCTGAGTGCTGTCTGGTTTGATATATTTTCTGAGAGATGGCTGGTTTGAGATGTTTGCTGAGAGATTTAATTATTTATTTCTTTAAAATCAGAGTTGTTTTTTTGTTCTACTTCTTTCTGTTTTTCTCCAACTACTCATAGTTGATTAGTTGATTAGTTGGTGTTGGGTGATAGGTTGGACACGATGATCTTGACGGTCTCTTCCAACCTGGTTTATTCTATTCTATAGTGTTTGTAGGGATTTTGTTTTAATTGTACAGTTTCTGTCTCTGGAGGCATTCAGAGCCCACATGGACATGTTTCTAGGTGATTTACTTTAGGTGATCCTGCTCTGGTTGGGGGTTTGGACCAGATGATCTTCAAAGGTCCCTTCCAACCCCCACTGTTCTGTGATTCTGTCTGCACTGGGTGATCTGTGATATTAGATACTAAATGAAGAGGAGGAAAAGGTGAGAAAATGTTGCTTTCTCAACGTATGTATCTTTCCATCCAGAAGCCATTGTGCTGGGTGTCCTCCAGAGCCAGGACAAAGGCTTTCCACATTTTACTCCAAAAGCCACTATGCTGCTGCCAGCCCCAGGACAGCTTCTTTTAGGCACTGAAAATGAAAATTGAGGGAGGAAAAATGGTTTCAGTTTGCATGAGAAGCTTTTGAGGTTTGTAAATTACAGTGAAGGACACCACAAAGATAGTAGTGTGGCAGCCTGTCCTTCTCATCTTCCTTTCATTTAGAATGGGGATCTTCTGGGCACTGCTTCTCAGCCCCCAGAACCATAAGCTGCAGGCAGAGGCTGGCACCTTGGACAGCCCTGTCACCCATCTTGCAAGCGGGACCAGATGTGGGGCTCATCCTTGTCTCCCCATCATTCTGGATCTCTCCTCCTGGGAAGAGCCCTCCAGACCACTCCTTTTGGAGGACACCTCATGTCCACTGTCATTTTCCCTGATGGGTGATGAAACAAGACTTGGGCTGGACTGTAACAGGAGAACAGCCACTGCAGTGTCATGCATCACTAGCAATGCTGCAACACTGACATACACTTTTTGACTGGTGGCATCTTTGTCTCTCAAGCAAGCAGAAGGAACAAGAGTGGTCTACTCCACACCCAAAATGCAGGTGCGTGGACTTGGCTCTGGACTTGGAATAAGGAATCAACTATGAAATTCCTGTTTGCTTTTCTTACTTTGCTTCTTTCCTGTCCCTCCTCCCAAACATCCCTTCCAAACCTCCCTTCCACACTGAAGAGGCTTTTGGTTCTGCTTTCAGAGCCTCCAAGAAAATGACAGGTGCTTTGTTTCAACAGCAAGTCTCATCTGGTGTCATAGAGGTTTCCACGGTGATAAAATTAGGCTGGAGGTTATAGTTCTGCTGCTCTCCTCTGTCATGAAAGTGTATTCCTCAGTTTGATCAGGAAATATTTAAGGTTTATACCTGGGGGTACAAAGTCTTATAATCTTTTATGATCAGGCACTACCCAAAAATTACTCCTATCATCCATTCTTTCTGCTACTGAGAACTTGATGCTCAAATAAAATCTTGGACTGGTGTTCCTCAAGGTGCTTCTTGGTCTGTCTGAGGTTTGAGTTCCTTGGTCACTCCCATCATGCCTTGTTTCATGTTTTGTTTTATTTCCCCCACCCCTTTATTATTGTCCTCTTCAGGGCTATCTCTCCTTTTAAGACTCGTATGAGCTGTCTTCAAGATAGATTTAAAGGGAATGCCAAATATAACATGCTCAGACAAAACAAATGTCCAAGACTGTTGAGGACTTTGCCACTGCTCAGGAACCCCAGATTTTTAATGATTTGGTGAAAGAAAACTGCTCCAAGAAGCACTATTGTGATTGCTATGGGTACATCTGTGGGGTTTTGTATTCTCCACATCACTAAATAGAAATATCCCATCTTGTTTCTTTTATCCTAGTGGATAAAGCTTTACAAAACTGCTGCCCAAAGTGGAGTCCCCATCCCTGGAGTGATTTAGAAGATGTTTAGATGTAGTGCTGAGGGATATGGTTTAGTGGTGATCCAACAACGCTGGGTTAATGATTGGACTTGATGATGTTCAAGGTCTCTCCTAACCAAAACTATTCTATGATTCTAGAGTTCCGATCGCGAAAGAGTTACTGCTGAAGGTGCTGAGGGCTGTGCCACACTGAACGTCCTTGGGTTGCTAATAGGGACGTCCCTGCTTTCCCCAGGCAATCATGGGCTGGACACTGATGATTCGGTTTCAACCATCTAAAAAAAGTTTCATATCACTTTGTGTAAATTTTAGGGAGAGAGATAAAACTCTTCAGCTTTTGAATTGTCATTATGACACAGTTTTGATCTGTTCAGCAAAACTGAAGAGGGAAGAGCCAGTCTACAGGGTCAGAAGGACGGTCCAAGGGAAAACCATGAGAAAAGAGCAAACACATTGCAACGAGTAATTTGGGAAGCAAAAATGCTTTAAGTGGCGTTTAATAGACACACATTAGCATTTAGCCTTTTTCTTATTTAAGGCGTGTTTCTCTGTGGCTTTTGAAGTCTCAGGTTTTGATGGGCTTTTGCTTGTGTACTACAAATGACTTTATTCTGATTTTCACCCATCCACTGAGAGCTGCTCAAAGTTGCTGCTGCTGCAACACTGGAAAAATAGGTGCTGGAAATGCCAAGTCTCTGCTCACTCAGAGGGAAAGATATTCAGTGGGGTGGTAATTATGCAGAATATGGATGGGTGTGGGTGATGCAGGCTAGGTATGAGGATACTTTAATCAGAAGTATGAGTAAAGAAATTAGGTTTTGATTTCGAATTT
The DNA here is from genome assembly GCA_033816785.1 of Picus viridis. Classification (NCBI taxonomy): domain Eukaryota; kingdom Metazoa; phylum Chordata; class Aves; order Piciformes; family Picidae; genus Picus; species Picus viridis. The sequence goes on along the minus strand of CM066586.1, from coordinate 15,980,644 downwards.
TCAAGGAGTAACCCTAGAACAGTGCCTGAAAAACCTCATGTAGAAGCAATCCATTGGGATCAGATGGGATCTGTATACTTCAGTGCATCTCCCAGGCTGGGTTTAAGAGAAGGATATGAGAGAGACCCATGATAATAGTCTGGGGTTGCTGAAAAAATTCTTGACTTTCTTCTGTCACAACAAAAATAAACAAGATCTTCCTCTTTTTTTCATATCCACCAGGAGCACTGGCTATCTACTGGGACACATCTGTCATGTTCTGTAGGGAAGAGCTCCAGAAGGAGATGTGGAATATTTTTGTTATTGGCTTGGAGGGCATGAAGACAGCCACTCACCCATGGTGAGTTTCTTATGCAGCACTCAACTCCATGTGTCTCTACCAGCTTAGATGAGGCCTGAAGACACTTGAAGAGGAACTGTAAGAAAAGTGGGGACAGATGTTTTATCAGAGCCTGTTGTAACAACACAAGGGGTGATGGTTTATAGTAAAAGAGGAATATTCAGACTAGAGAGAAGGAAGAAATAACCACTGTCATTTCTCACACTGAAGGTAGTGAGACACTGATCCAGTAGAGGTGCCCCATCCCTGGAACTATTGCAAGCTGGGTTGTTTGGGGCTCTGAGCAACCTGCTCTAGTTGCAGATGTCCCTGCTGACTGTGAGGGGGTGGACTAAACAACTTCACAGGCCTCTTGCAACCCAAACCATTCTATGATGCCTTATAAATGGCTTTAGAAGTAAGGTAGGAAAAAGGTATAGTGGAGATAAACTTATAAAGCGAGTTGTTGGAGGTTCAGTGTTTCCAAATGTGTCTTGATGGATTTTACATTGAAAAAGCAGGAAGGAGAGATTAAGATATGGAGTATTACTGCCTTGCTTAGTACAACCACAGTGGAAAAGTACTGCTTTTGACTTGATCATAAAAAGTCTCTTACAAACAGGACTGTGAATTTACTGCAGGTCTGAATTATTTTCTTCTGTCTAGATGAAGTGGAACCCTTTAACTGAGCCATCAGTTTCTATCTGGTGCTAAGGGGTGCAGTGTTAACTTTGTAACATGATCAATGAAAAGTTTATAGATTTTTAAATTATATCAGATTTGTTCAAGGATGCTCTTAAGTGTAGCCTTGAAGCTTAGGGTATGTTTAGATGCTTTGTTGATTTTGAATAGACTTCAGTATGTGAAATCACAGCTCCATTGTTATGGCAGGCAAGGAAAGAAAACCTCTACTCATATTGCATATATGTCAGATATACAGACTCTGATCTATATATCTGCTACCTAGAGAAATGTCTGAATTTAATTTGGACCTTCAGAGTTTATGTATCTTCCAACCTCCTTTTCTCACACTATGCTGTGGCCTTGACCCATGATGACCTGTTCTTTTGTCCCAGTGATGGACTGCCTGCATGCAGACATTGCCATTTTTGCCAGGGAGAAGAAGTGAGTGTGATGTGACAAGCAAACACCCAGCCCAACTCTGAAATGAAGCCTCTCTGTGCATTAACCCCCTTTGCTTCCTAGCCTTGCACTGGTACATTTTTTGAATGCTTGGTTTTGTTTGGGTTTTGTTTTTAATTGTGAAGAAGAAAATCTCCCTATATTTGGAAGGAAAAAAAAAAAAAAAGAAAACATCATGCAGTGAACTAGATAGTTCTGACAGAACTTAAAATAAAAAGAGAAGCTGATGTATGCATGTTTACAAAGATGCTGAGGGGATTGAAGCACTTCTGTGTGGAGGAAAGCCTAAGAGACTCAACAGGTAAAGAATGAGGGCCAAGATGATGGGGCCAGTCTCTTTTCAGTGGTGCCCAGTGACAGGACTAGTGGCAGTGGACATAAACTGGAACCCAGAAGGTTCCATCTGAACATGAGGAAAAACTTTGCTGGGAGGATGCTGCATCCCTGGAGCTTGCTGCCCAGAGAGATTTGAATCTCCTTCTCTGGAGAGATTCCAAACATGGACATTGTGATTCTGGGCAACCTGCTCTGGGTGACCCTGCTATAGCAGGGGGCTTGGACCTGATGATCTCCAGTTCCCTTCCAACCCCTACCATTCTGTGGGTGTTGCAGCGAACTTACTACTCATTGCCAAACACATAAAAATCACAGTGCTGTTTGTCCTGCTGTCTTGAGCTTTACATGCAGGGATCTACAAATTGTACCTCCTGCTTCACCTTCTAGATGTGAAGAGCAATCTTGGTGAAATTCTGTCTTATTTTGGGGGTAGAACTGTTCAGTTATGTAGGGCTAGGCAGGAACAGCAGCATCCTAATGTATTACGGTGCTGGGAGTTGAGCCAGCATTAATATCTCACTCATAGTGTGAGTGAGCAATGTATTCTCATCCCCAAAAAGCCAAGATGAGGTTTTGGCTGAAGAAACATGCTACATGTGCTACTTGGCTGTTGAAGCACCTTGGCTATTTTCCTGCACATTTTCTCCTTCCTCCCCCACAATTAGATGGTTAAAGGACAGCATGCAATACTTTCAAGGTTCTGCCCTGCTTTTCATTCACCTTTGGCTGAATGCTGAGGTGCTAAAACACACAGAGGAGACTACAGGCTTTTTTTCCCAAGCATGAAGGAGGCTGAGAGGTACCATCTCCTGTCCAATGCTCTGCCAGCTCACCTGGTGTTGCCTCACTTGTCCTGGGGCTCTCAGGACAGAGCTTTGCCCCATGGCAATGTAGAGCCCTGGTTTCATGTGGCACAGGAACAGAGATTCATCTGAGACAAGTACGGTCTTATTTATGCTTGTGGCCTCATCAGGATTTGAATCAAAGTCTCTAGAGTTGCCTTCCAGCTTCCTTTTTTTTTTTTTTTTTTTTTTTTTTTTTTACAGTGAAATTAATTTGGACTTTTACAAGCATAGAAATGTCTAAAACTAATAAACATTTTATACACGTGTCAAAAGATGTTTACAAAGCAGCCAAGCCATGTGTTTTTTAACAACTCAGGGTGGGAGGATGGACACAAAACAACCCCCACCCCAAAATGAACTTCAAGTTTGCCAAGTTCCTGCAGCCTGAGCAAATTTGTTGAGATGAGTTATAAAACCCAGATTAATGGAGCTTTAATGGAAGTGCTGACACAACTTAAAGCTGAGCAGTGTGGACATACTGCTACAACAGCTCCACACAATGACCCACTGAGGACCCTATCCCTCTTTCCAAAGAGCTGTCCTTGCAGGGATTAAGACATGGGGGAGCTCATGAGTATGCTCACCCTCCTTTCTTTGTGTGCTTACAAGGAAGGGATTTGGCAGGTGGCCTTGGCAAGCTGGTAGGAAAACACAAAGACAACTACTGGTGCAAGATGGAGTGGCTTCTAATGCAGCTGTGGTGACTGAGGGCCACGGAGCCTCTTTGGACTCTGCTTCAAACAACCACTGTACTGGCTTTATTGTAGGGCTTAGTAGAAAAGGCTCTTACAGTCATGGTCGAAAGTGTTATATTTATCTCTGGAAAATCCTCTGCTGCTTATTGATTCTTTGATGGATTTTTTTGGAGAGATGAAGATGTTTGCAGTGAGTAGATGGAGCGCTTTGGATTCTGAATGCTATTTCATCCTACAAAGATGGATTTTGGAGGGAGTATATCTGTGTGCAGGCATGTGCTACCTCTGATAGGTATAGGTGTGTACGAGCACATGAAGTCTTGCTGAGTATACAGCAGCTGGCTCGCTTTTGTCACCAGCTTTGCCGTAAAAGGTTCAATTTTATAATCACATTAGAGTCAAAGCAAACCCTGTACAGGTGAGAGGAAATCTGTGAGTATGATCAAAACCACATTTCAGATTCAGGACGAAATCGTGAGCTACAGGGAGGTACATCTGTAAATTATACAGGAAGCTTTCTTCACCAACTGATTCACCCTGACAGTTTTACTGGAGTATATGAAAATTAGTATTAAAGATGTGATATGTAGGCTTCTTTCCAGGAATTCCAATCTGGTTTCAATAAAATGAAAACACTGATTGGAAGTGAAGTTGCCTTCCGGTTTTGCCTTTGGCTATTATGTGTTCATTCGTGAAATGACTGAATTCCACAACTACTTTTAATATTCACCTTTTGAGTTCATCTCCCATACTGGACACATTGGAATGATTAAAATAGCACTGCCTCCTGAAGCCGGATTCTCTTTAATTTGAAACAGCCTAGGTGCTGAGAAGAAAAAAAAATTCCCTCCCCCCAAAATACAAATGAATGCTCTAAGTCCATCCTTTCTTAGCATCAAGTTGCTTCAATCCCTGTTTAAGGTAGAATACTAATAAAGAAGAGTGGTTTCAGAAGAAGCAACTTGTGCTTCTTCAATAGCTGTGCAGGGAAGACCTAAAGAGCATAGTTTGATGCTGCCCATTTTCTGTCCCTCCAGGTTGCTCCTCCTGATGTTTGCTGGCTGAAGTCTTTGCGTGATCCAATGCTATGTGCTCCTTCAGGCTGCTGTGCTTTGGCAGCTGTGTTGCTGTGCACGTTAGTGCCACTGCATGGTCTGCCCTGACACAGGCAGCTCCTGCTCTTTCAAGGAAAGTGCCTAGAAAAAAGGCTGTGGAACAAGGAATGGGGGTCAGCAGGTATAAATCTTTAATATATCCGCAGTCTCACAATGCCAATAGTTGCATTTTATCTTGTTGTTCAAAATGAGTGTTGGAAACTTGATCTTGGGGGACTTTTTGCATGCCAGCTGAACACACTAGCTTCTTGCAGAGCATGAGTGATTTTATGTGTTAAGTAGCTCATAAAGAAATCCAAATTCCCATGTACTGGCTAACACCTTCCAGACTACTCTTGGTGTTTGGAAGCAATGTTTTCTTAGAGATGGAAAGACTGATTTATTTGTTTTTAAGGAGGTGATGGTTGGAGCTCTGGGCTATCCTCCTGGGAGAAGCCATGGAGCAGAAGTCACTGTGGCACCAAAGGTACACACCACATTAAAAGTTTTACCTTGCCATGAGTTAACAGTTGGTTAAAAGAGTTAGGTTCCTCAATTTCTTGTATGGAAAAGATGGTAGTTGTGGTGAGGTGACTGATTCATAGAGCACATACGAAGTACAACAAAGCTAGCAAAGGGTCTAGAGAACAAAGCTTATGAGGAACAGCTGAGGGGACTGATGTTGTTTAGCCTGGAGAAAAGGAGGCTGAAGGGAAACTTTCTCAAGTCTCTACAACTCCATGAAAGGAGGTTGGATAGAGGAGGGTGTTTGTCTCTTCTCCCAGTTAACAAGTGATAGGACAAGAGTAAAGGGCATCATGTTGCACCAGGGGAGGTATAGGTTGGACATTATGAAGAATGGCTTCCACAAAAGGATTGTCAAAGCTTGGAACAGGTTGCCCAGAGCAGTGGTGGAGTTACCATCCCTGGATGGATTTCAGAGCCATGTAGATGTGATGCTGAGGGCCGTGGTTTAGTGGTGACCTGGCAGTGTCAGGTTTATGGCTAGACTTGATGATTTTAAAGGACTCCTCCATTATGATACTAGAGCTTTATCATGGTCTGTGTTTATGGTGGGCTTTCCCTGAAAAGTGCCCCATGCCTTGCTTTCCACTGTTTTCTGGACCACCAGTTGCCTGTGCATTTTTTTCTCTGTTTTGGGAATGTGGGTATTTATGGTATCCTCTTTTAGGACATTTAAGGGGATGTTTTCTCCTTGGTGCCAGCGGAGGTTCCAACACTGGGCACCACTGTGCCTGACATGAACTGCAACGGACTGGAAGGACATCTATAGTAAACAGAAATAATGAAAACTTTAAGAGTTCTGTAGAACAAAGGAAAGCCCAGGGAAGTAATTTCAACCTCTGTACTCAGTCACCTATCCAAGGCTGTTGTCCAAGGCAATCTTTGATTAAATTTTGGATTCTGTTACTTAGACATCCACATCCACTCCTTATGTGCTTACCATATTTTGCAAAGAGAAGGTCTCTGTGAATTGAAAATTTCTGCTTATATGCAGTCAAGGTCATGCATAAAACAGTGTCTAGGATCACAGAAAGCTGAAGAATTTAATCAAAATACTGCTGTATAGTTTAGTGTGTTTTGTAAGATTAGGAGGAGCACCCATAATGCTGTCAATGTGGAGCTCATTTGAACACTCTCGAATTATTGAGCTGCAGAGAAAACCTCACCACAGCCTAAAACGAGAGTTTTCTACAGTACTGTTGACAACAGAAGCTCCTGGAGAAGAACAAAATAACAGTAAGCCTGTGCTGGCTCCCAGTGATAAGACAAGTGGCAACAGGAACAAACTGCAACACAAAAATTCCACCTCAACATGAGGTGAAACATCTTTGCTGTGAGGGTGCTGGAGCCCTGGAGCAGGTTGGCCAGAAAGGTTGTGGAGTCTCCTTCTCTGAAGAGATTCCAAAACTACCTGAACATTGTGATCCTGGGCAAGCTGCTGTGGGTGCCCCTGCTTTAGCAGGGAGTTGGACTAGAAGACTCCCAGGGGTTCCTTCCAACCCCCACCATTCTGTGATCCTATAGACCAGAAGTATTTTGTCCTTCAAGGGAAAAAGCAGTTGCAGGTTTTGGGATATAAGCCCTTTCATACTTTAAGTGCCACTAGAAAGTGGTAGAACACCAGTACTGTAAAAGTTGAGATATTTGCCACTCCTAACCAAAGAACCCCTCGATATTTTGAAATACACTGGAGTCCACTGAATACCAAGAAGCATGGTGAGGCTGCAGTACCTCTGCTGGCTTCAGGAGGTTGAGTCCCTAGTCCAGTGTCATGAGACACATCTAAGGAGCATTGGGCAAGTGGTTTGAGATGGAAAGCATGACTGGAGGGCCTGAGCCTTCTCCCAGGTGTTTTCTTTGAATCCTGGGTCATCAGGGGTGCCACTGGCCACATATACCTGCAGAGCATGTGGCAGAGGTAAGTGGAATCTGAGTGATGCCCTCAAAACACTTCTTTCCTTTTAGTGGTTTTTGATGGGGCAGGAGATTGAATGGGAGGTAACAGTGTGTTCTGAGGTACCAGTAGAAAGAAGTAAACCAACACTGGTATTTTCAGCAATAATTCATGGAATGTAATGCAGCTAGATGTGGTGCTGAGGGACATGGTTTAACACTGGACTTGGTCGAGTTAAGTAATATTTGGACACTGTGATTTTAAAGGTTTATTCCAACCAAAACTATTCTGTGATTCTATGTTTTGTCATCTTGGCTCCTCAAATGGTGAAGACTATCCTTCAAGCAGTTCATGGCAGAGATTCAGTACATAGACAATGTGCTGATGTGGTCAACATGGAACTGATGGATCATCCTGAAAACAATAAAGAGTACAGAGGTACCCAAGGCTCTTTCCCTCCTTTGAAAATATTTCATTCTGTAATTAAAGTTAATTTAGTGGAGGAATTAAATTTGCTGTATGTGTTACTGTATATATATACACAAATATGTTAATATTTAATGTGCATATTAAATATACAGATGGTCTTAGGCACGAATATTTTCACGACCTTAGCCCCAAACAGCCTCCTTTTCCCTAAATGAAGCCAAATACTAATTCTTTTTCGGCATGTAACCTTATAATATTATGATTTCCTAAATGCTGGAGTAATTTTTACCCGTCTTCAATCTGTTGTAAGTGTTCTTTGCTCCCCTTTCACACTACAGATATTAGCTTAATTCTCAAAGTTGTTTGTGTAGCTTTATCTTATTTTTTTTTTCACTTTAGTTTGCAAC